>OU343217.1:282679756-282771478 GCA_910596185.1 Chrysanthemum makinoi
CTCTTTATGGACTAGGAGCACCTAAACAATGGCATCAAAAATTTGATGAATTGGTTTTGTCTAGTGGTTATGTTCTTAACCAAAAGGTGACAAATGTTGGTAATGCAATGAAATTTGATGAATCTGGATGAGTCGTCATTTGTGCATATGTTGATATGTTGATCTTTGTGACCCAATCAGGTTGACGTAATTTTGTCATCAAGGTTCTCAATGAAGGACATGGGGGCTGATGTTATCACTTGGTATAAGGATTAAACATGAAAGTGCTGAATTTCTATACTCAGTCATTATATTGAGAAGGTGTTGAGAATTCAATGCTTTGATTGTACTCTGTGAGTACACCTATGAATACTTGTGAGAAGTTGATGCCTAACAATGGCAAAACGTATCTCAACTTGAGTATTCTAGGGTAATGGTACATTGATGTATGCCATGACTTATACAAGACACGATATGGTTTTGCAGTGGGAAGATGGCGAGGTACACTAGTAATCCTAGTGCTCATCGGCAGCGAGTTCGAAGTGCTTGAAGCATTTGAAGAACTATGGATTATAGTCTCTTATATCTTGGTTTTCCATCGGTGTTGGAAGGATACAGTTGATGCAAGTTGGATCGATAACAGAACAATTAGATCTACCGATGGTGGGTATTCCTACTTAGTGGAGGTGCATTTCTTGGGCATCGAAGCAAACTTACATCACCGGTTCAACAATGGAATCTGAATTTGTGGCTTTGGCGGTCTTTGGTAAAGAATGGTTGGTTGCTTGCTTTGAGATTCCATTATTAGCTAAACCTATAGCACCTATTTACATCCGTTGTGATAGTGCAGCTACATTGACTAAGGCTTATAGCCAGATGTACAATGGTAAGTCTAGACACGGGTGTCGGGCATGCATGATTATTGAGCTTATCATGAATGGGGTGGTATCTATAGAGTTTGTTAGATCTCAACAAAACAGTTGATCACTTGTGAAGGGATTAGCTAGAGACTTGGTTATAAAGTCTGCTAAAGGGATGGGTTTAAGTCAATTTAGTCATGAATGCTAGGACATGACTCCTCTAAGGAAACTTGGGAGCGAGTTCAATGTAAAATTTGAACATTCAGTGGATTTGAGCACATGTTTTATTTACATCCCAGGTTGTGCTCGAACCTTGAAAGGAGGATGAAATTTTACTTCTTAATGGTTAATTTTCTTTGAAAAAGTGCTTGGCAGGAGCATGAATAAGGAGGAACCACCTATGTAAATGTTGAAGTTTTCTTGCCCGAGGGAGCTTTTGGACTTTAGCTTTTAAACATTTATGAATTGGGATATGGACACATGGCTTGTATAGTGTCGGGAGGCGATAAGTGTTTGAAATCTTGTGTGTATTTTATCTTCAGGTATTCAAATGGGTTGAAGGGTTCAATTCTTAGAACACACTGATTCTCGAATATTTGAACGTGTAATTTACTAAGATGGAAATTCAATCCTCGGGACATTTTCGTTTATGCACATGTTTTGATTGATGTTTATTTTCATGCAAAGGAAGTGAACTAAATTTGGGAGGATTGTTGGAAAATTTAGTGCACTTGTGGGATTAGTTCACACCTTGTAATGGGTTAGGAGTGCGAAGTGTACACCACCCAAGGTCCATGAAACACGCTGACTAATAGTGGTTTGTATTGGTAGTGCTAGTAGAAATGCTGGCGGTGAAAATCTTGTTGTGGTTTCACTGGCAGTGGTGTTTCCAACAGCGATATTCTGTGGCGATGTTTCCACTGAAGGTGATATGAAAGTACTCTAGTTGTGTGAAATTTGCTAGTGTTAAAGATGCTTGCTTGTAGCCTGCTGACCTATTCAAGTGAGTTATAAGCGCATTATGACCGTTTAATTGGTCATGTAACCACTAACGGCTCTAATGGGGATAATTATGAGGCTATTAATGGGCCGATTAATACTCATAATTCCATTTGACTAGCTAAGAGTATTTTCCTATATATAGGAGATCTGATTATGCATGAGAGACACACAGAAAACGATAAACACTTATAAGCGCAAAGGTTATTAAATTGTGCCTAATTCTATAACTGCATTTGGTCTTATCCCAAGTAGATATTCGTGTAACCCAGGCATTAGGGTCGAATAGTTTACTTTGGAAAGTGATCACACGATTCAAGTGATATCCGTTAACCACTAGGTATTTGTTTCTGGCGACTTATTGTTTGTTTTACTGCGAATTGATTATCTAACCACGTTGCAGGAGTTACACACCATGAGCGAAGATTGAAAATGTAAATATCTCTCTATGCAGGAAGACTACTTCTTATTAGGTTGTACTTGAATCAATGAGCATGTATTGGGCTTGATTTTCTCGAAGACTATTGTCAAAGATTAATGGCATTACGAAGAGGTTTCTATGGAGCAATGGTGACTCGGCTAAAGGTAAAGCTAAGGTGGCATGGAAGCAAATTAAACAACCTAAGATTATGGGTGGATTGGGAATTAAAAACATTGAAGTATGGAATGAAGCATTGCTAACTAAGCACCTATGGAATATAGCATCTAAAAAGCATTCTTTGTGGGTAAAATGGGTACATGTGATGAGGCTCAAAGAAAATAGTATCTGGAATGTGCAATACACACCTAATGATAGTTGCAACTCATTTACAGTACAAGGTTGGAAATGGAAGAAAGATATGTATGTGGATGGATAGATGGCATGATAATGGGTGCTTATTGATAAGATTTCACAGAGATCTTTATGATGCTAGGATGTCCAAAATCACCATTAAAGAATTAATTGAAGAGGTGTTTTGCAATGGCCTATAGAATGGTTAGAAGTAGGATTGGAAGTAACTAATCTCCAAGCACCTCTTTTAAATGAAGACACTCAAGACATGGTTATGTGGAAGAAAGATGATATGACTTAATCCATTTTCATGTTAAGCATGTTATGGACAATTTTTGCTCTCAATGGAGGAACTCGGTTGGCATGAGATCATATGGTTCAAACAATGTATACCTAAAAATTCTTCTGTTTGTAGTGGCGTGCTTGGAAGACTTCTAACTCAAGATAGAATCATGTCATGGGGGAATAAAACAGGCCTTCTATGCTCTTTGTGCAATGAGGTAAATGACTCACATTATCATCTATTCTTTCAATGCAAGTTTTCTAAGGTAATTTGGGAAATGATAATGTGCAAGCGGACCTCAACAAAAATCCTTCAAGCTTGATGAAATTGTGATTGAATATTCAAGGCGAAAAAAATGGCAATAATATATGGAGTGTTGTGAGAAGATTGAGCTTAACGTGATCATATACATTTGGCATGAAAGAAACCGAGATTATTGAGAGGGATAAAAAAGTTAAGGAGTTGTTTGATGACATTTGTAAAACAATTCAACTAAAACTTATGAGCTTGAAGGTTAAAAACTCGAAGCTGTAAGAGAGGTTGCTTGCTAATGGGAAATTGAGTTTAAAACAATTTGATGTTTAGTAACAAAAGTTTTGGGGTAGTTTAGACGGCATTGAAAGTATTGGTTTGAAGATTGAATGATTATCTTTTCTGAGGGTGTTTGGGACAAGCGATTCCGAGTACCAAACACACCTTCAAGCTGTTATCTGACATATCGAAGTTAAAGTATGAGATGGAACATGCTTTAAACTCCTGAACTTACATATGCTGACCACTACATTGTTGCAGTACCTTGTACCTTGGAGTCTCTTTGATATGACTGTACCTATTTGAGCCCATACTCTTGTCCAAAACTTGGCCTTGGGAGGAAGTTTGGTAGGATATGTGGAGAAAGTAGGAGGTCTAATTCAAAGAGCTAGATGTACCATAAAGTAGGGCTGCTCTTTGTGAAGGGTAAGTGGTTTGGGCGGCCATGTATGATGAGTGAAATAGCGAGGTGAAAGATGATCTGCTTGGTCGCTCAATACATTGGCATAGGAGGTAATGGTTGGTCATCATGGAGGTGTTCCCAAGCAAGCTGAAGCCCTTCTATGAGAGGAAATGTAGGTTTGGCGAGCCCCCATATGGATGGGTTCGGGTACTAGTGATGCCATGCTTCATTTCCACCTAGACTATTGTGATGGCAGGTTGAGTGGCTAAGTGGAATGAAGCATTGGAAATGTAGCTAGATGGTAGGTGCATATAAGGTGAATTCACTAGCTGAGAATGGTTACATAGTAGAATGAGGCTGCTATGAATATGATCTACTCTGTTTGGCACTAGTTTCTGAGGACACTTATGACAGATATGTTGTTAGTGTTATCTGATGAAATAGTATAGCATGTATCTGTTTTTCTTTGTATCTAATGTGGGTGTTGTCCATTATTAGTTTATATTATTTCCATGATGTAAAGTGTTTGGTATTAATATAATTCACCTTTGCACAAAAAAAAAATGTTATGCTAATAAAGTAGTTTGCTACCTGATTCATTTTGCTTATGTGTTGGTATCTAACAAGTGTCCAGTTTTAAGGGGCGTCTAGCGTGTCATAGCAATAAATAGTTTTATACTGTCAAGGTAAATTTGTTCTGATTACTTGGTATGAAAAACGTCAGGTACGGATAATTCATTAAGGCTTCTCGCATGGCTGGAAAAGGCTAAATTTTCTTGTTGGTGATCTTCATTCTAAGGACGAGCATGTGGTGAGCAATGAAGGTTATGAACAAAGAAAAGCAAGATTGAAACACTGTGTTGGACAGGATGAGAGTGATTCGAGACATATAATGAATTAAAATACGATGCCAAACAGTTCGATTGTTATGTTCTCGTTTCTGGTTATATTTTGTACGTGCGTGCTTTAGAGACATATTTGGTTGAAATAAGAAGGATTTTGTTATAGTATGTTTTAAATAAAGAATGTTAGGCGACTCCCCTCTTAAACATCTATTATCAAGTGATGTTAAAACTTTGAGAGGAAACGGGCAACATGTCAATATTTTTTATAGTTGTTCGGACTTTGCAATAATGAACATAACATGCAGCCCTGTAGTATTATCTAATTTAGATTTACGGTCACTGAGAATTAATTTTTTCCCTAGGATTTAAACATTTCTTCAATGTCATTTTAATTCAGTTTTGGATTTGAAAAATCTTGTATTTAGCCTGAAGTTATCTTTTGTAAATCTTGTATTATCTAAATTAGTTTTGTAGTTTTGTATTGTGCACTGGTGAGATGGTATACTATATTTTCTGAAAATCTTGTATTACATCTGTTTTGTAGTACTAAAACTTAATTGTGCCTTACGAATAAATCTTACATTTAGCCTAAAATTTGTAATAGTTATCCAACAAAGTGACTGATTACTGCTTGAATTAAGGTACAATGTATAAATAAGGAGCATCAGTACTAAAAAAACATACATCCTTATTGGAATAATTCATAATCATCCCAACTTACAACCATTCACAAAAGATAACTTGAAGTGAGACACATTACAACTGGAAGACGATATTGGTTAGAACCTGGGGTTCCCGTAGAAAAGAACTTGTCTTGCCGGCTTAAAGAGGTATTTACCATCATATGTTGAGCGAACTATATCGACCAACAGGTGAAATTGTAGTGCAACATATAGGATGGCTGGTATGATAGCAAAAAGGCTGATAAAGACAGGTATCCATTTCATTTCTTTATGGTATAGCACGAAGAAGCTGACGCTAAAAGTGACCATCATGGCTCCGATAGAGAGAAAAAGTGTTACTAGACCTAACATCAGTTTCATCGGTGATGATGCCACAAAATCAAGTTCGGCATAACGGGATGTGGAAAAAGAAAAAAATATGAGTATTGAAGCTGATGATAAGGTCAAGGATATGGCATCTGCAATTACAAAGATGACAAAGGTCAGTTTCCCTTTGAACATTGGGATACCATCGTTTTGATTGTAGCCACCTGGAACTGTAAAAGCCGCAGCAAAAACTATCGTGGCGATAAGTGTTGCCACAACCATACATTGACTAGCCGTTTGTTTCATCCATTTTTCACCTTGATTAATAAGATCTTGGTGTTCATTGGTGAATAACTCACGTGGGGTGAAACTATCTTTGTTCTTTTCTCTTAAAAAAGGAGGGACCATACGTTCGACTTCCTGCAACACAAAAGAAATTATTTAATCATAAACTACTTATGGTTATAATAATATAGAAAAAATTATGGGAGAAACTGGAGAGGAAATTTTCTACCTTAAACCATAAATGTTCTCGTTGCATCTGCAGTGCAGCTCCTATTACATTCTCAAGGTTCTTTTTTCTGGTACGCATTGCTGCTAAATGCAACATATTATTTTCGTCTTTATCTATGATAGTAGTTACCATATCCTTCATTGAGCCTATCTCGTAAAGTAGATTGTAGATACCCTCATGGCGATGTTTGACAGCAACGTGAAATATAGTTTGATTGTTATCATCTACTTGCCATATTAGATCTGGTTGTCTGCGGATGAGCTCAATTAAAAACTTAGTATTGCCCACTTCTGCAGCAATAAACATAACCCGAGAAGAGTATGTGGCTCTTATCTTTGTTTCATCACGCAATTTACTAATTTGGTTACAAATGAAGTCTAGTAATCTCTTAGCTACATTCTCACTAAAATAAGCGGAGCTCCCTCCACGGGTTTCATCAAGTAATTTCACAATATATTCTGAAATGTGCTTTTGTAGATCCAGATCCAGAGCTTGATCTTCGTCTGTTGTATTCTGTTGCTTGATTAAGCTCTGGGTTTCAACATGCATGTTTACAACATGTTTAGCTATAATATCTTCTAGTTTTTCTCTTGATAGTATGCCTTTCTTTATCGTCTGGATTTGTGCAACCAGTTCGTCAAGATGATAAAAAATGAGTTGTTTTAGATGTATTCTTTGAATGAACCTTCCATAACCTGACTTAATCGAATCCCGTGGCCCTCTAAGTATATCATCAGTGTCCCTGCACAGTTTCACAATATCTTCCCAAAGGAATCTCAGTAATGCTAGTGCGTCATCTTTTTTCTCAGGGATTTCCGCCTTATTACCGAAGAATGCAGAAACTGAAAGCAGGAAATAAAGCCAATTAGTGATATATGACTCGAACAATTGGATCATCTCCGGTGCACGAACATTATTAACTAATACCGAGTAATCATTATATGAAGTCTATTAAAAGCGTGCATGATGGGGAAAGCTTTAACAAAACCTTTACGGTAAAAGTTTGATAAACTTCAAGCTGGTAAAATTTCTTCAATCTTTAAAAATATATATATATACATATGTGTTTGTTCATAATAAGGTTGCTTTAAAAATGTGAAGGATCGGAGTTAAACAAATGTACAACACCTTGCACATGTATATATGTGTCATAGACAACTAGGTGCGTGTGTTCGTCCGTGAGCAAAGACTTATATGGCCCGCCACTAGCAACAATTTTGTATAATAAAATGATAAAAAGTGTGGCACATGAGCAGTGGAGGATAAAAAACTACAATATGTAATACACTAATCGTTAATCAAAAAGCTTTTTGTTTATCTCGGCAATTAGAAAATGTTAATTTTGGTTAATGGTTCCTATTATACACAAGTATTAAAAAGGTCATTTTGTCATTTAATCATAAAATTTTCAGGTCCCAAAATCCTTTCAATGGAAACAAACAAGTATACAAGTGTTACCAGCTGAGTTGCATATACGTGTTTATTAAGGTTGCTAGCTCTCGCTTTAAGGAGAATGTAGTATTTATATCTTACTTTATATTATGTGAAGTAACATATATAGCTTATATTAAAATTTGATTTGTATTTACACTCCATAATATAAAATGTCATTTTTACTCACTTTTTTCTATACACTACTAGAACGTGTGTAAAGTTTTATAACCTTTTAGACACTTAATAATGTGTTAAAATTAGTTATATTAATATAAGAATGAAAAAAATATAAATCACATATGATTTTTCACACTTGTAATTATATAAAAAAATTGCACTTTTAATTTCCGAGAAAATTTAATTTTCCCCGCACTTAAAAATGTAGAAATAAATTGTAACACTTAATGTGAAGAAATTAGGTGTTACAATTGATTTCTATACTTTTAGGTGCGAAGAAATTTTAGATTTCTCTACATATACAATTGTGAACTTTCTTTTGATATAATTATAAGTGTGCAAAATCGTTTATCTTTTAGAAATCTTGCATGCTTATATTTGCAACCAATTTTTACACATTATCATCTTTTAGAAATCTTGCATGCTTATATTTGTAACCAATTTTTACACATTATCATACGTCAATCAGCCCATAAAATTTTATTCGTTTTTAAAGTGTGTGAAAATGACTTATGTAGTGTTATTTATTTCAATATATAAAAAGCTAAGGCTACCCGTAATAAGGTCGGTCGACCTTCGGTTTTATTCGGTCGAACTCGGTCGCCGCCACTGTGAGAAAGAGGTCGGTCTTGGTCGTGGAAGGGGATTTAGATGAACGGGGTCAGTTACTCAACTTTGGTCAAGTGTTTGTTTTGTGTGTGTGTTTAATTAATTAAAATGTATTTTTGTGAGATATGGTTTTTGTAGTATAGGTCGCCTTACTCTACCTAAAAAGTCACGTGTAGGTCACATAAGAAAGTAAGCTGAGGTGGCAGGAAAAATGAGGGTCGTTGCAGGTAACTACTACGAGTAGCCTAATATCCCAACTAAATTTCAAACCAAGATTTTAACATCAATCAAATTTCTACAAGACATAATATCACCCAAAAAACACGTATCCATGAATTTTCAACTTATTTTAAAATCGTTAAACTGCACTACAAAAAAAATATTCAAATGTACACACTTTACTTTCTACAATCTTTAAAAAATGTGTAAAATTTTACTAGCTTCTTAACACTTAATAATGTGTAGAAATTCTCCACACTCTTAAGTTTGTGAATTAGTTGTAACACCAAATTTGCCCACAGTAGCTAGAAGAAGTTTGAAGAATTTTAGTGTTACAATTGCTGCACCTATAAGTGTGGAGAAATGGAGAAATTTAAAATTCTCCACACTTGAAAGTGTAAACTTTTCTTTAATACAATTATAAGTCTGAAAAATCTTTTGTTGCACAAGAAAATTTCACACTTATTGATCTAATCATTTTTTACATATTTTACAAAATTGTGAAAAGAAAAGTATGCGGATATGACTTTATTTTGTACTCACAAGAGTCAGAAAAGTGCTCTGCATGGATGAAATGAAATGTTGATGCCTAAGTAAGGATGTTTACCTGATCTGATGGTTCTTCTTATGATATTCCAAGATTTCTTTACAGGGAAACGGAATGCTTCAGGCTTTCGAGCTAAAAGTCCAAGTAAATTACTATTACTGTTCCTTCCAAGCTCTGGATACTCATTCACTATTTGTGTTGCAATATCTGGAAAATATATGAAAATTAGTTAATTAGGTTGGTCAAATGATACAACCAAAAAAAAAAATCACTAACTGACATAAGTTGAATTATAACCCTCAAAAATTAAAAATCATATTTCTGGTGAAAGTAAATACTTCGTAAAAATAAAAAATAAAATAAAAAAAAATCACAACTGACATAAGAGTACCAAAATTCCAACATACAAGTGAAAGTAAATACTTCGTTAAAAAAAAAAAAAAAAATAGCTTACCAAACATGTCACTCTCGACACATTTCTCAAGAAGCCACCTACGATTCACATCATTCCAACCATCTTTTTTCAAGCTTCGTGAACATTCAAAAAGATACTTCGCCACATCCTTATTTCCAAATAACACAGCCGCATACAGTGGCATCATGTCTCCTCCACCACCAGGGATCCTGTCCAAGTTCGAGTTCTTTTCCATCATAATCTTAACAATTTCAATGTTTCCAGCTGCAGCTGCTAAATAGAGGGCGGTGCTCGCATTATTGTTTACAATTTCCAAGTCCTTTTCTTCCATTCTTTCCACCAGATTTCTGACAAACTTGGCCACCTTTTTGGGAGTATTTGCGGATGCCGCTATATATAGTGCGGTTTCACCATTTTCTGTGATACTACACCTTAACAAATTCATACTTGCGTTCTCATCCAAAATGGCTTTAGCAGCTTTCCAATCACATCTTATTGATGCTTTGTATAGAGGGAGACCAATAATGCGGTAAAGGCTTCCATCTACAGTTGTATTAGTTATAAAGCAAATTAGTTACAGTAGTATTGAATGTGATCTAAAATTTGAGTATTATTTTCAGAGTAATTTGTATAAATAGTCCTTGTGGTTTGTTTAAGTTGCAGGTTCGGTCCTTACCATTTCGAAAGTGCAAAGATTGTCCTTGTGAAAGAACTTTTGGTTTGGTTTTGGTCCCAGCCTCAAAGTTAAATTACTTAATTCCCGTGTCTTCTTTCTCTTAAATGTAAACATGAATTTCAGTTTTTCTTTTAAGAAAAAATGATAGAACATCAAGAACACTACTAACACACCCTAAACTTAATCTGACAAAAGTTTGATGTGTAGTGTTCTTTATGTTCTATTAGTTTTTTAATAATGATAACTTGAAATTCAAATGTAAATTTAAGAGAAACATGCCAAAGTCATTCAAAGAGGCATGGACCAAAACCAAACCAAAAAATATCCACAGAGACGGTGCTTGCACATTCTAAATGGTAGGGGCAATTTAAACATACCACATGGACGATTTATGCAATTTACTACTACAATATACAATTCTAGACATATGACAAGATCAAATGTGAAAATTAAAAAAGATAAATTTGCAAAAGGGGATTGATTTATACACAAACCTAATTTATACGCACACAGATTAATGAATTAACAACCAATGTCCGATATCTTTGATGCAAAAACACCGTTGGATGAATTATTATTATTATTCTTTTTGAATAATTTGTGTTTGAAAAGACCAGACGTGAGACACAGAGACCACATGTCAGGATTGTTTTCTTGCATAAACGTTTCTGAGGGTGAACAAGGTGGTGGAGGTCTTTTAGTGTCAGCAAGTGAAAATTGATTTTACCAGGGTATAATTGTCTATTCAACTAAAACTACCATGTGATAACTTTTCTCCCTGTACATATCATTGCCCTTTGCAAATGTTCTTATACATGTTTTCCGTCCTGTGTTTTATATCTTGAAATGACCGCCCTTTTAATAAATCCAGATCAGTTTGGATTGACCAATCAATTCCAAATGATCCATTTCAAATCGAAACCAAAATTTACATTTGGATTTGTCTAACAAACGCCATCAAATTTACTTTTACATTTATTAAAGGGCAAATAATAAAAAAAAAGTATTATACTTGACACCATTTGCTCTTGTGGGTAGTGAACAAATTTTTTTTGCTTTTGTGGGTACTATACTTTCAAATTCATTCTCTTTAGGGTATTTTGCAAAATTTTTGGACATTTTTGCTCCTCTTAAGCTAATAAATTTTTTTTTTCCCGAAAGACAAAAATGTCTAAAGAGGATGAATTTGAAAGTATAGTACCCACAAAAGCAAAAAATTTTGTTCGCTACCCACAATAGCAAATGATGACAAGTATGATATTTGTTTTTTATCATTTAGTTTCATCTGAGTAAAAATATGGAATTATGGAGCCATGGTGTTAAATATCTTCTTTTTGCTCCGTATTTTTAAAAATGAATTAATTGTGGTGATAAATATCAGTAACTGAATAAAGGATTAATCAATATATAGAAACAATTACCATTACGTAGATCTGGAAGGGGTCGATTAAAATGGTTTGAGCTGGGAACCGACTGGATTTCTGGCGACTGGACTTCTGTCCTCTGCAACATCAATAATACTAAGTATTTAAACCAAATCTTTTCACATGCACAATGACTCGAGTAAAGGTTACAACTCATAATGAATGCCTTTTCATAAGCGGGAGATTATAGTGAGTATTTATTATTTATAATAGTAAGTATTTAATCTGAAGGGGTCGATTTGATGGTACCGGGTTCGGGCTAGCTGACATATACTCATCAGAATCGTTCGAGCTGGGATCCGACTGGATTCCTTGCCACATCTGCAACATTATTAATAGTAAGTAATTATACCTAATTTCTTCACATGCACAATGACAATGACTCGACTAAAGGTTACAACTCATAATGAATGCTTTTTCTTAAGCGGGAGATTACAGTGAATTTTTATTTTTAGTAATATTAAGTATCTAATCTGATGGGGTCGATTTGATGGTACCGGGTTCGGGCTAGCAGACATATACTCATCAGAATCGTTCGAGCTGGGATCCGACTTGATTCCTTGCCACATCTGCAACATTATTAATAGTAAGTAATTATAACAAATTTCTTCACATGCACAATGACAATGACTCGACTAAAGGTTACAACTCATAATGAATACCTTTTCTTAAGCGGGAGATTATAGTGAGAGAGACAATAATGTAATGTGTACGTGAAAACTGAAACGAGATTATTTGGAAATGCATTCCATCACATTATATACAAATTTAATTTCAACGTCAACGTCTATAGAAAATTAGGTATAGGTCATTTATTGTTTCAAATTATAAATATGTAGTTCTACAATTCAATTTTATATGTATCAACTCAAATAATTGTTACTTATGAGTTGTAAGGGATCCATCAACATAGAGGTTGTGGGTTCAAGTCTCGTTAAAGACATGTGAGATAGAATTTGTCAGATAGAATTAAAGACATGTTAAATAATTTAAATTTAAAAATAAAAAGCGATTATTTTGACTTGACAAATATTTTGTATACATAAGTATTTGAACTTTTCATATGTGAAAATATTCTCAAATTTCAAATATAGAATTTTTGAAATTGTTAATTGATATCATATGTTGGGAAATTAAGTGCACTTGTGGTATTAGTTCACACATGTGATTTGTACTGCTATTGTACTGAATGATCGTTGTGCTGTTCTGCTGCTAGTGTATTGGATCGTGTTGCTAGTGTATTGGTTCTCTTCTTGGTATTGGTTACTACTATTTGGGTTGTGTTTTAATATAAATCACTTTCTCAGACATCAAAAAGCCCAGCCCGTTAATATATAAAAAGAATTTTAACACTGAAACCCTAGTTTGTTTCGTCTTCATTTTCATTTTGATTTTCAACGGTAAAGCCGCCTTCTTAAAATTATTTATTTTTATTTATTTAGACTATACTTTGTTTGTTTATTATTTCTTTGTTTTATTATTATCAGGTGATAGTTTAGATTAAATTTGGTTATTAATGGCTTCAAAAGGTTTGTTTTTTTGTTTTTTTTTAAATTTCTTGGGTTTTAAAACATTATAATTAACATTTTTATATTCTTGTTATTGTAGATGCTACTTGTAAAACTAATCAATTCAGTGATTATGTTACTTTAGTTAAAATCTTTATTTTGTATTATTCTTTTGAAGTTGTATTTATTTTTATAGTTAAACCTGAGAGACAAATGAGAAGGAGGTCTAAGACACAAATGGTAAGGAGGTGTAAGGGTAAAAATCAAATTGTTAATGCTAGTATTGTGATTATTTAGAGTTTATTGAAAGGTTTTCTTTACTATTTTCAAGACATTTTAATATTTTTATATAGAATTTGTCAGATAAAATTTGCGCAGGTATCCGACTAGTTTTATAAGGGTATTTTCTTAGTAAATATCTCCATTAATATTTAGAATGGTTCCAATTTCAGTAAGTAGGAAGCTTGTTTTTGTGTCCATTACTTATACGGATGGTATGAATTGAGCTTAAAATGAAGAAAAGTCGAAGATTTGGACGTTATTGTACTGTTTTGGCCATAAAGAGCTCCGTTTTAGTCAATTCAAAAGGAAAAAAATAAAAATAAATAAATAAAATAAAATAAAAATTCTTCACTTTTAAGTAACAAATCATACGAAAATAGTACTACCTCCATCCCAAATTATAAGTCCACTTCCATTTTGCACAAAGTTCAATACCCACTGAATACTCTACTAACCAATCAAATATCATTTATTTCCACTAAAGTCTCTTTTGATTGGTTGGAATATAAAAATGAACAAATATTTTGGGACAACAAAAAATATCAATATAGACTTTTAATATGAGAGGGAGGGAGTAAGTATTTAATCTAAAGGGGTTGATTTGATGGTACCGTGTTCGAGGTAGCTTCTAATTCATCATCATCAGAATGGTTCGAGGGATCCGACTTGATTTCTGGCGACATCTGCAGCATATATTAATAAGAGAGAAGTACCAAAAAGTGCCAAAATCTTTTTGGTAGTCTCCTTTGTGGTCAAATTTTCACTCAATCTCTAAAATGGTCATGCCTGCAAAACAAGCTTCAGCATTTCGCCAAAATGTGACACGTGTCCCACTACCATAAACTTTTATCTTCTCGCTTTTCGAGATAACCTCTCTTATTGAGACAGCCAATTCTACTCAGTGGCGGCTGCTTGACCGGCGGCCAAGATGTGACATAAAGGTACGTTGTACTTTTTGCTTTTTGTACTTTTTTTTATTCTTCATCAAACTTTTGTACTTAAAGACCAACTGCAAGAGATCTAAACTAAAATCTCCAACTGTTCTGGCAACCTTAAATAACTGTTCCGACAACCTTCGACTGTCGCCTCAATTTGGATCCCAAAATAATGGTTGACGGTGGAATATACCGAACAAGAATAAACTAGTCAAATTCTTAATCAACAAAATAATGAGCTAAACTGGATGCCAAAAATGGTCTCCTTAATCGTGATAGATGTACATTTACTATGTATTTTTCAATATTAAGTATGAAGAAATAATTCCTCCTCAAAGACAAGGCTATGTTCAAGTGATCAAGGTCTTCGTCTACTGTAACTTAAAACATGCTACAAGGCGCACACGGTAGCATGTGTAAATCGATCACAACATTGTTTTCTAAAATGAAGAATATGTAATATTGTCGTGCGCTATCATTGTCAACAATATTTAATGACAAAGTGAACAATACTGATAGATGGGAATCGGGATAGAGGGTTTGGTGCTGGAGGAAGTTTGGTCAAAAGATTAAAATAAACCGGTGGATAAATGCATTGGAGAAAGAAGCTGGTACATGGGCGCTACAGTAGTTTTGTACTTTTTTTTTTTTTTTTTTTTTTTTTTTTCTTTTTAGCGTGGATAAATCTGAAGTCGAGTAAAAGTAAGTTGATAGTAGCCGTCGGTTCTTAATTTTTTGTGGTTATTTGGGTAGAATAAAAAGTAAAAGTGTACTTTCCTATGACACATGTCATTTTGGGTGGAGCTGGTCAGTGGTACAGCGTGGTGAAATTGGAGATTAAGTGAAAAATTGGTGTAAAGGGAATTCCCAGCTTTTTGGTACTTTTCTCTATTAATAATATGGGGCAGGTTATACAAAAAGAGGTGATTTGAACACTTTTAAAAATGATTAAAACACTCAAATTTTAAGTATTTGAACATTTATCTGCTTCTGGGGATAATAACTAAAAACAATGTGAGGGTATAAATACTCAAACACTCAAAATTTGAATGTCCAATTATTTATAAGCGTGTGCAAATCACCTCACTTATAAATAACCTTTTTTTCTACAAATAACACCCCCTCTTTTTTGGGATTTTTTTTTTTTTTTTTTTTTTTTTTATAATTTTATTTATATAAAGTTACTATAAATCAAAAAGTATCGAACATATAAAATTTAATAAGTCAAAAGCTTAAAACACTAAACAAAAACTAATAAAAAACTGTGTTACAGAAAGACAAAAAGAATCTTTTTTACCCTAACTCTCTTATGTCACATGGGATAAAATATTTAAACCAAATCTTTTCACATGCACGGTGACTTGACTTAAGGTTACAACTGATAACGAATAGACTCTCTTAAAGTATCCACAATGCTCTATTTTTCATACACTTTTTATTTATGACACCTCACACTTTTCATTAATGTTAGAGTAAATTGCAAAAATCGTCCCTAAATTTTGGCCAAATTGCACGTTTCGTTCCAAAACTTTAGAAAGTGCAAATATCGTCCTAATGAAACTTTGGAAAATCGTCACTGGCCTAGATCAAATACTAAAATACCCCTGCTTTATTACTTTTCAGTTTGTTGCGCAAATGGTCCCGTGTTCGCCAGATTTTGCAAATTTAGTCCCTTTTTTTTTTAATTAACTATTAATATTATTTTTTTTACGTTCGTCGATTTTTTACGTTTTCGTCAGTTTTTTATTTTCGTCAGTTTACGTTTTAAATTCGATTTTTCGTTTTTTCCGTTTTTTACGTTTTTGTCTCTTTTTTTACGTTTTCGTCCATTTTTACGTTTTCACCCGTTTTCGTTTCGTCCGTTTTTTACGTTTCGTCAACTTTTTACGTTTTTCTCTATTTTTACGTTTTAGTCCGTTTTTACGTTTTCGTCCGATTTTTTTTATGTTTTCGTCCGATTTTTTTATGTTTTTGTCCCAATGGTGACTACAGTGTGCCCTGCTCGAATCCCGGGTGATGGTCCTTGAACAATGAACTAATATTCACCGGAAAACAAAAAATCAGAAACTTAACTGGGCGGCAAACATCGTGTCATCAAACGGCAAAAATCGAACGAGCGTAAACAAAACAACGTTTCGCTGCATCAACAAATAAAATCGGACAAAACGCATCGAAAAGCGCAAAATCGGGACAAAAACATCGCCGACAAAAATAAAACAGACAAAATGGGACAAAAGAAAAAAAAGAAACAAGCAATAAAAAGAACAAAAACGTAAAAAGACGAACAAAAAAAGCAGACGAAAACGTAAAACGGACGAAAACGTAAAAAACGGACGAAAACGTAAACCGGACGGCAAAAAACGGACGAAAACGTAAAAAACGGACGAAAACGTAAAAATCAGACAAAAAAATAACACTATTATTAATAGTTAATTAAAAAAAAATGACTAAATTTGCAAAATCTGGCGAAACACGGGGACCATTTGCGCAACAAACTGAAAAGTAATAAAGAGAGAAGGGTATTTTAGTCATTTGATCTAGGCCAGGGACGATTTCTGCCCCAAAGTTTCCTCACAGGGACCATATTTGCACTTTCCAAAGTTTTAGGACGAAACGTGCAATTTGGCCAAAGTTTAGGGATGATTTTTGCAATTTACTCTTAATGTTAAACTATTAAAAAGCTTTTTGTAAAAAGTCTCACAATGCACAAAGCTTTACAAAAGCTTTTCAAATATACAAAAGGACAATAAAGGACAATAGAAAATGGACTAGAAAAAAGAACATTGAATGAAAAACCAGCAGTTTTGAAAACCTTGAACCGCTTGAAGAATCACAAGCTATTGGGTAAAATAACTTAAAAAGTCTTTTTCCTCAATGTCAAAAAGCTATTGAAAGACTTTGTGAAACAGTAAAAAGCTTTTGGTCAAGTTATCCGCCGCGGATGCTGAGTTTATAGTGAGTATTTATTATTAATAATATTAAGTATCTGATCTAAAAGGGTAGATTTGATGGTACCAGATTCGAGGTAGCTGACTCATACTCATCAGAATCGTTCGAGCTGCGATCTGACTGGATTCCTTGCCACATCTGCAACATCAATAATACAGTCATAAGTATTTAAACCAAATTTTTTTCACATGCACAATGACTCGATTAAAGGTTACAACTGATAATGAATGCTTTTTGTTAAGCGTGAGATTATAGTGAGTATTTATTATTAATAATATTAAGTATCTAACCTGAAGGGGTCGATTTGATGGTACCGGGTTCGAGATAGCTGCTGACTCATACTCATCAGAATGGTTCGAGGGATCTGACCGGATCAAGGGCTCGATTAATTCTTGCGACATCTCAATTTCTTGCGACATCTGCAACATTAATAATAGTAAGTATTTAAACCAAATTTTTTTACATGCACAATGACTCGACTAAAGGTTACAACTGATACTGAATACCTTTTCTTAAGCCTGGAGATTATAGTGAGAGAGATAATAATGTAATCTGTAAGTAAAAACTGAAATGTGATTATTTGGAAATGCATTCCATCACATTTATATACAAACTTAACTTCCTAAGTCAACGTCAACGTCTATAAAAAATTAGGTAAAGGTCATTTATGGTTTTCAAATTATACACATATGTAGTTCTACAGTTCAAATAATTGTAATGTAACTTTTTCTTATTGCATTATTAAATCAAAGTAAATTATATTTTATTAAATGAGAGTATTGTTTTAGTAAATACTGTTGGAAATATTGGTCAAAGGTATGAATGACAATTGATTATGTCATTTAAAATTCTAATGTGAATTAAAAATAAAATTAATGTAAGTTATTTTTTTAATTCATGAGACATTAGTAAGATTAATTTTGTTAATAAATGTGACCGTTTTTCTTGATCCCCCTCCCTATAAATGAGAGCTATTCTTATTTGTCTAGAGACACCGAAAATACACACATTATTCCTCCTTTTGTTACAATTCATATTTCTTGTGTATCGGTTAGTAATAGAGGAATGCAGCGTTTTTGGTTAGCGATGCCGTTTGTCTTACGGAGTTATCCGTTGTTGTTGTATCGCGGGAGATATACGTTCACGATTCTCAGCCCGTGGAAGGGCGAATCATTCTAAGAAGCTGTGGCATCCAGGCGCAACATTTTCCTTACTTGTGTTTTTGTGTCTCAACAATCAAAAGAATTACGGTATCATTTTATACACTTTTATGTTTCCATGTTACGATTTATTTGTCTCTTCTAGCAATACATCTAATATATACAACAATCTTAAGACAGATTCATTTTTCGTTTCTGTTATAAGAGACAAATGTTAAATGCCATAATTAAATCTAAAATAGTGAAAAGCATTTGTAAATAACTGTGTTTCGAATGTGTTTCGCTAAGATTCATGTAACTATATGCATGCTTTTAGTAAACATGTTATGGTAGTAGTTTAATGGATGTGTTGGTGAATGGTGACTATCTGTTTGTGGTTACTACATTAAACTGTTTTTGATGATATTCAAACTGTCAGTTATTATATCAGAGGTTTGGTCAAACTTGTTTTATTTGGTAAAAATAGACATGGACCAAATGTAACGATTTCTTGCATAGTTAACTTTTCCTTAATGGAATTTAAATATTAATGATAATGATTGTCATATGTGAGTAATTGAGTATAGATTGCTTGGACAGTTTTGGTATGGTGTTTAATGAAAAAATAAATAAATAAATGGAAATAACGATATTAACGAATTTGTTTTGTTCTACCTATTTACATTGTCTTTGAAGATGTTGTGCTAACCAGGAACTACAATTGTTGGAATTTGTGTTCAAATAAAACATGTAGACAATATGGTAAACTAAACAAGAATGTTCTACTTATGTGTCTACTTGAGTAATCAGTTAACTCAATGAACTAAAATATCCAAAATAAGAGGTAAGTAATAAGGAAGTAATGAGGTTTGTTTCAATTGTTTTTTGAAGCCTTATTATTTGATAAATAGTTTATGTACATTCGTAGTTTATTTGTTGAACTTTTATCTTTTATTAATATTGATTACTATTGTTCAATGATTACATGTGTGGTATTACGGAAAAGAAACGGTTTGGTTTTGTATATTAATGTGTAACATGAAATAACCAATTCGATCACTATTATTATTGTATGATTATGAGACCGTACTGATGCTTCATTTGATTATGTGACCACTTAATACTAGCTTCGTTTCATGGGTGGATGATATTTCCGTTGCTTGGAAATGTTTTATAAATCATTTTGGCTGAAACCTTGTAGTGCTAGTTTGTGTAACTAGTAAGGGTTTCATGACGGGATATCGGGTTTAAACTCGTTCTTGTAGTGTATTTTTGGTGGTATTTAAACTAAAAAAAAATAAAATAATAATAATGCTTGTTGTCCTTTTTTTTTTTTTTTTTTTTTTTTTTAATGGATGAGATGATCAATCACATATTTATTTTGGTACGAGAGTGGTCTTTTGACACTACCTTATTTCAAATGGATATTTGCTTCAAATGAAAATTTTGAAACGTGTGCTACTATATTTGCGTTTGATTGCTTTAAGCATGGAAAGTTGTGATTAAAACACTTGTGGTTCATGTTAGAACAAAGTTTTTATTACTTTGTGTTGATCGCATATGTTGTTGAATCATAGGTTGATGTGTCTAAAGACACAATGTCGTTAATGAAGAATTATTACTTCATACAGTAACTTTACTTAATTAATACACATTATGGTGTATTTAGTGCTAAGGAAAAACGACGTTAAAATTGTTGCCATCCTTTGAGGCCAACATTGTGATTGCCAAATTGACATGGTTTAGGTGATCAGTGTGGTTGGCCTTATTGCAGTAATGACTTAATCACGTTTGTGTGATAACTATTCCTTCATTAATTAATCTTGGTTTGAGACCGAGAAGAAGCTCTATTTGGGCAATGATATAATTAAATGATTGAAGACGCATAATGTGGTGTATGTGTGCGGCATAGTTAGTGTAACGTGGCAAATTAGTGCATATTTAAAGTTGTTTGGTGCGGTTTTGTACAACTAATTTGGTAACATGGGGATATACAAGTCACTCGATTTTGTATCGAGTATTGGAAGTTTGGATGTTTCAAATATTCTGTTGTGAAAATTGTTGCGAATAATCAAACTACTTGTTATTCTAGAAAGATGAAAAATCGTCAAAAGTTGTTATAACTCATATTGCTAATAATCGAACGGTTTGTCATATGTAAGAAATGAGTATGTGTTGAATATAACCGTGTAGGACATTGTGAAATGTCAAGAACAGAACATATAGATGACAACGAATTATGTTGGTTTATGTAACTAACTTGAGCGTGTGATTGTCATCCAATGTGAGCTATTATCCATTCGCTAAGTTGGACATATTCTGATTGTGTAAAATGATTACACATTGATTTTATGTGATTATAATCACATAATAAATTGTGATAATCATATAATGATAAGTGATTAAATGTGATTATATATAATCACAAGTGAATTGAATGACATGTTATAAGTGTAGGACGTACACATATAACTTATGGGATCCTCCTAAAACATATGTGGTTTAAGGTGGTGATTTGTCTAAAAGAAGAATGTTATTAGATGAAGCTATGAGTAATCAGAATGATGCATCTTCTTTCATACGCTTTATTCCTTGGTCTATAGCATGCTAGATTTGGAATCTGTTAATTATGATACGGAACATAATTAACATAAGACATTCAAAAAGTTTGCATACACTAGTATGAAACTTGTGAAGTGACAAATTACTAAGGATTTTGATGTCATATCCATGTGAGAAAAAATCTTATAAACAAGATTAATACATTGAAAGAGAGAACCTTTCTAGAAAATTCTTGAGATAAATTCCATGTGGGGATTTCGGCTAGCTAGAGTTCAAAAGAACGTCAACAAACATGAAGTTCTTGCCTAGTTGGAATACTCAAGAATTACCTAGAACATGATACATTTTGAGTTGCACGAAACTCAAATTTGTACAAACATATAATGTTGATACGACAACTACTCTCAGCATGGGTTATCCCTATTGACAATATGAAGTCATAGAATAACTTTCGGATCCGTTTGCTAAATGTGAGAGTTAGTTAGCAAGTTGTGAAGAGGAATGTGACTAAAGCCCTTGAAAAGTTTATATGAAGGAAAACCTAACCCATTTGTGGAGATCCCAAGATCTGGGGTTCAATAGACAACCTACTTGTATAAGCGAGGTCATTGTGGGGGAGTAATAAACTCGCATTTATTTAAGGGGGTTAGTAAACTTCCTAGTCTATTCCTATTACAGTGACAATTTGAGGTTAAGCATTTGGCTTTTAATGATTAATCGAGAATCACCTATGTGAGAGAGTGAAGATTGACAGGAATTGGGGGATGAATTCTGCGGCTACCGAGCAGAAATGCTAATATTCATGACCACAACGAACATAACTATGAGAACCAAAAGTGTCAAGGAGATATTTGTGTGAATATATATTGTCGTCTCCACATGAAGACAGTTCAAAGACATCAAGTTCTACTGGCTGCTAGGAGTCTAAGTATATTTCACAAGGGAAGGTTCAAAGGGTAACACCTACCTATCCTTTGCAAATATCAACTGCAAAACTCTATTACATCATCGAGTCGTTAATCTGTTTCCTTTTATCAATTTCATTCATGTGGGGGATTGTTGGAAATATTTGTCAAATATATGAATGACAATTGATTATGTCATTTAAAATTCTAATGTGAATTAAAAATAAAATTAATGTAAGTTATTTTTTTAATTCATGAGACATTAGTAAGATTAATTTTGTTAATTAATGTGACCGTTTTTTCTTGATCCCGCTCCCTATAAATGAGAGCTATTCTTATTTGTCTAGAGACACCGAAAATACACACTCATTCCTCTCCTTTTTGTTACCATTCATATTTCTTGTGTATCCGGTTAGAAATAGAGGGGAAAGCGTTTTTGTTCGCGATAACCCGTTTGTGCTAGGAGTTATCCGTTGTTGTTGTATCGGGAGATAGGCGTTGCGATTCTCAGCACCGTGGAGAGGACAAATCTGTCTTAAGGAAACTGTGAGCATCACAGGCCTCAACATTTTCCTTACTTGTGTTTTTGTGTCTCAACAATCAAAAGAATTACGGTATCATTTTATACACTTTTATGTTTCCATGCTACGATTTATTTGTCTCTTCTAGCAATACATCTAATATATACAACAAATACTCCGTATCTCCATTTATATATAGAATGGTTCCAATTTCAGTAAGTAGGAAGCTTGTTTTTGTGTCCATTACTTATACGAATGGCATAAATTGAGCTTAAAATGAAGAAAAGTTGAAGTTTTGGACATTGTTGCACTCTTTTGGTCATAATTTTTTGATCCGAGCTATGTTTTAGTTGATTCAAAAGGCCAACAAAAGAAGAGAAAGAGATCTTCACTTTTAAGTAACAAATTATACGAAAATATGAAGTTAGTTGGTGATTTTGTTTGCTGGAAAACAGAATTCGTTTCAGGGAATTTAGCAAGAAAGACAATATTTTTCTACACAAGAAAACTACATTATGTTTGTGGTTGGATAAAAGAAACGAAAATAAATGAAACTACATTATGTTTGTGGTTGGAGTATTAAATTGTGGGTTGGTAGGTATTAAAATTGAAGGGACTAGCAAAAAGGAAAAAGAGGGCCATACGATTAATATAATCCCATTATTATTCATTCTTATTTATTGCTCGACCAGAGGGTATTATTATCGAATTGCTTTTGGAGGAGAATCGATGAGAGGACAGAAGGGAGCATAGGTGTGCCGTTCAATGGCTTTTCAACGACCACTGTTGAAGAACTAAATCATTCATGAGAAGAACTCTTCATTAACATTTGTTTAATTCGGCTTGATCATTGTTTTCATCATGAATACGTTTTCATTATCGAATTATTTATTTTTTGTTATCATGATTGTTATTGAAGGCTAATTGCCTTTGTGCTTGCCTAGTTATAAATCTTTTTTTATTAATGACATGAATGTTTATGTTTAATTAACTTTGTTTTGGATAATTTATATGCAGTTATAGACTTATGCTTTTGAATTTACCATAGCGGCATGTTGAGAGTAATTTATTAGTAACTTAAATACAGAAAATTAAAGTATTTGAATCATTAATATACTGACCGGTATCCCTTAGTGGTTAGAATGTTATCTATTGACCAAACAGCGTTGAAAGTGGTAGACCATAGGGTTTAAGATTTAGTGCCAACTTACTTAGTAATTAAGTGTGTGACAAACACATAAAAACAAGGTCATATAGGTTAGTTGAGAAACTTAATGCTTTCATCATAATTAGATATCACACTCGTCTGACGGGATAGATAGTTATATAATGAAGTGTGTAAGGACTAGCGACCCGAACTAGACTTGTACTACAAACTACTCAATGAAACATCGCTAGCTGAACATTGCACATTCATTTCATGTCATTGATAGGTTAGTAGCTATACGCCAGCATATTTTTATCTTATTGATTTACTCTTCGTTTTCATTTCCGAGTTATTGAATTATTGTCATTTTAGTTTTTTTTTTTTTTTTTTTCAATTTCATAATCATGTGGATTTAAAACACATTTATCATTTATTTAATTTACTTTTTAATACATTATAATTTCACTCGTTTATTGACAACCCAGTCTTACCGAGTCTTTACTATACGCGATCGAGTACATTCCCCGAGAATGTTGGTAAGTCTTGGTAGATTTGGTTTAGTAAACATTTCGAAAGGAAAACTCGAATAATGCGCTAGTTTTTCTCCACGTTAATACGTTGTCATTATATAGTACGTTTTTCTCTATTTTAATGACACCATTTATTCATTTAGAATTTTAGATAGCCAAAGAGTAATGTAATCACTTCATGTGTACGAAGGTGGTTGGGTGAATTGTTATTTCCTTTATAATGGTCATTTATTGTTAACCACTAAATATATAATGCACATATGAGCCTTTCACTCAAGTGTCGTCGTACACTAATATAATGTTGACGTTTCGGCACTAAAAACAGACAACCTTTAAATGCTTGGGTACGTATGAGATAACCGAGAAAAACAATGGGTAATTGGTTCTTGTGGTGAAATTGGCCTTTCGTTAGGCTTTTCACATTGCTAGTAGTGCCGGACCATAAAGTAAATTGTTGATGAGTCAAACTATGATAAGTTTTAAAAATTACATTACAAATTGATTCGTTAATAAATAAATTACCAAAATAATTGTTATCTTTTAAAAGTTTACACTATAAATTTTTTATTAGAACAGAAAGTCTGCTTGTAACTGCTAATGGGCGCTAAGGTCACAAAAACATATTTGGATTCTTTCGGACATGTGGTTCATTCAAAATTCACAGAGCTGCAATGGCGGAACTAGGAAGGTTGAAGGCATTTTTTTTTTTTTTTATATTTTTGACAAAGTCGTCGTGCACACAAAAGTGAAGATAGAGACATAAGATTTTTACATTATTTGGCACGAGGTGGAGTCAATTTGATTTTAATGGTGGAAATGCAACTTAATAAGGTAAAAAATTACACTAAAATTTGATTTTATTTGGCGAATAATAGAGGGCACCACAGGCGGATCTACGACCCGGCAAGTGCTCTTGTCATCTGCTGTGGTTCTACCTTGTAGTGTTAAATTATTATTTTTTTCAAGCTTTTATCGATCAAATGCATTGAGCGTGTTAAAATAATAGATCTGATCTCAAAATCAACCACAACAAGAGCCAAACATACAAACATTAGACCAACTTGGCAGAACAAGCCCTTTGACTAAAAGTCAAACATGAGCTTGCATGAATATTTCAAGATTTTCCACCAGCTCATGGGCGAACAAATCAACAGACCAAGCTTATCAAAAGCGCTTGTGTTGAGAAACACTGACCAACCCTTTAGTAAAGATATCGCAACATTAGCGAAGCAACCTCAAGAGTTCTAATGACCCAGCTACATTCTCTCTAATTAAATGTAAATCAATCTCAAAATGTTTGGTTTTTTCATGAAAAACTGGGTTAGCATCAATCTGAATAGCTGAACTACTATCACAATACAAATTTGCAGGTAATAAACCCTCTATTCCCAGATCTTTAAAAACTTTTATAATCCAAATAAGCTCACAAGTAGTAAATGCAAGACATCTATACTCATTAGTGAGAAGATCTAGAAAGCAGTGGCTTGCTTTTTACTTTTCAATCAGTTATTGCAAAATAAACACAAAAAAAGATACTTATTTCCTAGACACGGGACCTTAGCCCAATCGCATCTGAATAAGCATAAGATTAAGCTTTTGCCATACCTGGCTGAATATGAGGGGCACGCTTTAAGTATCTCAAAACCCTAGTGCGGCGATAAAATGAGAACTAAGAGGAGCATGCATATCTTTGACTTAGGCAATGGCGCATAAGAAATGTCGGGCCTAGTAATGGACAAGTATATAAGCTTTCCAACCAACGATACTCGGTCATGTTAGACAAGAATTTATCATTCTCAGTCTCAACATGACTCAAAGCCACATTCTGCTGCATAGGAGTAGCAGCAGGCTTACAAGCCAACAACCCATATTCAAGCAATAAATCCAAACAATATTTTCTTTGAGAAAAAGACAGACGAGAATTACAGGTTTAACACTTCAATTCCCAGAAAATATTTAAGTGGACCAAGATCTTTAATCATAAACTTTGAATTTAGAAACTTTTTGAACTTCTCAATTTCACTAACATTATTACCAGTGATGACAATATCATCCACATAAACCAATAATGCCAAGAAAATACCATCAGAGTCTTTAGTGTATAAAGAATAGTCATTAAGACTTTGTTTAAAACCATTTTCCACCAAAGCGGTGGTAAGTTTTCATTACGCGGAGCTTGTTTTAGCCCATACAAAGACTTATTCGATTTACACACTCTAGTTTCATTCTTATCATAATAACCGGTAACTGCATATATGCATCTTCATACAAATCACCATATAAGAAAGCATTATTAACATCGGTTGAAATAAAGGCCAATTGTTAGAAGCAGAGATAAAGCAATAAGAGCCTAACAGTAACCATTTTGACAATTGGACTAAATGTTTCTTAAATCAATACCTTCCCTACAATTATAACCCTTAGCAACAAGTCTAGCTTTATATCTATCAACCTCACCAGATGACTTAAATTTTATTTTCCAAATCCATTTGCAACCAATGGCAAATCCACCGTTAGGTAATTCACACAGCTCATAAGTATTATTCCTATGCAAAGCTTCCATTTCAGAATTCATAGCATCTTTCCACATACGATTTTGAATAGCCTCAGAAAGAGACTTAGGTTCACAAGACTTATTAAGAGTAGTATAGAAACACATATTAACTCTAGCAGTTGGAATAAGACACATATTTCTCAAGACCATACTTCACATTGCTACCAACAACAAAGTCATTAAATCTAACAGGCTGACTTCTAGTTCTACTAGACCTCCTAACACTTGGTGGTGCTTCCATTTGAACATTTTGATCCTCACCATTGAAAACATTTTGATTTGTGCCTCGGAGGTGATATTATCATCTATCTAGGTTGTTGTGGTTGCACTCCTTCATTGGCTGTACTACACGATCATCTGGAGTACCATACCACTACCTTCCTCATTAGAAGGGTCCCCTCTTCATCATAGGGACTTTCAGACCCATGGATGTCAAAAAAGTTCAAGTTGTTTACTCCATTATCATCAAAGTTTGGTTGAGAATTATTAAACTCGGTAATAGGTTTACCAAAATCATTTCTGGACTTATGAAAAACATTTGATAACTTCATTTTAAAAGGAAACAGGTTCATAAAATGTAACATCTCTTGAACAAAAAGCAGTTACTTTCCAAACCATACAATTTATAAGCTTTTTAACAGAAAAACCAATTAAGACACATTTTTGATTTAGAACCAAACTTATCATGTGAATTTAAACGATTGGAGTAACACGGACATCCAAAGGATCGATGTGAAGAGACTAAGATCCTTACCATACACAAAAAATAAGGGGAAACACGAGACAAGACAGAGGAGGGAAGCACGTTAATAAGATATACAACAGTTAAAACACACTAGGCCACATATTCAGGAATCCTCCCACGAAACATAAGACTCCTAGCAACATTAAGGAGGTGTCTATGTTTCCTCTCGGCAATCCCATTTCGAGGAGTATAAACAAGAAGTTTGGTGAATCATCCCTAATTCAGAAAACAAAGTGGATAATATGAGAGAGATCTGACCAAAGGGTTAGGCTCCAGCTTTTATAGCAGCCAAGATACACTTTAACCCCTCAAGAAAATAGAACCTGCTAACAAGAGCCAAACATACAAACATTAGACCAACTTGGCAGAACAAGCCCTTTGACTAAAAGTCAAACATGAGCTTGCATCCAACACAAGATATTTCAACAGAGTACATACCCAGAAAAAAGGGTTTTATCCGAGTGCATACCCAAAAAAGAAAAAAATTAAAGAAAGAAAGTAGAGATTGCTTTTCTAGGGGTTTACGTCTTCGGGTTAAAAATGAAGAAGAAGGGGTAGCATAGAAACTGATATGGTTTTTTTTAATATTTTTTCCTCACATCGTCAATGGGCCCAAGTAAATTCCAAATTTATTTTCTTAAAACCCCATTGTATTTTATATTTAGTATTGGGCTTCCTTATTTTTTTTGAATGAAATGTGTTTTCTATCATTGTTGTTCTCACTATTTTCTTGTCATATATTTTTTGATATCAATATCTTAATCACTTAGCAAGTATGAAAATTCTTTAAACATAGTTATTGATAATCTGATTATGTGCATAATGCTTTACAAAAGAAAGTTACATCTTATTGTTGGCTTTTATACTTGTTGTTCAAACTAAATTATTGCATTATATATGGTCTCTAGAGGTGATTTTTGGTCCACTTATATACAAATCAAGCAAATTATTCATCGTTCTACGGTTAATCCACTAAACCATTTTACATAATAATTTACAAAGTCTAGATTCGTACTTAGACCGGCAGAAGTTTTGGTTTTTGGATGGGTTAGAATGAAACCACTACAAAAAAAGGGCCATTTAGTGGCATACATTTTTAATGACAGATTTACATGTGTCACTATATTGCGTTTTTAGTGACATATTTTATGTGTCACTAATTCTTTTTTATAGCTTTAGTGGCACTTTATGGTTTGTGCCACCATTGCACATGATATTTGAGGCACAAAAATAAGCATGTTATTAAAAGCCCCTGTAATTTGTGATACACCTAGATTTTATGCCATTAAAAGTTTTACTTTTCCTTTATTTCTAATTGATGTTTGTCACTAATTACGGACTAATCACGCGGCCTTTTCACGCAAAAACAAATTAAATGAGCGGCAATTTTTTTTATCAATTCTCTCCCATTTTTAGGAGTACATATCCTAATTTAAGTCTGGAATTCTAAATAATTGTTCCTTATCTCCAGCCCCACCTTTCGTTTACATCTCAGTTATCCAATAAGAGAAATTTATATTTTATTACTATCTTCATCTTTTTTGGTCAGGTAATAAAACATAAATATTCATCTACCTTTTGTTTGATACAGAACATGATTCAATTTGATTATTGATACTTTTATTCTTTCATTATTACTAGTTTTTATTGTCTAGTATTGCGTTAGAATTGTATGACACACGAATATAGGTTTGATTAATCTATGTTTTTTAAAGATTGGCCTTGTTGAGATTGTGTAGATTGTTATCATTTACTTTCTTATGTTGTTGTTATTAGGGTTTTTTTATGTCTTTGCATTCAAGTTTAATTTGTTTAAAATTATATGTGTAATTTGTTTAAACTTATTATATATATGTTAGATTTAGGTAATTTAAACACCTAAAATATGTCTAATGGAACATTCTTAGTTGGGTTTTGATGTGATATTTGATAATGAGGTCAAGTGAGTTTTTGATTATTACTTTTGGTGTTAGTCAAATTTATTTTCATTAAAACAAATAAGCATCAATTCTCTAAATTGTTTGGTGCAGTTTAGAAGGTAATCTAGTAATGGATAAATCGTGAATGTATAATAAACAAATGTTAAGTAGATCTTTTGCGAGTGGTGTAGAAAATTATATGGATATTGCGTTTGAGAGGTCGTCAAATGGTGAAGGGAATATATTGTGTCCATGTTCACATTGTGTAAACATTTTGCATCGCATAAGAGATGGTATGTTTGATCACATTGTGTAAACATTTTACATCGCACTAGTGATGGCTCAATTAATTTGACTCCCCTGCATAGAATGGGCGATAATGGTGGCGATGAGGAGGAAAATGTTACGTCAGATTTGGAATGCGATGGAAAAGACGATGAAGAGGACGAAGTAGAGTGATGGGAAGTTAAATTTTATTGAAATATTTAGTTAACAATAAAAAACTACAACTTTTGCAATTAGTAACCATAATATACATATTATGATATATTGTAACTCTTATTGTTTGATTTTTATTTTCTTGTATACTCCATCATGGCTAGGCGCAAGAGACTATGTATGATTTCTACTTAAGCTTAAAACGAGCAACAACATAATGAAGCACAGAGTTAGTCGAATGGGCACTCAACTAATGAAACAAATGATGCAAATTCCTCTCAGATAGACACGACAACTTATGAACACTCTGATAATCAGAATGAATTAGCGGGTATGTGTCTTTTCAACACTTGAATCTTGCTAATTCATTATCTTTCTTCTATGTTTTTGCTATCAAAATATTTATATGCTTATTTATCCAACCTTTTAGCAATAATGGTAGGTTCAGATTTCAACCGCTTAATAAAAATTGGTAGATTTAATTTTAGTTTAGCACATCCATTGATCAATGGCGAATTTAAAGACTACTGTGTGTTTAACTTACTACAAATTCATTGTTTACTCCCTCTAAAAGTCTCACGGAACTGCATATAATGGGACTACTTACTGACACATTCATGGGAATTACTAAGCAAGATAAACATGTGTACAGTTTTGAGTAGATTCCTATAGGTTACGTTATTCTAAGTAAACCTCAATTACTTTATCAGTATCATTGCTACAACTAAATTAAGCTTTTCTGATATGTGTAATCGCTAACAACTGCTTTTTACCCTATGCTTTTAATACTTGTGCAGGTCCTCGCTTTGATATGGATGACCTGTTATTTTGTTTTGGCCCAATAACATAAAAGATTTGGTACATAAGGGATATTTTTATGTGTTTATATACTTAGCTCTCCTCTAGTATTTAAGAAAAAACAATCCGGAACGCATCCAAACTAAATCCTATACATTGATGACCTATTGCACAAAAAAAATATGGATGACCTGTTATTTGATTTTTTTTCCTTAAATTGTAAAGTTTTACATCTAGATACATTAGGAATATTATCGAGTTGCATACTTTTTATTGCATAGTTTGTTTAGTTTGAGGTCTTTTTTTGTAATGTATTTATGCAACTTCATTTATCTATATCTAATGCTATTCACTGATAATATTGTTTAGTATAGTAGCAAGATCTCACTTATGTTTAACTTGGTATCATCTGAAGTGTGAATTGTGTTGTATTGGGTCATAATTAAATATTCAATATCTATGTGCTTGAGTTTTTCACTTTTTTACGGTGATATGCTTAGTTGCATCATCAACATTACATATTCATGTCATTGAAATAATTTGCTAGGCTTGCTGAAGAAGAGGTAAGTTACCCGTAAATTGTTAACATAGTTATTTTGTTAAATATCAAATCACTTTACCTACACTAGTTTAATAGAACATTGCTTATGTCAGTGAAATATTTTTTTGTTAACAGGCTACTAAAAATAATGGGGTGCAACCATCACGAGAGAAACTATACCAAATAAGCTTTACCCGTAAGGATGGTAGTATTGTTAATGACAAAGCTTCTCAAGTTATGGAATGTGATTTTTCAATATTTAAAATACCCCACGTTAGTATTCTCGTTTTCTAACGGCGGAACATGTTATGCCTATGCAGTCATTCCTACAAAGTTGTTGCAAATGAATCTACTAATACCCAAGGTATTCAAGGCGATGATTGGCTCAAGCGAAGATGTTTTATAAAACCTTGTAAACCTTTTGAAGGACCCGACAACAAATTCTAACTTGTCTGACATCCTTAGGAGTATGAATATGGAGGTATATATTTTCATTCATACTAGTTTTTATTCTAATTGTACTTTCTGTAGCAATTTTAATTCCTGAATCTTTAAAGAATCCTGATAACTCTACTCCGGGTCAAAACAACTCTACTAATGGAAATCAAGGATCATCTATTGTAGATTAAAACATTGGTAAAAGACTAACTTTTTTTATTTATATATGGCTATGTAACATTAGTTCACTAATACAATTTTGTTTCTTTTTTACTCAGGTACTCCAACAAATCTTTTCCTGAGTATGCTTGTCACAGGTACACTTCCTATTCATGCACCAAAAGTTCTTTACTTTTTAACACTTTTCTTGATCCGAATTAGAAAATTTATCACAAATTCAGGTTATATCAAACACTAAAGAAAAGTTTGTACCTTCAAGTAAATGTTTTGTTGCCTTCATCTTGAATATGAATGTCTACGGTTTTGTTTTTGTTGGCTTACAGATTCTAGGGGCGTCAAGAGGCCAAGAGTTATCAGAATGCTTTGCTACCTTTGATGAAGTTAGAATAGAGTTAGTAGTTTTTAGGTGTCTTTTATGATATTCAGTTGGAGATATATAGACTTATTAGTTTTCTTTTTTTGTTGAATAATCAAGAATAATGTTTGCTTTGTATACGTTGGATATTTTTATTTTTGTACTAAAAAAATCGTGTACGATGGCAATTGCATTTTTGTTTGAATATGAAATTGTTAGTTTCTTTTTTTAATGAAATCTAGTAATTGAGAATTGATATTACATTGTGTCACTAGTTTGAAAAGATCACATTGGCAAAAGCCGATATTGGAACAAATCTTAGTGGCCAATGTTTGTCACTAAAGCCAACTTACTTTGTGATCATAGTAAAAGTATAATGACAAAAAGTAAGTGTCACAAAATCCTAAAAGCCTTATCTAACAGATAATTATGTGTCACTAAAGTAAGAATGGTCAATAGTAACACAACGTAGAAGTGCCACTAAATCCCATAAGGTATGCAACAACACAAGTATAAAGTGCCACTAAAACCCTTTAGTGGCAGCGACATTAGTGACACTTTTTTTTTTCTGCCACCGATTCCCCGTCTGGTATTTAGTGACACATATTTCGTTTTTAGTGACACTTTTTGTGTGCCACTAAATGGCCAATTTTTTGTAGTGAACAACCATGTGTAGATCTAATAGAGGTTTCTCATCACCTGGGTTTGACTAGCCAGGGTTTACAGTGGGGTAGAATGCTTTGAAAGTCGCCTCGTACAAAGTGATAAAACACGAGAAAGCATGCATTGAAAATCAACATATTTATTCCTTTCGCGTTTGATACTTTTAGTTTTCTTGCACCTAAGGCAGTGAAGCTCCTCAATAGAGACTAACGAGTTAGAGTAATGTTATAACACCTAAATCCACAAATGTTGTTTAAAAAAAAATAGTTTTGCAATCCCAAAAGGGATAGCGGGCGCAGCTTGTTGCTCGTTTGTCTTTCACCTTTATGTAAATCGAAATTATTTATCTTAACTACATAAAATAGAAAAATGGTCAAAAAGTCAAAATGTGAAAAAGTGGAAAATGTGAGAATGTGAAAAAGTGGAAAATATCTTTGGTAACTTAGAAATTGACAAAGTGGTGGAAAAGTTGTTATCTTTGGTAACTTAGAAGTTGTGAACAAAATCATGTCTGTCAAAAGTCAAAACCAACATGTATATGGAAGATTATGATGTTATTAATATCGTGTAACAAGTTTCTGTTGTATTACAGGATCTATTTTTAGCAGGAACTGAAACAAGTTGAAATACAACTGAGTGGGAAATGACAAAGCTGTTGCTTAACCCTAATAGGACCTCGAAAGCTCGCGAAGAAGTCTCCACAACAAGCAATCACCAAAGAAACAATGTGACTTCACTTAGTCGTGCCTTTATTAATACCTCACAAAACTGAGACTCAAGTTAAACTAGGTAAATATATTATACCAAAGAATACACAAATTTTAGTGAATGCATGGGCCATGGCACGGGATCTAAGGTATTGGGAAACCCAAAGATGTTATGTCACACCCCAAAAATGGCGCAGCGGAATGACATATACGGGCATGACTTCATAGCCAAGAACACATGGCGTCCAAAATAGAGAAATACTAAATGCATATCACAACATAAGTCAAGTTACAATAATCCCAAGAGTCAGGTGTAGAAAAGACTTGATACATAAGTTCACCAACATTATGAAACCTTAATATAAGCTAAATGCATAATTCCTCGAAATGCAGTCCATGGGGGTCTTGTCTTACATCTGCTAAGCCGCCAATTCAAACTCTTAAGCTACATCACTAACAACACCTGAAAATGGATACTCGAAAATGTCAACATAATGTTGGTGAGTTCGTAGGTTTATGAGTTAAACCATTAAGTTGTGAATAATATAGAGTAGGACAATTAGTAAGCATGATATACAAATATAGGCACTAACTGAAACCACGATGCATGCGACAAGCGAACCTCACAAATGTCCGCGTGTACACGATTTCCAATGTTACCGATAGTACTATCAATGCTTCGGCTCCAAAACGGAGTTAAGCAGTTGCGCACAAATGTCACATATGCTAAAATCACACAATAAGGCACATATTGCAATCAAACACACATAATTGTCCAAAAAGAGGAAAAAAGTAATCACAGCATGAAAACAGTTAAAACATAATTTGAGTACCATTTTCTCCCAAAGGAAACATAATGAAAAAGGGGCTACGAAAACTCACCTTAGTAATTCAACATTCTAAAGCAGTAGTCAAATAGAATTTGTGGAGGGCACCGACACGCGACCTAAAGTAGTATGGCAAGTTTAGTCTTTATTTATGTTTAAGACTCGATAAGTTTAACGAAACCTTTTAAGTTTTACCAAGTTTGTGTTGTTGTTGCTTGTGTGGCAGCATTTAAGTTTAAAACAATTTTCTAAATGTTGTAAGTATTGGCTCTTGGAAGTGCGTAAATAAGTAATAGAAAGTATCAAGGACGAACGATATTCGATGGCAACCGAAAGACGACGTACGAAAAATAATTACACAATATTAGACGTTAACGGGTTATGTAACAATATTGTCAAAAGTATATATGCTTAACTAGTGTACATATATGCATATATATCCCTATATTTCTCATTTATTAGTTAAATAAAAGCATTTATAAGTTTATGTAATAACCTCCTTTAACACCCTTGTGTTTAAATACTTTGATGAAAGTATAAAACTCCTCATAAAATATAATAAGTTATATATATTTTGATGAAAGTCGGGCATGACCCGTATATATGTTTTAGTTTGTAAATGATGGCTAGGTGTCACAATAATAAACCGTTGTTATATTATTTTTCCAATGTCGAAGTTTCGTTTAGTATAAGTAAATCACTATATGGCGTATTTATTAGTATAAGTTCATATGTTGTATCCTCGTCATTTGTTATGAAGATTTTAAAGTTATATTTGTATTAATAGAAAATTTAAGTTTTTGGATTTCAAGTTATGAAGAAGAGTTCGTTCTTATAAGTCATCGAGAACGGGCAAGGCGGGTGAGTCGAGAAAGGCGTGAGATAAACCGAAATCGAGTCGTGCAAGGAATATGATGAATGAGTCGGGACGTCGCAATCTAAATAGCACACCCCTCACAGGGATTTTGTTGACCAAGTACAAACCAACGCACCCCTTAGTGGGCTGCAAATAAGCGGAACAAAAGCCCTTTGTTGGGCTGAAAACAAGCCGAAACGAACACTCCTGGTGGGCTGAAGACAAGCAGAACCAACACTCGTTTTTGGGCTGAATTGCAGCAAAACAAACACATCTATTTGGTGCAGAAAATCAGTAAACAAACGCACCCTATTCGAGCTGGAAATCAGCTGACAAACGCACCTTATTGGGGCTGGAAATCAGCAGGCAAACACACCGTACTTGAGCTGAAAAATCAGCAGATAAATGTACTCTTTTTGAGCTGAAAATCAGCGAACAAAACGCACCCCTTTGGGGCTGAATAAGCAAAAATAAACACTCCTATTTAGAGCTGTTTAACAACAGGACAAAGAGAAAACCAAGCACACGCGCGTAAGCCCAACTTTAGGATTTTACTAATAGATTTTATGTTTGTATATACTTCTGTTGAAAACGTTTTGACACAGGGACGAGTAAACCACATGCTCCCATGTCGAGCTTGAGTGAAAAAGTCATGAGGAACCCGAACACACTCGACCTCGCGATATGACTCAAACCAAATGCGCCCCTATGCAATGGTCTTGAGGTTCTTTAACAGAACAAAACAAACATATAAGCAAATACAACTGCACATGAACAAAACTCAGCATGTAACTTAGTTTCAAAAATTTTGTGACAACCGGTGAACAAAACCAAACGCTCCTATGTTGGCTCGAGTAGGTATCAACCCACTGTCTCTCTTGCCAAGCATAACATTTTCCAAAATTCTTTTTAGTTTCCAACTCAAATCAAACCAAAATAAAACACAAGACCAATCTTTGTCCAATCTAAATAAGCACCATGAAATAAGTTAATTGAAAGTAAGAAAACTCACGACACCTTACTGGTTACACAAGCGAGGTGCGAGATAGAGAAAAGAGAATACCACTGTGGTTCGACCACCATGGTTTCAACCTTCAAACAAATCAAAACACCACTCAAGACAACCAAATGTAACTCAAATCCCGCATAACCAAATTATGTAATCATCGACTAGTGAACAAGGATAGAAAGAAAAACACATGAATACTCACTGTTGAACAGTGAATTGACCAACCCGAATCCAACTAATCTATATTTAACCTTGTTATACCGAACCGAACAAACACACCCTTATGTGTTGTTGTTTACCTGACGGTAGAAACAAACAGCCCTCGTGGGTACTTCTTTGTTTACCAAGACCAAAACCACAAGGAAAATAAGCACTTCTAATTTCCATAGATCCAAATATAGTTTTAGTTGTGATTTATCATTGTCTTGCCACACAAATTTAACAACAACAACTACAACATCAGTTTTTTTTTTTTTTTTTTTTTAATGAATCGTTCAGCAAAACAAATACCAAACAACATGACTACTCGGAACAAAATGGTTCGAATCGAAAACTTGTTAACACAATAACATCAAAAAATAATTACAATGTGTTGGAAAATTAAGGAATCCTTACAAGGGGAAGTTAGGGGATCGGTTGAAAGGGGAAGACCAAAACAATTTACAACTCGATTACAATCTTAAGAGATTTCGTTCTTGTGAAAATTAACAAGTGAGAGTGGGTGTGGGGTGACCTCTTGTGGCTCGACAGGTATAAAAAGAAGGAGAAAGAAATAAGGCTTGACCGCGCTTTCCTCCTTGCGAAGTACTTGTTTGAGCAACCGTCTCCATCTGGTTGGTGGTATTGAGGAGTCCTCTTGATACCTCGTGGGGAAGAGGGTCGAAACAGTGAGGCCCTGCAGAGACTTCAATGTCCTGCAAGGACATCTTTTTTTCCTGTATCAAAAAAGGCCACACATTTCGCCTAAAACTTGTGCAGAAATACATAATGGACACGTGTCGTTACTCTGTTAATTATACGAGATATATTTAAAAAAAACTCGCCTCTTTATTGGGCGAAATCGACATTTTGTGGGGCCAAGCGGCAGGACACAAGAGAGAGAAACACCATTTCACATAAACTTTATGTGAAATCCGACAATGTAAATGCGTGGGACAGCAGCTTTGACATATCAATACAATCCATTCGTTTTTTTTTTTTTTTTATTTGATGTTGTGTTTATGTTGCAATTGAATGTGAATCTCAAACTTATTTTTGTTACAAATTTTTTTTTTGTTATAAAAATGTAATTTAATTTTTGTTATAAAATTTTTGTTATAAAAATGTAATGAACTTATTTTTGTGTTTATGATGGTGTATAAAATTGAATCTCATTTGGGTTTGTGTTATTTGAAGCGAAGTTCTCTCTCTACTTAAATAAATTAGAGATGTCACGAGAAAAACAAATGTATCGAGATATTGTCATTATAAAAAGCGTTATGTTATTATTGCACGACATACTTGTAAATTTGTTGCTTTAAACTATTTTTACACAAAACACATGCTCAAATATTGTCTATTCAATACAAACATCAATTGTAAAATTCAAATACATGACGTAACGACACCACTTGGATAATTGAGAATGAAAAGCATGATGCACGGAAAAACAAAACATACTACTAGTTGTTAATTAGTCACATACAACTTCTACCTTATTAAAAACCAAACCGATTAAACCAACTATTTGAATCATGCATTTGTTGATCATCTAGATGTTGAGAGTTGTGTTGTTGGGAAGTGTATTGTTGATACACTTGAGACTGGTATTGAAGATCATTTTCAAGTGGTTGCGTTGGTTTTCTTTGAGATAGGTTGAAATCTTGTTGTGTGTTATGTTGATCATATGTTTGTGATGTGTGTGTGTTTCAGATATTGTTGAGATGGGTTTAGGTTGTGGTGGTAAGTTTGTGAAGCGTATTGGTTTGTGGGGTATGTGTTGTCACCATATGGTTGCCAAAAGAGCGAGTTTTGACCATTTGCTTGATTAGTGTATGTGTTTTGGCCAAATGGTTGCCATGAGAATTGATTGTTTCCCATAAAAGTTTGATCGAACGGGTGATGTTGGTCATAAAAGGGTGCAGTGTCATGTTGCTCATTAGTTGGAAATTCCCCTTGCTTTTGTTTACCCTTGCGGTTAGGTGGATCTGGGACAAATGATTTTTGCAATTCGGCGGTTATGCCCGCTTGTTTGCACCTGCTACAATGTATAGTTCTTGGCTCTTCTCCTTGAGATAGTATACGGTCTGTGTTTTTCGGACGACACGGTTGAGGGTTGTCCATTGTTGGAGGAGTAAGAGGATGTATATGGCTTGGATACTCCCATTCGTTAAAATTTCCAACAAATTGAATTGACTCTGCATAGGTTGCTTGATATTTTTCCTTTTTGAACCAGTCATGTACATATTGCACACAATCTGTTAGGTTCAAAAACCTTGTAACAACAATAACATGACCACAAGGTATCCCGGAAATTTGCCATTTTCGACATTCACATTCACCGGTCGTAAAGTTCACCTCACGGTTATATTGGCCATCATAAACTTGATATCGAAATTGACTAATTCCGTGTACAACCCAACTGACGCTTTTCATTCTTCTTTCTCCACCTTATCTTTGCCCAATCTGTGATGTCGTACTTCATTTTTGCTACACAAAAAATATAAAAATTAAATTAATTAACTTATCTAATATATTTTTCAAAATGATTACTGAGTACGTTATGTTTTAAACAATAAATACCTGCAGCTTCAGGCGTTTAAAATACCACTTTTGAACCATATTTCGGCGTGTCGGTCAACACAGCATTACGGTAGCTTTACGTACAATACAAGGTACATGCATTAACGACTTCGACACTTTGTTAGATGTACAATAATTGTAACGGCTACGTGGGCAATGTGCTCGAGACCGTCGTCTAGGATCAGCCGCCATTAGCTTTCGGTGTGCCGGGTTGTACGACCGGGAGTATGTTCATTTGTCTTTGCCACTCATCGGGAGTATACGCTTTGCATATGCCCCATTATAGACCTTTAACTTTATTGCTTTTCAAGGAAAGGTTCATCATTAGATGTCGACAACAAATACCATGAAACGCCGATGGAAACTCATTCCTTCTTTCGAAGCTATTGCGGGATGCCTATCGGATATGATAATCATATTGGGGTTATCGCCGATGCACTCTCTAAGCTCGACATCCACCATGACCAACAATCACTAGTCTCCCTCTCGATATTCCGTAAGCAATAGGCACAATTTGGTTGTTTTCGTCCATCCCAACGGCTTGCAAATTTGTACCCTTGTAAGTTCCCTTTAAATGCGCCGCGTCCACTATAAGTAGTGGGCGAAGATGGTTCACAAACGTCGCAGCGTATAAACAATTTTAAAATAATAATAGCAAGCGGTTTTTGCATGCACTAAAAAAAATTGAACAAGACTTACCGATGCACCAATGGCAATGAATAAAATTTCAAAAACCCCTTGATTGCTTTTCTTGATACGTGTGACCGTCCACGGGTTTTTCTAAGTTGTGACAAGATATCGGTAGCATTTCAAACGATTCTAATGGTGAACCTCTTAACAGTTGTAACCCATAATCCTTCCCTCTCCATGCTTGTTGGTAAGATATAGATGTTTTATATTGTGCCATGATATCTTTTTGTATATCTCTCCCTTTCAAATCACGGCTACCATCTTCTAATTTATCTTTCATAATGTGAGCAATAACTTTTTGTTTGCATTTCGATGGTTAGGATATGTTTGGGTTCTAGGACACGTGTGAATATCATTCATGCTTGTAATTTGAAAAACATCGAATTTGGCCAACGCGTCGGCATTAATATACCATGCAAATTGTGCATAATGGACGCATTTTATGTTGTAAGTTTTAGGGTTAGTTTTTTTCCGAAACAAATTCATAACCATCTTGTAAAGCTTTCAACCTGTATGCCAAGTCTAATTCATACCTAGTAAAAAAACCTTATTGATTTTTACTTCATTTTTTTGGTTATAATCCTTTGTAGGCATAGGTTTTGGCGTGTAAAGTGGTGGTTCAGGAACTTCAGGGATATGGTCAAAACAATTTGGCCATTTATGGTTACCGGGGTGTTTGGTTTTATTTATTTCATCAAAACAATCATTTTCATCATCTTCGTTATCCGATAGAAAAGCATATGATGACCCTGGTTTTGTAAAATTTGCCTCATCTTTATAACCTGAGCCATCATCTTCTTGTTCGTCATTTGAAGGAAATCAAAATGATGACCCCGGTTTTGTGAAGTTTGCCTCATCTTTATAATCTGAGTCATCATCTTCCTGTTCGTTATCCGAACTGAAAGCAAATGATGACCACGGTTTTGTGAAATTTGGCTCATCTTTATAGTTATAGTCATTGTTTTGAAAATCATTTGATGGGCCGATGTTTTCTTCTACCATTGGAGGGAAAAAGTATAAAACTCGGCACTTGCGAGTTGAACCAAAACTTGTTGTTTCTTCCATTATTTTAGTTTGCGAAACATACAAGTGTACAAGTTCAGCAGGAGACTCTAAAGCACATTGAACAAAAAAGTTTACCTCGTTGTCGTCTGTAACATCGAGTCGAAAGTCAGCAGAAGGGACTTTCACATTTAAATTTACTCGGGCATTTTGCTTCAATTTAAACTTATTCACCACCATATCAACTAACCCTGAATATGTTATATCGTGATCCATAATCACACCGCGCTTTATTTCACCGTAATGTAACATACATTTGAATTTATGTAAATTCAAGGCCATTTTCTTTTTGTAAGTATTGTGGAGATGTATATACATTCAATTTTCGTGGAAGTGTTATTTATAGCGTAATATTACCATGTGTGTTTGCAAAAAGTAATTAACATGTGTCATATTTCGTGTATAATATTATGTGATAAAAAATTTGTTTTCGTGACAAGTCAAACTAATGTCATATTTCTTGTATACCAGTCACATCTTTGTCTCTAAAAGGGCCCTGAGTAGTCTCTATCAAGTCATATTTCGTGTATACAATTATGTGATAAAAAAAAAGTTTATTTACTAGTCACATCTGTGACTTTATAAAGTTTTCTGACAAGTCATATTCTTGTCATATTTTGTGTATAATATTATGTGATAAAAAAAACTTGTATACCAGTCACATCTTTGTCTCTATAAGGGCCCTGAGTAGTCTCTATCATGTCATATTTCGTGTATACAATTATGTGATAAAAAAAAACCCTAAACACTAATCACTAAACCCTAAACCCTAAACCCTAAACCCTAAACACTTAACCCTAAACCCTAAACCCTAAACCCTTAACCCTAAACCCTAAACCCTAAACCCTAAACACTAAACCCTAAACACTAAACCCTAAACCCTAAACCCTAAACCCTAAACACTTAACCCTAAACCCTAAACCCTAAACACTTAACCCTAAACCATAAACCCTAAACCCTAAACACTAAACACTATACCCTAAACCTAAACCTAAACCCTAAACACTAAACCCTAAACCCTAAACCCTAAACACTTAACCCTAAACCCTAAACCCTAAACACTAAACCCTAAACACTAAACACTAAACTCTAAACCCTAAACCCTAAACACTTAACCATAAACCCTAAACCCTAAACACTTAACCATAAACCATAAACCCTAAACCCTAAACACTAAACACTAAACCCTAAACCCTAAACCCTAAACCCTAACTGTGGGGGTTGAAGGAGATTCTGGCTCATTCTTCATTAGGCCCAACAAAGAATCAATAATTCTTCTAACATTGTCAGACAAGCAACTTTTAGGATTTAATGTTTAATGGTCTAATTTTTTCATGTATCGTATTTTATATTTTTATTTCGATGTAGTATTTCACTTTGGTAGTGTAATGAATAAAAGTTCGTATTATATGTAGAACTCTAGCATTTTATATGAATGAAGACTACAGTTTGGTTTCTTTAAATAAAAAAAGGCTGGGGAGTTTTCATGGTAACATAAACAATTGGTTAAGATTATTTTCAATTGATTGACCGAAAAGTTTTCGTAATCAACTGGATCTACACAAGCAACTATACCACCTACAAACTTTCTTCCATGTGGTGAAGTGAAACTTCCATAATGGTGTAGTCGGACTTTGAATGTCATATCTTGACCAGGGAGCTGAGTAGTCTCTATTGCATTGATGAATACATCCGTTGATATCATATTTCGTGTATATTATTATGTGATCAGAAAAAAGTTTATTTACTAGTCACATCCGTGACTCTATACCATCAATGAAGTGTTTGTTTTCCAAACTATGTGCTTGTAGTGAAGAAACAAATATTATTAACAAAAACATATTATTAAGACAATCTTAAATCATACACGACACATATTGAGTGATTATGACTATGAATACCAATGATTCTTTCATATGTGAATTATAGAAACTCATTGACTTGTCAAATACATGTCCCTAGTTGCTTACTGACATGCCTAAAAAGTTGTGATACAATTATTGAATGTTGTCATATTTCGTGTAAACAAGTATGTGAATTATAGAAAGTCATTGACTTGTCAAATACATGTCCCTAGTTGCTTACTGACATGCCTAAAAAGTTGTCATACAATTGTTGTCATATTTCGTGTAAACATGTATGTGAGTTATAGATAATTTTGCATGTCCGTATATTATTACTGACATGTGTAAAAGTTTTCGTTTAATTATTGAAACATGACAAAAAGTTGTCACATTTCGTGTAAAACACAATGTGATATAGACCCTATATATACAACATCTAAAAAGAATTTTAACAAACATAAGAATTAACCAAAAACTATATACTAACATACATCTACCCAACAAACATACAAATGTCGGCTAATTTCCAGAAATTCAAATGTAAATTACATTTCAATGGCAAGGAAAGTGGTGTCATTATGTACAGTGACATCACTTACTCATTAATGGTTGAAATGTTGGTGAACAAATTCGAGTTGGATGAAAATACGCAACTCAGTTATTGTCGTTAGGCTAAGCCCATCAGATACAACGACGGAGATTAAAGACAACAACGACGTTACTTTATTTGTTACGTGTGCTTGTGCTTCACGATGGTATAATACATTTGTACATTGATCAGCCTAGGGAAAATCCAAGTACAATAGCACACACAAGGATAATACCAGTACCCAAATGGGTATTCTTCAAATGGCCAAGCTTCAAAAAATATTGACATTAGGAAGTAGGTCCCTCGTCGTAATGCCAACCCAAAGTATGTCGAGAGAATAGAGGAGGATGCAGCCGAAGATGATCATTTTACGCGTGGCCCATGGCTAAGCGCGCTTGGCTATCTAGATGCTTTTAGGATCAGGGTAGATGCTTGTTTAGGCGATATGAAAACCTTTTGTAAAAAGGGAAGCTTGAACTGGTTGTAGCCGTCATCAAGTCTTGTACACCAAATGTGCTTGGTGACCTAAGCGTGACACTCAAAGATCCATCGGGAATAATGTCAGTTCAATTCATCACAAAGTACTAGAAGAGGATAAGGGTTACGTCAAGTCTATCGGTGTCGATCTTTGTTTTGATACTAAAGAGCGTCTAGAGTGTTCACACCAAAACCACATAACCATTACCTTAACATCACTTTGAAAAATATTGTTGAGGTTTACCACAAGGATACCGTTTATCAGTGATGTTTAAATTGGAGTTTCGTTTTAAATTTGTATCATCTTTATCTTGTATTTCTTTATGTTTTTATTTAACCCATCTACTAGACTTTCGTTTTTAATTTGTATCATCTTTATCTTGTATTTTTTATGTATTTATTTAACCCATCTACTGTTTTCATTTAACTCATCTACAAAATTTTAGTTATCGACTGACATAACTTCGTGATATATTCGTCAACCATAGATAAAAAAATGCACTATGTATTTGCTAAATATTTGACGAATAAAGTTTGTTATATAAAAAATTTACTAATATTAAAAAGTGTAGGGTGGTTATGGTAAGTTTTAGTTTTCAATTTCAAAATAGTTGATATATATAATCAACTTCAATATTTTTTATAAAATTGTGCATACGTCAAAAGAATATTAATATTGGGCTCGTTTTGTTCGTAATTTAGAGCTCTTCGCGGACGGTATTTTTTATTAACAAATTCACTATATATTTGCTAAATATTTGACGAATGAAGTTTGTTACATAAAAAAGTTGTAAATATTATAAAGTTAAAGGGTGACTTTTGTAATTTTTTATATAAAAAGTAATTTTTTATATATTGATATGTCAAAGCTGATGTCCCCACGCATGACCCATGTCGGATTTCACATAAAAGTTTATGTGAAATGGTGTTTCTCTCTCTTGTGTCTGCTCGTGGCCCCACAAAATGTCAAATTTCGCTTCAATAAAGAGGCGAGTTGCTTTTTTTTAAATATATCTCGATTATAATTAACAGGGGTAGCGACACGTGTCCATTATGTATTTCGCACAAGTTTTGGCGAAATGGGTAGCCTTTTTTGATATAGGAAAAAAAGAGGTCCTCTGCAGGACATTGAAGTCTCTGCAGGGCCTCACTGGTAATTTTCGCTAAAATGTATTAATTGTACTTCGTTTTCTGTCGTATTTCTACTTAATCGTACCTTCCCGGTACCCGCAAGTTATAGCAATAGTACATTTTTAAGAACTTTTTCGTAAGTGTAATAATACTGTACCATTATTACGTAGAATTTATATTATAATAGTTTTGTCGTTTCTAGTCGGTACGCGTGTTGGTGTCATTTTCTCAGTACGGGTAGTCAGAAGTGAATCTGAAACTTTAAAAAAATAATTATTTTGAGTTTTATAACCCAGAAAAATACGGGTTGTTATAGTTCAAGCCAGAAAGGTTCGTGGGGAACTACTTGAACTACATTGGACAACATTTTAAGTTTCCACCATTTGGATCGGGCCGAAGAATGTGTCCTGGAATACCATTAGCTCTTAGGTTTGTGAGTTTAATGGTGGCATCATTTGTGTATCATTTGTGTATCATTTGTGTACCATTGGTTGCTACTCCTATTCCCATTAATTAAGTGCATTGACTGGTGAAGAGAGCATGCACTATACGAGCTTCGAATGGTTGTTGTGTAAGATTATATTAATAATGTTTACAATTATATTTGAAGTGTTTGCTATGAAAAGTTGTAGAGTTATAAGTCTTTCTATCTACCTTGGGTCATCTGATAGCTAAACTTTCATGTTTTTATATGATGTTCATCCTTTCATATGGTATTTAACTGTTTACATCTAAAAAGAACACAATTTCTCGTGCGTCTTAGCTTTGCGATGACTATTAATAACGTTCAAGGCCAAACAATTTCAAATGTGGGTGTCTATTTGCCAGATTTTATTTTCTCGCATGACGAGCTTTATGTGGCATTGTCTAGAGGGATATCAACAACAAAGGTATTGGTTAAACCAGTCAAAGAGTTCCGTCAAGCAAGAATCTATAACTCAAATAAACCTGGAAGGCTTAGTTCTTCTAGAACAATTTCATCTCATGGAGTAGAATGCCCACAAATTTCCTACAAGTGTATAAACTATTCAGTAATGACTAAACACAGCATTTGAAGCATACACAATAAGTCAATAATAATGCAAAAAATCATATTTCCTGTACTCATTTTTGTAACTGAGTAAGTTCAACTAGTCAGGATCAAGAATAGGTCCAAAAAGAATTTGTTGAAGTAAACTAATTATCCTGGTTGCAAATAATTACCTCAATTAGCTTCTGAAGACTCTCGGCATCAATCCCGACCTCATATGCTCTGTATGAAGAGATCCAATTGTACACAACAATGCATTAAAACAAAGATAATTATGGAACCTGTCATAGCAAGATATATCAACTATTACAACACGAGCCAACCTCAAGGCTCTACATTTTATCCTCCAATTTCGATAGCAACTTCTCTATGTCATCCTAAATTTTTATTTATCAGTTTTTAATAAAAATAGTGAAGTACAACAATGAGTATATCAACTATGAGTATACCAACTTCTCTATGTCATCCTAATTAATGCTGAGTGACAACGCAAAGTGAAAGAGTGCAGAAAGGTACATTAACGTATGCATTATTTTTATATTTTAGGTTAAGTTGAGGATAAAGTATAACATGTTAGACTCCTTTCGTGAGCTTCATCCAATATGATTACTGAATATAACTCAGGCAGAAAGACTTTCACGAAGTAGTACTATATCAGTAAGATACCTAACCATATATAAAGATAAGAAATTTGCACATGTTGTCGGATATAAATGTGGATAATGCAATAACAACAGCTAAGCTTATTAAAATGGGTGAGTTTACTCAATACGAGTTCTCTCTGAAGTCCTGTCCTCAAATCTTATAGCATAACCAACTTCATCACCCAATCGGACATCAAGCTCCTGTGCAACTCTTATGCATATGTTAATAAACAAACAAAAACTGTGTCATATTCAACCACGTTAAAACCATGATCAGAAAATGAAATCTAACAACCACATTCTACTCTCTTTTCTTGCTTCTTTCAGCTAGAGATAAAACCAAGACTGACCAACTCTTTCAGAAATCAGAACACTAAATGATCGGGTATTGCATTTAACTATACTTATGTCTTTCCTCTTTAGGTATACTAATAATGACGAATCTAACTACTAGTTGAAAGTTCGTATTATGGTGAAACTAAGCAAGTGATGTTCTTCTTGAGAAAATTGCAAAAACTCAAAGTAACAAGTGTCTTCAAACGAAGTCAAGACAAATACATTGACCCGAAAGTGCAAATATCATCAAAATCAGAGTAAGGTAAAATGAGTCTAAATGCTAATATAAAGGAAACGCATTGAGTGACGAGTGTATTTTATGTGAGTCTTGTGTAATAGTTATAAATACCTATCATCGAACTTGAAGATAATAAAGTAATGCTTACTAGGTTGAGGGTATGTCTCTCTCAGCAACAAGCTTACGTCAATGGCACCATTTAGCTCCAACAATCCATCCACAACACTAGTTCCCGGAAAGATTTTTCATTATATCGCCCCGTTAATCAAAACCATCTAAACTACATATATTAAGTCCTACTCCTAGGCCACTTACAATCAATCATTTTATATTAATTAATTAATTAATTAATTAATACCTTGGTGTCATTAGAAATAGAACATGAGAACTGATACTCACATGAATAATCTGGATTTATAACAAATTTGCCAGTGCTTTTTTTCCTCGGCAGTCATTGAAGAAAAGAAAATCCAAATATAATATATACTATAAGTCTTTTTTGAGGTTAGAGTCAACAAGCTAGATGATGCGAACATGGACAACATATGCTTAAAATTTCGGATTATAGTGGGCATTCTTACACAAACTACACTTTAGGCAAATTTTGACCCAGTTCACCAATTTGACCCGTTAGAGATGTAACATATCATATTTTGCAATTACATCTCGATTACATATACACAACCAGCAGAGTATTTGAAATTGCAAACTTTCACATCATCTATACTATATCTATACTTCTATATAATGCATTTAAAAGCCAAACCTCAAATTAAGATAAGGAGCTCCAATCATGAGATGACATGTGTCAATTCTTAACAAATTTCAAGCCTAACTCCTAACCACTAAAAAGTAAGATAAGGAGCTTCAATTATAAAGTGACATGTGTCACTTCTCAATTAAAAATTCATTTTTATTTTCAAATTGAAATATTTTTTTATCTATTTATTTTTTTTTATAATCTAATTTCACCATATTTTCTAAAATTTTATGCTCTTTAATTCAACATCCATTTTGATATAGTTTTATGAGTTTTTAGTTTTTATATTTTTAGTGGGTTTATTTTATTTAAATTCAAATTTTTACAACTTTAACCTTTATTTCAATCAATACAATCTTGATTCGTCAAATATATTTTTGGGGGAGTGTTTGACATGTAAGAGATTGCGAGAGTATTTTTATATGCGGAATAATGATGTAACGGGAAAGCTACGGGTAACCTAAACAAACACATACAAGTAACACATATACATTCGAAATGTTGTGAAACGAATTCACTAAACGGGTAAGCAAACACATATAACTATACTTATCGACGCCGCTGTGCGCGGGTATCCGACTAGTATCAATAAATAGGACAACCACCAAATAAGCAAATGCAATCAGTGATGTGTTATATAGGCAAACAAAGCACTAAACTAATAAAACCTATAAAGCAACAAATACTAAGCTTGAAAATCTATAGAGACTAGAATAACATAATGAAATTTATTGTCATTACAGCATTTTATCAAACACCTAATTTACATGTTAGGTTATCACATACGATCTTCTTAGAATTGTAATAAAACCACCAAACTAATCAAATATAAACATTGATAATATTGCTTTAATTAGTTTAGACGATAGCTACTTGCATAGTACAACCAACTAATGCATCATCTAAGTTAAATGATTAAGCAAGTCAGTGGCCAGATTTGGAAATATCTAGTTGTAAGTACAACGTCATATTGACGAAATGATTATGTACGTGTGAATGACGATGCTCATAAAATCGTATGCAAATAGTCGTAGCATCATTATGTAAACACAGGTTTTCTTTTGCATTTCATCAACACTTGACATTTATAATTGGGATTTGCTAACGGTGCCCATTGGGCATCTTATAAGATATAAATGATAGGTTGGTATTCTCTCATGTTCTGCAATAATGCTTGCATTTATACGAAACCCTTTTTCATAGTTAAATGTAACATCTTATATCCAGTGCATGTGTCATCAAGAGTCATTACGTCTGTTAAACATTTTACAATGTACATAAGAAGGCTATTTTAGTATATACTTTTTGTTAAATACATTATACCAATATATAATTTTGAGTACATTATTAAGGCCTAGTCTAGCTCATTAAATGTGTCAAAGGAAACCGGTAGTTTCGGATCCGCTGAAATGTTGACTTTGTAGTCTTGACTTAATATTATGCTAATAAAGTAGTTTGCTAACTGATTCTTTTGCTTATGTTGTTGTATCTAATTAGTGTCCAGTGTTAAGGGGCGTTTGGTGTGTGATAGTAAACTAGTTTTATAATGTCTAGATGAATTTGTTCTGATTATGTGATTACTACAACAAATTTGCTATTAGCACACACTTTTTTCTTCACACTTTATAAACCGTGAATTTTTTTTCCAGCATATTGTCACGACCCGCCTATCTTTTACGAGTATGTTCGGGATTCCGGATTATTCTACACTTCTCATGAAAGGTCTTGGATAAGCTTGGAAGAGTTTAGAAGACCATGGAAGATGGTGGATAATCTTGGAAGCTTTTGGAAGATGTTAGAATAAGTGGAAGTTCTAGAAACTTACTAGAAGCTTATGGAAATCTCATAAGCTAGAAGCTTCCCAAAGAACATTGTAGAAACTTGTATAAAGTAGTATAAATAGATGTAACCTCATTTGTAAATGGCATCCATAGAAGTTCTCCTGTAAAGCTCTCTTGTAAAAGTTCTCTAAGTAATAATACCAAGTGTTCCTTTACATTCCACTTGTTCCATTCTTAGAAGTTTACTTTCGTTGCATACATCGTTGAGTGTTCGAGCAAGGCTGAGCTTAGTCGAGACTAAGTGCCGCACGGAAGACCTTGTAGAGACAAGTCCGTGACAAGTGGTATCAGAGACAAGGTTGATTCAAGACGATGGCAAGCGAGACCGATAAGATTGGTGCTAGTGGAAGTGCGGTCATTGATGAGAGGCAAGGTCGCGATGATAAGCGTCAAGACCTGAAGAAGAGAGGTGCGTCTAAGGACGTTATGTCGAGCTTTGATAAGAGATTGGCGGGTGTTGAGACATCCGTGTCGGAGTTGAAGACCCAAGTTGAGGGCTTGGATGGTCTAGACATCGAGTTTATGACCATGAAGGATGACTTTCGGGAGGTCATCAATAAGCTTAGCGGTGAATTTAAGCGTGAAATCAATGGCCTAAAAGAGTTGTTCGTAGGCAAAATCTCCAACATTGAAAAGACCATCGAAGACTTGCAAGCCGATGTAGTGTTATGCAAGCGATCCATGGCGAACGGAGGTGGCAACGTTGGTAATAATGCTCCGAAGATTGATGTTCCAAAACCATCACCGTTCGTAGGAAAGCGGGAAGCTATGGCGGTTGATGATTTCTTATGGGAGATGGAGCAATACTTGGAGGGCGTCAACATTACGGATGATGACACCAAGATCAAGATGGCGACCTGATACTTGAAGGATACCGCGGTGTTATGGTGGAGACGTCGATATGGAGATATCGAGCGAGGTACGTGTACTATAGATACTGGGTGATTTTGTTCTTGAACTTAAGAAACAATTTTATCCGGAGAATGCAAGGAACGAAGCAAAGAGTCGGCCAGTAAACTTAAGCATTCTGGAACTATCTGGGATTATGTTAAGGAATTTACTACACTAACCTTGGAGATTCGGATCTTTCGAACAAGACTCTCTCTCTATTTCCTCGATGGTTTGCAAGGATGGGCTAAGGCGGAGTTAGAGACATGGAGTTCAAGACCTTGCTACGGCTATCGCCCATGCCGAGGGCTTGATCGACTTTAGTACTGAAGGGAAACGTCTAAGTTGAAGGATCGAAAGGTGAGCCATGAGAAAGGTGGGGGAGAGAAAGTCGCTCAAGCAAAGCCCGATAATACACGAAAACCACCCACCGGAAAGAACAAGGAAGTAAAGACGGCCTTCAAGAGTGGTGGATGCTTCATATGTGACGGACCTCATAGAGCTCGAGATTGCCCCAAGAAAGCAAGCCTTAACGGAATGATGGCTCATGAAGACGAAGGCCCAAATGATGGTGGATGCATGAGCTCGATGAGGATTCTAAATGCAATCAAGGCCAAGATGGAGGTGCCAAAATTTGTAGGGAAGGGATTGCAATTCGTGGAAGCAACCATCAATGGGACTAAGGTACGTGCTCTAGTAGATTCCGGTGCCACTCATAATTTTGTGTCGGTTGATGAAGCCAAGCGGCTAAGGATTAGCGCTACAAAAGGAAGTGGAACGTTCAAGCCGGTAAACTCAAAGGCCAAGCCAATGGAAGGAGTGGCCAAGGATGTTCGAGCCAAGATTGGAGAGTGGGAAGGGACAATTGACGTGTCGGTGGTCCCGATGGATGATTTCGATGTGGTTCTTGGGTTAGAGTTCCTCGATAAGGTACGAGCTTTCCCTATGCCATTTGCTAATTCTTTATGTATCCTAGATGGTGGAAAGACTTGCATGGTTAGCATGGAGCGGGATTCTAAGTGTGGAGTGAAGACCCTTTCGGCCATGCAATTCAAGAAAGGGTACAACAAGAGCGAGCCTTGCTATTTGGCGGTAACAAGGCTAGAAACAGATGGTGAGTCGGGCAAAGTAGAGGTACCGAAGGAGATCGAGCGGTTACTTGATGAGTTCAAGGACGTGATGCCCAAGGAGTTGCCCAAGAAACTACCACCTAGGAGGGAGGTGGATCATACCATCGAGTTGGAACCGGGTTCCAAGCCACCCGCCAAATCCCCTTACCGAATGCCACCACCAGAATTGGAGGAGTTGCGTAAACAACTCAAGGATCTATTGGATGCGGGCTATGTTCGACCTCGAAAGCCCCATATGGTGCGCCGGTGCTATTTCAAAGGAAAAATGACGGATCCTTGTGGATGTGCATAGACTATCGGGCACTTAACAAGGTAAAGATTAAGAACAAGTACCCTATTCCTCTTATTGTGGATTTGTTTGATCAACTTGGAAAGGCGAGATACTTCTCCAAGTTAGACTTGAGATCGGGGTACTACCAAGTACGGATAGCGGAGGGAGACGAAGCTAAGACGGCGTGTGTCACGAGGTATGGTTCTTACGAGTTCTTAGTAATGCCTTTTGGCTTGACTAATGCTCCCGCTACATTTTGCACCCTCATGAACAAGTTATTTCATCCGTTTCTTGATAAATTTGTGGTGGTATACTTGGACGATATTGTTGTTTATAGTCATACCTTGGAAGAGCATGTCTTGCATTTGAAGCAGGTGTTTCAAGTGTTACGAGAAAATGAGCTTTATGTAAAATTGGAGAAATGCTCTTTCGCCCAAGACGAAGTCGAGTTCTTGGGACACAAGATCAAAGACGGTGGATTGATGATGGACGGTGCAAAGGTAAAAGCTATCCAATAATGGGAACCGCCAGCCAAGGTGACGGAGTTACGATCTTTTCTTGGCTTGGTGAACTATTATCGAAGGTTTATCAAGGGGTACTCGGCAATAGCATATCCCTTGACGGACCTATTGAAGAAGAACAAAGCTTGGATATGGGACAAAAAGTGCCAAGCGGCGTTCGAGAGTTTGAAGAAGGAGGTTATGGATGAACCGGTGTTGAGACTACCAGATGTAACTATGCCTTTCGAGTTACACACGGATGCATCGGACTTGCTATTGGAGGAGTTCTAATGCAAGAAGGACACCCGATCTCATTTGAGAGTCGGAAGCTAAATGAGACGGAAAGGAAGTACACCGTGCAAGAGAAAGAAATAACGGCGATTGTACACTGCTAGCGGATTTGGAGGCATTATTTGTTGGGTTCGAGATTCATGATCAAGACGGATAACATTGCTACGAGTTACTTTCAAAACCAAAAGAAGTTAAGTCCCAAGCAAGCTCGGTGGCAAGACTTCCTAGCCAAGTTCGACTATCACTTGGAGTACAAGCCGGGGAAGGCTAATGTGGTAGCAGACGCATTGCGTCGCAAGGCGGAGTTTGCGGCAATCACCCAAGCACAATTCTTCCTCCAAGACTGAATCAAGGAAGGATTGGAACATGACCCTTTTGCCAAGAAGCTCGTGGCCCTAGCAAGAGATGGAAAGACTCGGAGATTTTGGCTTAAAGGAGACATGTTGTTCACAAAAGGAGATCAGCTTTACGTACCTAAGTGGGGTGATCTTAGGCGTGCAATATTGAAAGAGTTTCATGATTCGAAGTGGGCCGGTCATCCGGGGATCAAGAGGACGTTGACTTTGGTCGAAAGCACTTATTATTGGCCAAGAATGGAGGACGATGTAGAGACGCTCGTGGGGACGTGCCTTATTTGCCAACAAGACAAGGTAGAGCAAAATAAGTCCAGAGGATTGTTGGAGCCTCTACCAACGCCCAAAGGACCATGGGAAAGCGTTTCCATGGACTTTATCACATGCTTGCCAAAGTCGGAAGGAAATGGGAGTATTATCGTGGTGGTCGATCGATTCTCGAAGTATGGAACTTTCATTGCCGCACCACCCGATGTTACCGCGGAAGAGACGGCTAAGCTTTCCTTTAAAAATGTGGTGAAGTATTGGGGAGTGCCACATGTGATCGTTAGTGATCGAGATCCAAGATTCACGGGGCGCTTTTGGACAGAGTTGTTCAAGATCATGGGAATGGATTTGAACTTCTCTACGAGTTTCCATCCCCAAATAGACGGGCAAACGGAGAGGGTGAACGCATTATTGGAGCTCTATCTTCGGCACTATGTAAGTGCCAACCAACATGATTGGGCTAAACTCCTTGACGTTGCTCAATTCTCGTACAACATGCAAAGGAGTGAAGCCACGGGGAAGAGTCCTTTTAAGTTGGTCACGAGACGCCAACCATTGACTCCGAATGCCTTAGTCGCATCATACGAGGGGAGTAGCCCGGCCGCTTACAAGACGATGAAGGAATGACACGAGCAAGCGGACTTGGCCCGGGCTTTGTTGGATAAAGCGGCTAAGAAGATGAAGAGAGTGGGCGGATGAAAAAAGGAGACACGTCGAGTTCGAGGTCGGAGATCAAGTGATGGTGAAGCTCTTGCCTCAACAATTCAAATCACTAAGGAAGGTGCATAAAGATTTGATACTGAGGTATAAAGGCCCTTTCCCGATGATCGGACGTGTTGGGAAGGTATCGTATCGACTTCAACTACCGCCCAAGTTGAAGATTCATCCGGTCTTTCACGTCAGCCTTCTCAAGCCTTATCAGAGGACGAGGAAGACTCGGAATGAGGGGTGTCCAAGCGGGCACCAACAGCGGTTGTTACTTTGTACGATCGAGAGGTTGAGGAGATCTTGTCGGATCATACGATACGAAGACGAGGAGTGCCGAGCTATAAGGAGTACTTGATCAAATGGCGTAATTTGCCCGATAGTGAAGCAAGTTGGGAAGCCAAAGACTTATTGTGGTAATTCGCGGACAAGATCAAGAAGTATCATGAGGATGGCACGACGAGGACATCGCGAGCTTAGGTGGGGGAGGATGTCACGACCCGCCTATCTTTTACGAGTATGTTCGGGATTCCGGATTATTCTACACTTCTCATGAAAGGTGTTGGATAAGCTTGGAAGAGTTTAGAAGCCCATGGAAGATGGCGGATAATCTTGGAAGCTTTTGGAAGATGTTAGAATAAGTGGAAGTTCTAGAAACTTACTAGAAGCTTATGGAAATCTCATAAGCTAGAAGCTTCCCAAAGAACCTTGTAGAAACTTATATGAAGTAGTATAAATAGATGTAGCCTCATTTGTAAATGGCATCCATAGAAGTTCTCTTGTAAAGCTCTCTTGTAAAAGTTCTCTAGGTAATAATACCAAGTTGTCACGATCCGCCTACTCGACTAGATCATTTTCGAGGATGTTTGGGATTCCGGATTGTTCCACACTTCTCTTGGATAAACTTGGAAGATCTTGGAACATTTTGGAAGATGATGGAAGATGTAGAAAACTCTAGAACCCCATAGAATCCCTAGAAGCTCATGGAAGTCCTAGAATCTTCCTACCATGGAAGTGTGTAGAAATTGTACATAGCTTAGTTCACTAGTATAAATAGAGGAGGCCTCATTTGTTCAAGGCATCCATAGAACTTTACTTGTAAAGCTCTCTTGTAAAGCTCTAAGTAGTAATACTAAGTGTTCATTTACATTTCACTTGTTCCATTCTTTGAAGTTTACTTTCGTTGCATACATCGTTGAGTGTTCGAGCAAGGCTGAGCTTAGTCGAGACTAAGTGCCGCACGGAAGACCTTGTAGAGACAAGTCCGTGACAAGTGGTATCAGAGCCAGGTTGATTCAAGGCGATGGCAAACAAGACCGATAAGATTGGTGCTAGTGGAAGTGCGATCATTGACGAGAGGCAAGGTCGCCATGACAAGCGTCTAGACCCGAAGAAGAGAGGTGCGTCTAAGGACGTTATGTCGAGCTTGGATAAGAGATTGGCGGGTGTTGAGACATCCGTGTCGGAGTTGAAGACCCAAGTTGAGGGCTTTGAAGGTTTAGACTCTGACTTTTCGACCATGAAGGATGACTTTAGGGTCGTCCTCAATATTCTTAGTGGCGACTTTAAACGTGAAATTAAGGGTCTAAAAGAGTTGTTCTTGGGTAAGATATCTGGCATTGAGAAGACCATCGAAGACTTGCAAGCCGATGTAGTGCTATGCAAGCGATCCATGGCTAACGGAGGTGGCAACGTTGGTAATAATGCTCCGAAGATTGATATTCCAAAACCATCACCGTTCGTGGGAAAGCGGGAAGCTAGGGCGGTTGATGATTTCTTATGGGAGATGGAGCAATACTTGGAGGGCGTCAACATTACGGATGATGACACCAAGATCAAGATGGCGACCCGATACTTGAAGGATACTGCGGCGTTATGGTGGAGACGTCGATATGGAGATATCGAGCGAGGTACGTGTACTATCAATGCTTGGGCCGATTTTTTTTTGGAACTTAAGAAGAAGTTTATCCGGAGAACGCTAAGAACGAAGCAAAGAGTCAGATTCGTAAACTTAAGCATTCCAGAACGATCCGGGATTATGTCAAGGAATTAACTACACTTACCTTGGAGATTCCGGATCTTTCCGACCAAGACTCTCTCTTTTATTTCCTCGATGGTTTGCAAGGATGGGCTAAGACGGAGTTAGAAAGACGTGGAGTTCAAGACCTTGCTACGGCTATCGCCCATGCCGAGGCCTTGATCGACTTTAGTACGAGGAGGGAAACGTCTAAGCCGAAGGATCGAAAGGTAAACCATGAGAAAGGTGGGGGAGAGAAAGTCGCTCAAGCAAAGCACGATAATACACATAAACCACCAACCGAAAAGAATAAAGACGTAAAGACGGCCTTCAAGAGTGGTGGATGCTTCATATGTGACGGACCTCATAGAGCTCGAGATTGCCCTAAGAAAGCAAGCCTTATAGGAATGATGGTTCATGAAGACGAAGGCCCAAGTGATGGCGGATGCATGAGCTCGATGAAGATCTTGAATGCAATCAAGGCCAAGACGGAGGTACCGAAAGTTGTAGGGAATGGATTGCAATTTGTGGAAGCAACCATCAATGGGACCAAGGTACGTGCTTTAGTAGATTCCGGTGCCACTCATAATTTCGTGTCGGTTGATGAAGCCAAGCGGCTAAGGATTAGCGCTACGAAAGGAAGTGGAACGTTTAAGCCGGTAAATTCGAAGGCCAAGCCAATGGAAGGAGTGGCTAAGGATGTTCGGGCGAAGATTGGAGAATGGGAAGGGACGATTGACTTGTCGGTGGTCCCGATGGATGATTTCGATGTAGTTCTTGGGTTGGAGTTCCTCGATAAGGTACGAGCTTTCCCTATGCCATTTGCTAATTCTTTATGTATCCTAGACGGTGGAAAGACTTGCATGGTTAGCACGGAACGAAATTCTAAGTGTGGAATGAAGACCCTTTCGGCCATGCAATTCAAGAAAGGGTACAACAAGAGCGAGCCTTGCTATTTAGCGGTAACAAGGCTAGAAACGGATGGCGAGTCGGGCAAAGTAGAGGTACCGAAGGAGATCGAGCGGGTACTTGATGAGTTCAAGGACGTGATGCCCAAAGAGTTGCCCAAGAAACTACCACCTAGGAGGGAGGTGGATCATACCATCGAGTTGGAACCGGGTTCCAAGCCATCCGCCAAAGCCCCTTACCGAATGCCACCACGAGTTGGAGGAGTTGCTTAAACAACTCAAGGATCTATTGGATGCGGGCTATGTTCGACCCTCGAAAGCCCCATATGGTGCGCCGGTGCTATTTCAAAGAAAGAAGGACGGATCCTTGCGAATGTGCATAGACTACCGGGCACTTAACAAGGTAACGATTAAGAACAAGTACCCTATTCCTCTTATTGCGGATTTGTTTGATCAACTTGGAAAGGCGAGATACTTCTCCAAGTTAGATTTGAGATCGGGGTACTATCAAGTTCGGATAGCGGAAGGAGACGAAGCTAAGACGACGTGCGTTACAAGGTATGGATCTTACGAGTTCTTAGTCATGCCATTTGGCTTAACAAATGCTCCCGCTACATTTTGCACCCTCATGAACAAGTTATTTCACCCGTTCCTTGATAAATTTGTGGTGGTATACTTGGACGATATTGTTGTTTATAGTCATACCTTGGAGGAGCATGTCTTGCATTTGAAACAGGTGTTCCAAGTGCTACGAGACAATGAACTTTATGTGAAGTTGGAGAAATGCTCTTTCGCCCAAGATGAAGTCGAGTTCTTGGGGCACAAGATCAAAGACGGTGGATTAATGATGGACGGGGCAAAAGTAAAAGCTATCCGAGAGTGGGAACCACCAACCAAGGTGACGGAGTTGAGATCTTTCCTTGGGTTGGTAAACTATTATCGAAGGTTTATCAAGGGGTACTCGGCAATAGCATATCCCTTGACATACCTATTGAAGAAGAACAAAGCTTGGAGTTGGGACGAAAAGTGCCAAGTGGCGTTCGAGAGTTTGAAGAAGGCGGTTATGGAAGAACCGTCGTTGAGACTACCGGACGTGACTATGCCTTTTGAGTTGCACACGGATGCGTCGGACTTTGCTATTGGAGGAGTTCTAATGCAAGAAGGACACCGATTGCATTCGAGAGTCGGAAGTTAAATGAGACGGAGAGGAAGTACACCGTGCAAGAGAAAGAGATGACGGCAATTGTGCATTGCTTGCGGACTTGGAGGCATTATTTGTTGGGTTCGAGATTCGTGATCAAAACGGATAACATTGCTACTAGTTATTTCAAACCCAAAAGAAGTTAAGTCCCAAGCAAGCTCGATGGCAAGACTTCCTAGCCGAGTTCGACTATCACTTGGAGTACAAGCCGGGGCAGGCTAATGTGGTAGCCGACGCATTGAGTCGCAAGGCGGAGTTTGCGGCAATCACCCAAGCACAATTCTTCCTCCAATACCGAATCAAGGAAGGATTGGAACATGATCCTTTTACCAAGAAGCTCGTGGCCCTACTTGAGAAGGAAAGACTCGGAGATTTTGGCTTAAGGGAGACATGTTGTTCACAAAAGGAGATCGGCTTTACGTACCTAAGTGGGGTGATCTTAGGCGTACAATCTTGAAGGAGTGTCATGATTCGAAGTGGGCCGGTCATCCGGGAATCAAGAGGACGTTGGCATTGGTCGAAGGCACTTATTATTGCCCAAGGATGGAGGACGATGTAGAGACATTCGTGCAAACGTGCCTTATTTGCCAACAAGACAAGATAGAGCAGAAGAAGTCCGGAGGAATGTTGGAGCCTCTACCTACGCCCAAAGGACCATGGGAAAGCGTTTCCATGGACTTTATCACATGCTTTCCGAAGTCGGAAGGAAATGGGAGTATTATTGTGGTGGTCGATCGATTCTCGAAGTATGGAACTTTCATTGCCGCACCACCTAATGTTACCGCGGAAGGGACGACTAAGCTTTTCTTTAGAAATGTGGTGAAGTATTGGGGAGTGCCGCATGTGATCGTTAGTGATAGAGATCCAAGATTCACGGGGCGCTTTTGGACGGAGTTGTTCAAGATCATGGGAACGGATTTGAACTTCTCTACGAGTTTCCATCCCCAAACGGACGGGCAAACGGAGAGGGTAAACGCATTATTGGAGCTCTATCTTCGGCACTACGTAAGTGCCAACCAACATGATTGGGCTAAACTCCTTGATGTTGCTCAATTCTCTTACAACATGCAACGGAGTGAAGCCAGGGGGAAGAGTCCTTTTGAGTTGGTCACGGGGCGCCAACCATTAACTCCGAATGCCTTAGCCGCATCATACGAAGGAAGTAGCCCGACCGCTTACAAAACAATGAAGGAATGGCACGAGCAAGCGGACTTAGCCCGGGCTTCGTTGGATAAAGCGGCTAAGAAGATGAATAAGTGGGCGGATGAAAAAAGGAGACACGTCGAGTTCGAGGTCGGAGATCAAGTGATGGTGAAGCTCTTGCCTCAATAATTCAAATCACTAAGGAAGGTACATAAAGGCTTGATACGGATGTATGAAGGCCCTTTCCCGGTGTGATTGGACGTGTTGGAAAGGTTTCTTATCGACTTCAACTACCGCCCAAGTTGAAGATTCATCCGGTCTTCCACGTTAGCCTTCTCAAGCCTTATCATAAGGACGAGGAAGACTCGGAACGAGGGGTGTCCAAGCGGGCACCAACATCGGCTGTTACTTCGTACGATCGAGAGGTTGACGAGATCTTGTCGGATCGTACGATACGGAGACGAGGAGTACCAAGTTATAAGGAGTACTTGATCAAGTGGCGTAATTTGCCCGATAGTGAAGCAAGTTGGGAAGCCGAAGACTTGTTGTGGCAATTCGCGGACAAGATCAAGAAGTATCACAAGGATGGCACGACGAGGAATTCACGAACTTAGGTGGGGGAGGATGTCACGACCCGCCTACTCGACTAGATCATTTTCGAGGATGTTCGGGATTCCGGATTGTTCCACACTTCTCTTGGATAAACTTGGAAGATATTGGAACACTTTGGAAGATGATGGAAGATGTAGAAAACTCTAGAACCCCATAAAAGCCCTAGAAGCTTATGGAAGTCCTAGAATCTTCCTACCATGGAAGTGTGTAGAAATTGTACATAGCTTAGTTCACTAGTATAAATAGAGGAGGCCTCATTTGTTCAAGGCATCCATAGAACTTCACTTGTAAAGCTCTCTTGTAAAGCTCTAAGTAGTAATACTAAGTGTTCCTTTACATTCCACTTGTTCCATTCTTTGAAGTTTACTTTCGTTGCATACATCGTTGAGTGTTCGAGCAAGGCTGAGCTTAGTCGAGACTAAGTGCCGCACGGAAGACCTTGTAGAGACAAGTCCGTGACAAAGTGTTCCTTTACATTCCACTTGTTCCATTCTTGGAAGTTTACTTTCGTTGCATACATCGTTGAGTGTTCGAGCAAGGCTGAGCTTAGTCGAGACTAAGTGCCGCACGGAAGACCTTGTAGAGACAAGTCCGTGACAAAGTGTTCCTTTACATTCCACTTGTTCCATTCTTGGAAGTTTACTTTCGTTGCATACATCGTTGAGTGTTCGAGCAAGACTGAGCTTAGTCGAGACTAAGTGCCGCACGGAAGACCTTGTAGAGACAAGTCCGTGACAAAGTGTTCCTTTACATTCCACTTGTTCCATTCTTGGAAGTTTACTTTCGTTGCATACATCGTTGAGTGTTCGAGCAAGACTGAGCTTAGTGAGACTAAGTGCCGTCACGGAAGACCTTGTAGAGACAAGTCCGTGACAAAGTGTTCCTTTACATTCCACTTGTTCCATTCTTGGAAGTTTACTTTCGTTGCATACATCGTTGAGTGTTCGAGCAAGACTGAGCTTAGTCGAGACTAAGTGCCGCACTAGACCTTGTAGAGACAAGTCCGTGACAAAGTGTTCCTTTACATTCCACTTGTTCCATTCTTGGAAGTTTACTTTCGTTGCATACATCGTTGAGTGTTCGAAAGCAAGAGCAGAGCTTAGTCGAGACTAAGTGCCGCACGGAAGACCTTGTAGAGACAAGTCCGTGACAAAGTGTTCCTTTACATTCCACTTGTTCCATTCTTGGAAGTTTACTTTCGTTGCATACATCGTTGAGTGTTCGAGCAAGGCTGAGCTTAGTCGAGACTAAGTGCCGCACGGAAGACCTTGTAGAGACAAGTCCGTGACAAATGTCACGAGCCAAATTATGTGGGTCGGGTTCTGCTTGGAAGCGTTGCTTAATGCGTGGGTTCCTGGTTAATCCTGTTGGTCTTGTTGGAGTACCTCAACGTTAAGGGTGTAGTACGTGCCACGAGTAGAGACTCGATATGGCACCACACTGGTAGGGAGTTGGGGCCGCTCCCCTGATGAGTCCAAGGCATGACGAAACCAGTGAACCTCTATTATACGCGGGACGGATGGCTGGTCTCTTATCAGTGTAAGGGCGCCATGCGGGGTCGAAGGAATGACTCCGTGACAATATTCACACTTATAAATGTGTACACAATATTCGCATTTATATGTGTGATAAGCATCAAGCGTCACCAAAAACTTCACACTTTTAAACGTGAAAACCAAAGCTCACTCTTATAAATGTGAAGTATCTTAATTATTGTGTCTTCACACTTTAGAGTGTGACAAAATATTAAGAACTTTACACTTATAAATGTGAAAGAAATATATAGTTTTACTCTAAAGATAACATAGCTGAAATCGCCTTACACATCTAAAAGCGTGAAGTTTTTTTTGTTTATATACATAAAAAGAAAAACAAACAAAATAAACAAAAAATGAAAAAAGATAACCACACTGTCAAATTCTTCCTCCCTTCCAAATTCTCTTGTTGCTATTAATTATAAATGCGAATTAGGGTCCGTAAACACAACCCTAACTTTTTTTTCTTTTTTTTTTCAATCATATCATCAATTCGATCTGTAAACCCTAAGGGGGAGGGAGTCCAAGTTTCTTACCCTAATACCCTGAGGGTCACCTCCATCCAATAAAAACCTCAAACTCAAAACTACCCCAATACTACCCTAACATTACCCTAACACCACTCTAGTGTTACCCGATCCTACCCTAACACTATATTTCATAAAAAGACAAAAAAAAAGAGAACAAAGCTTATATACGAGCGGGTTCCGAGCTCGAATTGTTCCAAATTTTCATGTACCCGAGGTACACGGGACGGTGTAGCCTCACGGGTTCATGAACTCGATTAGGAGCCCGAGCTCCACTCCGTGGTACTAACTATTCGGTTTTTGATTGAGAGATAACAAACTGAACTGAATCAGAGACATATCAGATCCGTACATCTTGTGCTGTAACTCTCAGGTATATACTTACTAAACATTCATTCATTTTCGGTGTTCATGTCATGTTTAATCGGATGGATGTATTATTTCCTGAAACTGTAAATTAGGGGTTAGTTATGGAGATTTGTGCGATAGATGCGAATTAGGTGTTATGTGTGGCTATTATTTGAAGTCTAGGATGTTGCTAATACGTCATTTTAGTGAGGATGTATGGTTAGTATGATGATTTAGGTTGTGCACGTAACGTGTTTGATGAAATGTCTATTAGAGAATTATGCTTGAATAGTTTCTATCATTACATTAGACTCGAATTTCTCGTTCAGTTTTTCCGGATATTGTTAAATTTATATTCAAAATTGGTGTTTACCGTGTGTTTTTGTGTAAAATTATTTACTCAAAGTAACAAGTACATGTAAATTTTACTTCTGGTCTGTGAAAATATAGATTGTTCTGGTTACGGTTATTGACTATTAGGATGAGCGATGTGACATGTTGGAGTTATTGATTATTTTTGGTTATGAGATTGTTTATTTTGTTGCGTAAAATAAGTAGAATTGCAGGATGTTGTTTCCGTTAGGTTAGGAACCACTATTTGGCTCGGCATTCTTATATAGGTGTTTCTTAAGTGGAATTGACGCTAAAGGTGTAGTAGGCTTGTTTGTATAGGTATGGAACACCATTGGTTCGTGAATAGACAGTGTTTGTTTGGCGTAAAAGTTCTACATATGGATAATGTACTTATAGATGATAATAGTATTCAACTGATTAAGTGCTCTGCCATATCATGTTAAATGGTTGTTCATTGAAAGGCATCCATAACATGGCATATCATATTTTTGTAGTCGCTTTTTCAATGAAAAAAAAGACATAATATATGCATATTATTTTGAGGTTTAAGAGGATTTGAAGATAAATGCATCTACTGTTATGACTTTCACCAGGTATACACATCTACTGAACTTGTACTTACTAATTTTGATTCAAGCTGACTGGAATATGTGTGATTGGAAATTCGAAACGCGTAAATAATACTTTTTGCCAAGTTGTATGAGCTTTACCAGGTTTAACAACAGTTAGGTATTATGTTTCTCAGAATTGAAGTAGATTTACTAAGCTCCCTGTAGTGAACTATATAGAGGGTAAAAGTATTTGCATCATGAGTAGTAAAGTAGTAATGTACTTGTGCCTTTGTAGAATGTCACAGCTTGAGCTCATAACTGTAACTAGTGCTCCAATAATTTAGTTCGACCCTCCATAGTCTAATCTTTCTAGCCTCTACGCTGAAAATTTGTTCACAATATCCATGTCGATAATGTTCTTAAAATTGAAGAAAAAGGGAATTGTATAGTGTGAAATATAGAGATCGAAAATGTGACTAAAAATTTAATATTCTTTCTGTTATGTATTGGGCAGATACGTAGCCATGCACATAAGTACTTTTTGAAGGTTCAGAAAAGTGGAACAAATGAACACGTCCCACCACTTTGGCCAAAGAGGAAAACGGCTCATCCATACCCTCTTAAAGCCAAAAATATGCTTAATGTTTTGTATCATCCAATTGAGTCTAGTACAGAAGTAAATGTATTATGTTTGTATGTTAAGCAAGCTTCAATTGTTTTGTTTGACAGTCTAAAGGGTCCTTAGATGCTAATGAAGAGGTCAAAAATGCTCAAACACGAGCTCATGAGTTGGAGAAGCAGGTTTGTAGGAGATATACACAATGCTTGACATGTCAAGTTTACTTGTATTATATATTTATTGTATTATTGCAGGCGGAGAAACTCCAAATGGAGTTGCAGTTGAAGAACAACTTAAGGGAGGCCTTGGAAACCAGGACAAAAGACTTGGAGAAGAAGTTGCTTGATCTAGACCCAAAGCTTCACGATGTAAGTTCTAGGTGGTACAACTTTTTGTAAGGATTAACTTCAGAATTTGTTTGTTAATGCTGTACTATAAATACAAAAACATCAATTTATTTCGACTGTCTTGTGGTTTGTTAGTCAGATGGTAACATAATCGTTTTTTTGTGTATCGAGATAAGGTCAAGCCTTACCCATTTCTATATGGTTATTCTTTGTGTTTTTTTCAGCTTCAAAAAGTTGCTGATGAACAGAAGAAAAAACTTCATAAAACCGAGCATGCTCTCAAAATTGCTGAGGTATGTTTATAATGATCGTGTTTGGTATACTGCTTTAAGTAGTAAATGCAATGTCTTTACATCGTCACATGTATATATCTATGCAGGAGGAACTTAAGAAGGCTAAGCCTGAAGCGACAGCAAAGATTAGAGAACTGACAGAGGTAGAATCTGAAACTTAGCTATCTACTTGTTGCTATAATCTTTTACTGTGTCTAAACAGATGTATAATTTAACTTAATTCTCATTTGATGTGATAACAATCTCTTGGTTTGTTTTTGTTTATCAAGCTCTGTAATATATTGCTGTTATAGATATTAGCTATGGTTTGTTATAGAAGTAGACCTTATCGGTGCATTTATGTAACCTTATACTATCTTCTGTAAACTGTATTCAGGTTCATAGTGCTTGGCTACCACCTTGGCTTGCAACTCGTTTGGTTGGTTATCAGGTAGTTGTTTTTATAGCATTGTGCCTAAAAGATTCGGGTTTGACTACATTTAGAAAGTTGGGGTTGACTACATTATTATCTTGCAGTCTTATGTGGAGAATTATTGGAAAGAGCACGGTAGACCTGCTTTCGAGTCATTTAAACAAACGGTAAGATTTGTTAATCCTAATATTTAGGCAGTATCATGTGTCCTATTAACTAAAAGATGTTATACCCTTGAGATCTAGCATTTTTTACCCATTTCTTATGAATGGGTTAATTCGAGTTACTTGTTATCTTTTGGTGGGTCAAATGAGTTATTACAATATGGTGCATCTTCAACAGTAGATTAGTTCATCAAAAATTATTGAATCAATGTATGGATTTTTGTTAGGTTTGTGGGGAGTTTGCTTCAAGGACAAATGGTAAGCTTCCATATTTACTCGTTTTATTTTTCATTAATCGATCTATTGTTTATGTACATTACCCTACTTTTGGTTTGTTTAGTTCAATTATATCAAATATTACCAAAAAATAAGTTACTTAACTTCCATAGAAGTGTTTTTTTGTTGCTAAAGTATGTTTGTGATCTGATAGTATTTTATACTTAAATGCATTCCACCACTTTTAATACATTTAATAGAATAAATGAAGTTGCATTATATCACTATTATTTAGGAATCTGAAGATGTGTTTATTGAATTCAGATGGCTGAGATCGTAAAGATAGGATCGGTTTAGAAGCCAAGTTCAGAATTCAAGTAACCTTGGTCATGAAAGCCTGAAGGTCTTTTTTTTTTTTTTTTTTTTCTTCTTTCTTTTTGTATTTGTCATGTCGATATGTGTATTTAGTGATATTGTATTGATATTATTAGTAACATGCTTGTATTGATTGCATCAAATAAAATGAAAGTTATTTTAAGTTTCTGCAAGTACATTTTTTCAAGTTCTTTTTGTATGTGTCAGTATGTTGTCACTAATATAATTGTGAAGGAGCTACAGTGACAGTTAGTGACGACCCTAACTTTCGTCACTAAACAGCTTTAGTGATGACTTTTAGACTGTTAGCGACAAACCTTGTCGTCACTAAGGCAATTTTTCTTGTAAGAATCGGTTCAAATTCCTCACACTTAAAAGTGTGAAAATATAAAAGCTCACACTTAAAAGTGTGAATAATTGTTCTAAATTATCACACTTAAAAGTGTGAAGAATTAAATGGTTACATTTAAAAGTGTGAAGAATTGTTATCAAATCATCACACTTGAAAGTGTGAAAAATTCTTTCAAAATCTTCACTTTTGAAAGTGTGAACTTTTTATAAATCTTCACATTTAGATGTGTGAAATTATTTGCTACACCCAATTGGTTCACACACAAGCTAAGTGTGAACTTTTCAGTTAATTGGTATGAAAAAAGTCAGGTACGGATAATTCATTAAGGTTTCTCGCATGGCTTCAAAAGGCTAAATTTTCTAGTTGTTGGTCAGTTATCTAATGCTAGAAGGTAGTATAGCTGAATTAAATGCTATTTGCTGAAAAGAGTTTGTTTACTGATTCAAGTGCTTATAACTTTTTATGTCTCTTAATCTCAAAGTTTACATCAGCTTATCTTTGCTTGTATGTATGCAGCAGAAGTTGTAATTTTAAATTTTAAAAGTGATTTTATTGATCGATGGAATTTTTTGATGGCTTTGCAGTGATCTTCATTCTAAGGATGAGCATGTGGTGAGCAATGAAGGGTATGAACAAAAAAAAGCAATATTGAAACGCTGTGTTGGACAGGATGAGAGTGATATATAATCAATTATAATACGATGCCAAACAGTTCGATTGTTATGTTCTCGTTTCTTGTTATATTTTGTACGTCCTTTAGAGACATATTTGGTTGAAATAAGAAGGATTTTGTTATAGTATCTTTTAAATAAAGAATGTTAGGCGACTCCCCTCTTAAATATCTATTATCAATTAATGTTAAAACTTTGAGAGGAAACGGGCAACATGTCAATATTTTTTATAGTTGTTCGGACTTTGCAATAATTGTTGGTCTCTTTTCTTTCTATAAACAATTGGATAAAAGTATACTAAGTTTATTTTATAAAACAATCGTTGTTTACAGACTTGATTTACATGGTATTTATACTTTTCTAACTCACACATACTAACCGACACAATCTTTCAAGATAACTGCCATAACCGTTTATAACCGTTTATAACTATCATTCGGTTATAGGCTTTACTTTTGACACACTAGGACCCTTTACTTTATACATATATACATAAACGCTAAATATTCTTGACTTACATTGATTAATAAGTTAGTATCCAATAATAATGAACATAACATGAAGCCCTGTAGTATTATCTAATTTAGATTTACGGTCACTGAGAATTAATTTTTTCCATAGGATTTAAACATTTCTTCAATGTCATTTTAATTCAGTTTTGGATTTGAAAAATCTTGTATTTAGCCTGAAGTTATCTTTTGTAAATCTTGTATTATCTAAATTAGTTTTGTAGTTTTGTATTGTGCACTGGTGAGATGGTATACTATATTTTCTGAAAATCTTGTATTACATCTGTTTTGTAGTACTAAAACTTAATTGTGCCTTACGAATAAATCTTACATTTAGCCTGATCAATTTGTAATAGTTATCCAACAAAGTGTCTGCTTGAATTAAGGTAGAATGTATAAGTAAGAAACATCAGTACTAAAAAAGCATACATTCTTTTTGAACATAAAAAAGCATACATTCTCATTGGAAAAATTCATAATCATCCCAAGTTACAACCATTTACAAAAGATAACTTGAAGTGAAACATATTACAACTGGAAAATGATATTGGTTAGAACCTGGGGTTCCCGTAGAAAAGAACTTGTCTTGCCGGCTTAAAGAGGTATTTACCATCATATGTTGAGCGAACTATATCGACCAACAGGTGAAATTGTAGTGCAACATATAGGATGGCTGGTATGATAGCAAAAAGGCTGATAAAGATAGGTATCCATTTCATTTCTTTATGGTATAGCACGAAGAAGCTGACGCTAAAAGTGACCATCATGCCTCCGATAGAGAGAAAAAGTGTTACTAGACCTAACATCAGTTTCATCGGTGATGATGCCACAAAATCAAGTTCGGCATAACGGGATGTGGAAAAAGAAAAAAATATGAGTATTGAAGCTGATGATAAGGTCAAGGATATGGCATCTGCAATTACAAAGGTGACAAAGGTCTGTTTCCCTTCGAACATGGGGGTACCATCGTTTTGATTGTATCCACCTGGAACTGTAAAAGCCGCAGAGCAAAACTATCGTGGCGATAAGTGTTGCCACAACCATACATTGACTAGCCGTTTGTTTCATCCATTTTTCACCTTGATTAATAAGATCTTGATGTTCATTGGTGAATAACTCACGTGGGGTGAAACCATCTTTGTTCTTCCTTTCTCTTAAAAAAGGAGGGACCATACGTTCGACTTCCTGCAACACAAAAGAAATAATTTAGTCATAAACTACTTATGGCTATAATTATATAGAAAATATTATGGGAGAAACTGGAGAGGAAATTTTCTACCTTAAACCATAAAAGTTCTCGTTGCATCTGCAGTGCAGCTCCTATTACATTCTCAAGGTTCTTTTTTCTGGTACGCATTGCTGCTAAATGCAACATATTATTTTCGCCTTTATCTATGATAGTAGTTACCATATCCTTCATTGAGCCTATCTCGTAAAGTAGATTGTAGATACCCTCATGGCGATGTTTGACAGAAATGTGAAATATACTTAGCCCGTTATCATCTACTTGCCATATTAGATCTGGTTGTCTGCGGATGAGCTCAAGTAAAAACTTAGTATTGCCCACTTCTGCAGCAATAAACATAACCCGAGAAGAGTATGTGACTCTTATCTTTGTTTCATCACGCAATTTACTAATTTGGTTACAAATGAAGTCTAGTAATCTCTTAGCTACATTCTCACTAAAATAAGCGGAGCTCCCTATATGGGTTTCATCAAGTATTATCACAATATATTCTGAAATGTGCTTTTGTAGATCCAGAGCTTGATCTTCGTCTGTTGTATTCTGTTGCTTGATTAAGCTCTGGGTTTCAACATGCATGTTTACAACATGTTTAGCTATAATATCTTCTAGTTTTTCTCTTGATAGTGTGCCTTTCTTTATCGTCTGGATTTGTGCAACCAGTTTGTCAAGATGATAACAAATGAGTTGTTTTAGCTGTATACTTTGAACGAGCCTTCCATAACCTGACTTAATCGAATCCCGTGGCCCTCTAAGTATATCATCCACATCCTTCTTAGGCAGTTTCACAATATCTTCCCAAAGGATTCTCAGTAATAGTAGTGCGTCACCTTTTTCCACAGGTCCCGCCGTACAACCAAAGAATGCAGAAACTGAAAGCAGGAAATAAAGCCAAAGTGATATATGACTCGAACAATTGGATCATCTCCGGTGCACCAACTTTATAACTAATACGGAGTAATCATTATATGAAGTCTTATTAAAACCGTGCATGATGGGGAAAGCTTTAACAAAACCTTTACAGTACAATTTGATAAACTTCAAGCTGGTAAAAATTCTTCAATCATTAAAAATATATATATGTGTTTGTTCATAATAAGGTTGCTTTAAAAATGTAAAGCATCTTCATATCGGAGTTAAACAAATGTACAACACGTTGCACATGTATGTGCCATACTGCCATAGACAACTAGGTGCGTGTGTTCGTCCGTGAGCAAAGATTTATGTGGCCCGCCACTAGCAACAATTTTGTATAATAAAATGAAAACAATTTTACTAAAAGAAGTTCTACCATCTTTAAAAAATGTGTAAAATTTTACTAGCTTCTTAACACTTAATAATGTGTAGAAATTCTCCACACTCTTAAGTGTGTGAATTAGCTATAACACCAAATTTGCCCACACTAGAATAAGTGTGGACAAATTGATTGTTACAATTGATTTCTACACTTATAAGTGTGGAGAAATGGAGAAATTTTGAACTCCCCACATTTAAAAGTGTGAACTTTTCTTTAATACAATTATAAGTCTGAAAAATCTTTTGTTGCACAAGAAAATTTCACACTTGTTGATGTAATCATTTTTTACACATCATGAAGTGTTATTAAACTAATAAAATTTTACATATTTTACAAAATTGTGGAAAGAAAAGTATGCAGATATGATTATATTTTGTAGTTCAAAAGAGTTACAAAAGTGATCTGCATGGATGAAATGAAATGTTGATGCCTAAGTAAGGATGTTTACCTGATCTGATGGTTCTTCTTATGATATTCCAAGATTTCTTTTCACGGAATGCTTCAGTCTTTCCAGCTAAAAGTCCAAGTAAATTACTATTACTGTTCCTTCCAAGCTCTGGATACTTAATCACTATTTGTGTTGCAATATCTGGAAAATATATGAAAATTAGTTAATTAGGTCAAATGATACAACTAAAAAATAATAATAATAAAAAAAAAAAAAAAAAAAATCACAACCGACATAAGTTGAATTATAACCCTCAAAAATAAAAAACCATATTTCTGGTGAAAGTAAATACTTCGTAAAAAAAAAAAAAAAAAAAATCACAACTGACATAAGAGTACCAAAATTCCAACATCTAAGTGAAAGTAAATACTTCGTTAAAAAAAAAAAAAAAAATAGCTTACCAAACATGTCACTCTCGACACATTTCTCAAGAAGCGAAGTACGTCTCCGATCAGTCCAACCAACATTACGCAACGCTCTTGAAAATTGATAAAGATACCTCGCGACATCCTCATTTCCATATAACACAGCCGCATACAGTGGCATCATGTCTCCTCCACCACCAGGGATCCTGTCCAAGTTCGGGGTCTTTTGCATCATAATCTTAACAGTTTCAATGTTTCCAGCTGCAGCTGCTAAATAGAGGGCGGTGTTCTGATGATTGTTTACAAGTTCCAAGTCCTCTTCTTTCATTCTTCCCACCAGATTTGTGACAAACTCGTTTACCTTTTTGGAAGCTTTTGCGGATGCCGCGATATGAAGTGCAGTTTCACCATTTTCGGTGATTTTACACCTTAACAAATTCTTATCTGAGTTCTCATTCAAAATGGCTTCAGCCGCTTTCCAGTCACATTTTATCGATGCTTCGCATAGAGGGAGACCAATAGTGAAGTAATCTTGATAATTACTTGCTGTTTTAGTTATAAAGCAAATACTGTAGTTAGTATTTGAATATGATCTAGCATTTGAATATTATTTTCAGAGTAATTTGTTTTAATAGTCCTTGCGGTATGTTTAAGTTGCAGGTTCGGTCCTTACCATTTTGAAAGTGCAAAGATTGTCCTTGTGAAAGAACTTTTGGTTTGGTTTTGGTCCCAGCCTCAAAGTTAAATGACTTAATTCCCGTGTCTTCTTTCTCTTAAATGTAAACATGAATTTCAGTTTTTCTTTTAAGAAAAAATGATAGAACATCAAGAACACTACTAACACACCCTAAACTTAATCTGACAAAAGTTTGATGTGTACTGTTCTTTATGTTCTATTAGTTTTTTAATAATGATAACTTGAAATTCAAATGTAAATTTAAGAGAAACATGCCAAAGTCATTCAACGAGGGCAGGGACCAAAACCAAACCAAAAAATATCCACAGAGACGGTGCTTGCACATTCTAAATGGTAGGGGCAATTTAAAGATAACACATGGACGATTTATGCAATTTACTACTACAATATACAATTCTAGATATACGACAAGATCAAATGTGAAAATTAAAAAAGATAAATTTGCAAAAGGGGATTGATTTATACTCGGAGCTAATTTATATGCACACAGATTAATGAATTAACAACCAATGTCCGACATTTTTGATGCAAAAACACCGTTGGATGAATTATTATTATTATTCTTTTTGAATAATTTGTGTTTGAAAAGACCAGACGTGAGACACAGAGACCACATGTCAGGATTGTTTTCTTGCATAAACGTTTCTGAGGGTGAACAAGGTGGTGGAGGTCTTTTAGTGTCAGCAAGTGAAAATTGATTTTACGAGGGTATAATTGTCTATTCAACTAAAACTACCATGTGTGAATAACTTTTCTCCGTGTACATATCATTGCCCTTTGCAAATGTTCTTATACATGTTTTCCGTCCTGTGTTTTATATCTTGAAATGATTGCCCTTTTAATAAATCCAGATCAGTTTGGATTGACCAATCAATTCCAAATGATCCATTTCAAATCGAAACCAAAATTTACATTTGGATTTGTCTAACAAATGCCATCAAATTTACTTTTACATTTATTAAAACTAAAATTTGAGTTTCATCTGAGTAAAAATATGGAATTATGGAGCCATGGCGTTAAATATCTTCTTTTTGCTCCGTATTTTTAAAAATGAATTAATTGTGGTGATAAATATCAGTAACTGAATAAAGGATTAATTAATATATTGAAACATTTACCATGAAGTAGATCTGGAACTGGAAGGGGTCGATTGGAAACCGGCTGGATTTCTGGCGACTGGACTTCTGACCTCTGCAACATCAATAATAGTAAGTATTTAAACCAAATCTTTTCACATGCACAATGACTTGACTTAAAGATTACAACTGATAATGAATGCTTTTTCTTAAGCGGGAGATTACAGTGAGTTTTTATTTTTAGTAATATCAAGTATCTAACCTGAAGGGGTCGATTTGATGGTACCGGGTTCGAGCTAGCTGACATATGCTCATCAGAATCGTTCGAGCTGGGATGCGACTGGATTCCTTGCCACATCTGCAACATTATTAATAGTAAGTAATTATACCAAATTTCTTCACATGCACAATGACAATGACTCGACTAAAGGTTACAACTCATAATGAATGCTTTTTCTTAAGCGGGAGATTACAGTGAATTTTTATTTTTAGTAATATTAAGTATCTAATCTGAAAGGGTCGATTTGATGGTACCGGGTTCGAGTTAGCTGACATATGCTCATCAGAATGGTTCGACGGATCCGACTGGCTTTCTTGCGACATCTGCAACATTATTAATAGTAAGTAATTATACCAAATTTCTTCACATGCACAATGACAATGACTCGACTAAAGGTTACTATACAACTGATAATGAATGCTTTTTCTTAAGCGGGAGATTACAGTGAATTTTAATTTTTCGTAATATTAAGTATCTAATCTGAAGGGGTCGATTTGATGGTACCGGGTTCGAGCTAGCTGACATATACTCATCAGAATCGTTCGAACTAGCTGACATATACTCATCAGAATCGTTCGAACTAGCTGACATATACTCATCAGAATCGTTCGAACTAGCTGACATATACTCATCAGAATCGTTCGAGCTAGCTGACATATACCCATCAGAATCGTTCAAGCTGGGATCCGACTGGATTCCTTGCCACATCTGCAACATTATTAATAGTAAGTAATTATACCAAATTTCTTCACATGCACAATGACAATTACTCGACTAAAGGTTACAACTCATAATGAATGTCTTTTCTTAAGTGGGAAATTATAGTGAGTATTTATTATTAATAATGGTAAGTAATTAGTCTCAAGGGGTCGAGTTGATGGTACCGGTCGGTTCGATAAATCTATTCGCTCAAACTCATCAGAATGGTTCGACGGATCCGAGCTGATTTCTGGCGGCATCTGCAACATCAATAATAGTAAGTATTTAAACCAATTTTTTGCACATGCACAATGACAATGACTCGACTAAAGGTTACAACTGATAATGAATGCTTTTTCTTAAGCGGGAGATTATAGTGAGTATTTATTATTAATTATATTAAGTATCTAACCTGAAGGGGTCGATTTGATGGTCCCGGTTCCGAGCAGAGACCCGGCTCGATATCTTGCATCATCTGCAACATTAATAATAGTAGGGATTTAAACCAAATTTTTTCAGATGCACAATGACTCGACTAAAGGTTACAACTGATAATGATGAATACCTTTTCTTAAGCCTGGAGATTATAGTGAGAGAGACAATAATGTAATGTGTAAGTGAAAACTGAAACGAGATTATTCGGAAATGCATTCCATCACATTATATACATACTTAATTTCAACGTCAACGTCAACGTCTATAGAAAATTAGGTATAAGTCATTTATTGTTTTCAAATTATATATAGAGTTAACGAATGCACCAAGGCCTGCTGCTGCTTAATTTGTAGTTTCGGAAAAAAATTGGTATTTTTTTTTTTATTACGAAATTTAAAGGTGTCAATAATCGGACTAACTGCGATTTGAAGCTAATTTGAGGGACCAAAAGTGTAAATTGCGGATGAACAGCAGCACGACTATTCCAAACTATACGCAAAATTGTAGCAAACACTGTTTGCATTGTTATGTACTGTAGCAGAACATTTTCATTTTAGTCCCCGAAACTAAGCTGCTGTTGCAACGTTAGTCCTTAGGGACCAACGGTGAAAAAGAGGTAACCTCGTGGGATGTTTTTGCATATTTGCAATGAAATAGCCCCTGCTATTGTTACGTTTCAAATTTAATCCCCATCGCTTAGAATGGACGCGTTAAGGACTAACTGTAAATTGATCAAGAACCTCCTGGGGCTAAAAGTGCCAAAAGCGAAGTTAGCGGTGCCGTTGTAGTTACAACGGAATGTGTTTTAGTATATATAGATTAACAAATCGTTCTGGTTTGGTCAATTGATTTGTCCCTATATTTTTCATGCTTTTCGTCACGTGGTTCTACGGATTTGCCCCTGATCCGACCGGTCCCAAAGGACCTCCCTTGCAAATACTCTCTAACGTGATAACATCATATTTGGTTATACGATTCGGAGTTAATTACATAAATCGTCTTTGTGGTTTGGTAAGCCATCTTTGGTTTATTATAATATTTTTAAAAGCATTTTTTTAAAAAATTAATTTTATTAAAAATTAAAATAAAGCAAAAATCTTTTTAATTTTATTATAAAGCGGATGAAAGCGTATAAAAACGCTTTTATCAGTTTTCTCTAATTTTACGTTTCATTTGTTTTTATACCGGGTTTCGTTTGTTGATGAAAATGTTTTTGTACAAAAATATACGTTTTTGTATGAAAATGTATGAAAACATTTTTTCATACAAAAAGTAACGAAACCGTACATTTTTGTACATTTCGTTCGTTTTTGTATGAAAATGTATGAAACATTTTGTGTATGAAAAATGAAAACATTTTTCATACAAAAGGAACCGCATATTTTGTACATTTCGCCTTTTTATTGAAAATGTATGAAACATTTTTATACATTTTCATACAAAAGCGCCTTTGTATGAAAAAATGTTTCATACATTTTCATACAAAGATCGTACATTTTTGTATTGAAAACATACATTTTGTACACAAAACATACATTTTTTACAAATACATTTTCATTAAAACGAGCGAAATGCATGTAAAATGTAATGGGGTTTGTTCTTTTTGAAAATGTTTTCATACATTTTAATTAAACGTACATTTTTGAACGTACATTTTTGTGACAAAATGTTTTCATACATTTCATAAAAAACGAACGAAACCATAAAAACAAATGAAACGTAAAATAGAAAACCGTATAAAAACGCATGCCATCCGTTTTTAAAATTAAAATTTTTTTTCTTTTAATTTTTAATAAAATTATTTTTTTTAAAAGAAAAAACAGTTTTTTTTTTTAAATATTATAATAAACCACAGGGACAAGATGTGTAACTTTTACCAAACCACAATGACGATTTAAGTAATTAACTCCGATCGTTATAACCAAAATATGATGTTAGTCCCTCACGTTAGAGAGTATTTGCAAGAGATGTCCTTTTTTTGGGACCGGGTCGGATCAGGGACAAGATCCGTAAGATTTGTAAACCACATGTACGAAACGCACTGAAAAAAAAGTATAGGGACAAGATCCGTAATTTTGACCAAACCACAAGGCCGATTTATGTAATTAACTCTTATATATATGTAGTTCTACAATTCAATTTCATATGTATCAACTCAAATAATTGTTACTTCTGAGTTGTACGCGGTCTATCAACCTAGATGTTGTTGGTTCAAGTTTCATTGAAGGCATGTGAGACAGAATTTGTGAGATAAGTGATATAAATTGTAAAAATTTACTGTTCTAAAAAAAATTGTTATTGGAATTGGGCCAGAAGTTAGATAAAAGAAAAGAAAATAATTGAAACTAGCCCATCATTAATTTGGGTTAGTAATTTCATATCTCCCTTCTTTAAATTTAGAAATTTTATATTTACTCAAACATGTTTTAAATATTGTACAATGTGTTCAATAGTTGTACCTATATAAAAAATAAATCATGAGAATTTGGGGAAATATGAAATTCATCCAAAAGAAAAAGAGGGTCACATGGTTAATATAATCCCATTATTATTCATTCTTATTTATTGCTCGACCTGAGGGTTTTATCCCTTGCTTTTGGAGGAGAGTCGACGAGAGGATAGAAGGGAGCAAAGGAGTTGGGTTCTATGGCTTTTTAATCAGCTACTATTGAAGAAAATCATTCATGAGAAGAAGATTGTAGCATCATAAACATTTGTTTAATTCAGCTTGATCATTGTTTTCATTATCGAATTATTTATCTTTTGTTATCATGATTGTTATTGAAGACTAATTACCTTTGTGCTTGCCCACTTATAATTCTTTCTTATTAATGACATGAATGTTTATTTTAATTAGCTTTGTTTTGGATAATTTATATGTGGTTATAGACTTAGGCCTTTAAGTTTACCATGACTACATATGACAACTTGAAAATCCGAAACGACAATTGAATATTGATAGGAATATAACCTAAAGTAAACTATATGTTACGATTAACATTACACAGTTAATAAACCTTAATCCTGAGTGTATTAAAAATTTCGGCACACAACATATATCCTAAGTACATCACACGTTACACAAGTCATGGGTCCGGTTTTATTTAAAACTTGTACACTACTTAACTTATGATGTAGTGATAAAAATAATTTGAAATATGGTAAAGATTTGGTCCTCCTATATCCCAAAAGAATCGGCATTCTTCTATTTTCCCCATCCATTTTTTTTTCCTATTAATAGTATACCGCACATTAGTTTCTCACACTAAACCCTAATGGCACGTTTGGTAGAGAGAATTTCAAAGAAATGAAATGAAGTAGAGAATAGAATCTCAGAGAATATAAATCAGTAAAGAATTTTGCTCAATTCTAATGTTTGATAACAACAGAGTTTTGGCCCGAGAAATGAAAAAAAAAAATATTTAAATAACATTTTGTCATATATTCACATATTTGTTTATTGATTTTTAATTTTTTTTTTCTAAATAACAATTCGTAAAAAATATTTTAAAAAAATTATTTAAAAAAAATGTATCTTTTTTTAAAATTTTATTTTAAATTTATACTTTCTCTTTAAAAATTATTTAAAAAAATTATTTTTTTAAAATGTATTTATTTAAAAAAAACTTGTTTTAAAAAAAATATTTTTTTAATAATGTATTTATTTAAAAAAAATTATTTTTTTAAAAAATATGTTTTTTTTAAATAAAAAAAATTGTTTTTTTTTAAAAATATTTTTTGAAAATGTATTTATTTTATAAAAAAAATCTTATTTTTTTTTAAATATATTTTTTTAAATTATTTTTTAAAATTTTATTTAATTAAAAAAATTATTTTTTAAAAAAAAACTTATGTTTGGAACTAAAGTAAAAATATAAGTTGAAAAACAAAAAAAATATATATATATATATATTAAAAAAAAAAACATTTCATGAAAAAATATTACAAATACTAACAAATTCTCATTTCTCCAATTTCCCAACCAAAAGGGATGGAAATGAAACTCTAAAATTTACACTACCAACTCTTTATCAATTCTCCCCAATTCTCCTCAATTCTCCATCTTTTAATTTCTCTAAGCAACCAAACAATGAAATTCATTCATTTCCATTTCTCTTATATCATTTCTCTCTACCAAACACACCCTAAAAGCAAAAGTGACGGCATTCCATTTTCTCCAAGAAATTAGCAGGTACAAAGGTCCTAGCAAGGGGTGGTGATCGTTGGTAGTTATTTTAAGGTTGTTGATCGATTGGTGTTTGATATTTGTTGATCGTTGGTGGTGTTTCGTTTGGTTTGAATCGTGGGTTTTTAGTTTGGTTTTTTGTTCTTGTTTGATTCGTTTGAATCCGACCAGAGGAATCCCTTAATCGTTTGGGTTTCATTGATGTGGCGTATGAAGTAAACATGAAAACCTAACCTAATATACTCGTTTACATGAACATTCGATTGAAATACATGTCACATAAAATCATAAAATGTGTAAAACATATATAACATATATGTATATGTCGTATGATATTATACTTGCTTGATATTTATTGGTTCATTTGAGGTGTGTTTGTGATGAATCAAATCAGTATAAAACACATGTAATTGATTGTGTATTAATCGGATTAAAGGATAAAAAGGAATTAGGGTTTAGGTATGGTTGTTTTGAACGGGACATATTTGTAAGTTGAATATGTGTGCATTATAAAACGAGTTTCATAAATGTTTGATTATGGATTTTTGCATGTAAACCTAGTTTAATGTCTTATTTAAATTTTCCAATTAGTTTGGAGTGAATTGGAGTTGTATTGGTCATGTTTTTAATTTTATGGGATCATGTGTCAAATATGAATTCTGGGAACTTAAAATCAGTCGATGTTTTTTATTTTTCATTTTCTTGATTTTTCATTTTCAAAGCATAAGGAGTTAAGAGCTCTGTGTTTTACAGAGGTGATGTTTAAGTTATGTGTGTCTTCCTGAAATTTTACGTAAATTTTTCTGAAGGGTCTAAACAGGTTAAATAAATATAAATTTTCGGGGTATAGCTGCAGTTAACTTTCTGGACATGTTTTGATAAATGATTTTTGGAATGGTGTGTTGCACTTGACATAATTTATAAAAGGGGTATATAATGCTTGATAAGGACATGTATAGATGCATGGATTATAAATATTGTAACCAAGAATAAATAGTCTAAGTATGGTTTAAATATCCATAAGAGTGAAGGTTGAAACATGCTTAAATTAGAATTTTATTTATGGAAGGCTAAGGGTTTTGTGATTTCATATCATTTAATGTATTTGGACTTTAAAATGTACTTAAATAGTAATTATGATATATTTGGTTATATATTTAACTAATTTTAGATATCCAAACCTAAGTTTATTAATTATGAATTGTAACTCAAAGTTACTAAATGTGGAAAGTTACTAAATATGGAAAGTTGCTAAAAATAAGAAGTTACTAAATCTAGGAAGTTTCTAAAAATAGAAAGAAACCCTCATTATTTAATCCGGATAACAATAAACACTAAACCTGTAATGAGGCCTATAAATGTCTGTGATCATTAATACGTAGTTATTAGAGGATGGGTAAGCCTGACTTTCCATGTGCTTTCCTAGTTATTTCATTTCTTTATGCGAAGTCTGAGGATATTCTACCTTTTGCTCGGTAAAAGGTCTCATGACTTCTCGATCCTTGACTTTGACTCATTTGCTATGTTATGATTCCGTTTGATATGATCCATATGCTATGATTCCTCTGATATGATTTGTTGATATGATTCCGGTTGCTATCCATTCTGTTATGAGGTTCATTATATTATCTCGTTTGATATGAGATTTTGTTCAGTTTGATATGCTTTGTTGATTATGCTATGATTGCTCTGTCATGATTATGGATAGCTTTGTTTTGCTTTGCTTTGTTCTGTTTTGTTCTATTGCCCGAGCTAACTAGTCATGGAGGTACCATTACCATGACTATGTCATTGAGGCACCAATGGCATGACACTTTCTGTGGAGGTATGATTGATCCACATCGTTCCCTTCTGTTCTGTTATATGATTATTTGCGCACATGGCCATTCTGTTATATATATGTATAGTCTCGTACTTGCATATGTATTCTATTTTGCAGGGAGCGTACGGATGCATCATAGGTATATGTTGTGTTTTGATATGATATGACTTAGTGATTGGTTTTGTGGTATCAACCATTTTTCATAAAGTACACTGAGAGGTCTCCCCTCATATATACTTATGCTATAGCGGATTATGTGACTAAGCATGTGGCATGCTTTCTGAGCTCGTGGGCATTTCTGTTTGATATTATGATTATGATTCTCTGTTTGACTTATTTGACTTCATTATGATCTCCTTATGGTTCAATATGCTTTGCTCCTTTTGATTATATGATACTTTGTTCTGTAGATCCCTTTGATTCTGTTTGGTATATTCATTTGATTCAGTTATTTTTTTTGTTATATCTTTTCACTGGGCTTTTTAAGCTCAGTCGCGTTTTCTTTTCTCTGCGGCAGGTAATAAGCGGGGCTCTGGGTATGAGTGATAAGAGTAGGAGCTTAGAAGACTTACCATGATTTAGTTCTCCATTGTTTCTGGATTATGCTTAGACTTTCTGGATATTTTGGTTCCTTTCATTTTAGTTCAGTTCATTTTAGACTTGGTTTGGATTATGTTATCTTTTGGAAGTCATGATGTTTCTTGACTTTGCTTTATATATTATAAGTCTTCCGCTTGCGTATTACGCTTTGTGTGACTCCATAATGTGACATTTTGACCCTTGTCAGGTTGGGGTGTTACACTGCATGTTGAGAGTAGTTTATTAGTACGTTAAATACTGAAAATTAAAGTACTCGAATGTAAAACCCTAAAAATCCTAAACGTGTTAAAAGACCATTTTACCCCTCAAGTTAATAATGATAAAATTCGTAACACATGATGATGCAGGTTTTACTGAGCAGGTTTTAATATTTATAAAGTCTCGTTATACCTATAGTCTACCCTAATGCACTAACGGGTAGTGTACCCGGTCGTGTGTAGTGTAGTAATCGGTAAAGGCGAGGTCGTCCCAAGAGCTATGTGTGATGGATTATTACTAAGTCTAAGTGTCACAGATTAATAATGGTTTCGAAAGAGTTTAATTAATTAAACTACTAATGCATAATAAAGCAAATAAAAGCAGATAAATGATAAAGGAAAATCAATAGAGAGTGAATTGCTAACCTAGTTATGTCTACGTCTACTTACTTCAATTACTTGGTGGGGTCAAAGTCGAGAGGACATTTGGTTGATTAATACTAACCTATCAGCAAGATGCCACCCAAGAGAAGTCGGTGTCCCTCATAAGTCTTGTTCACGGTCCATAAGCCAAGTCATTAAGTATGCATGCTAGATTTATAATAGTGAATGCCGGCCGTTAGGAACTTTGACACGCACCCCTAATCTTAAAGTTCATCCAAACGATAGGTGATCGGTTGGTTCAGTCAAATTAAGAGAAAGGATCGTCGGTTGGTCATATCTTACCTTCCATCTCAGTCCGCTCACCTAGAATTGGGTGGTCATATCTCTAGGCAATTGGCCTCTACCGCCATTCAAAACTACCGAACCAAGGGTGGCTACCAATAAACTATGCATCATACACTTAAAAATAATTATGCAAGTAAAGTAAACGCCAAACAAGACAATTAAGGAATCATAACTAGGCGGCACCAAGTGGTGCTTAGCCGCTCATATTAATCATGCAAACCAATTCAATATTCAAAGTTACGAAATACATGAATTGAAAGTAAAAGAAATGTAAACGCTAATGTTTAACGTAGGGAGTGATTTCTCCCTTAGAGGCATTCTGTATGCTCCTCTAGACACACTTGAGCTTTTTCCCACGTTCTCTGAGTGTTGTGTGTGGAATGAGATGATTAGAAATCTTTGGAACTCGTGGGGTATTTATAGGCGGATATGGGTTCTGGTAGTACTAATATAAGATTACGCCAACCTTCTATTTCTTCGTAATTTGCACAGATGCTAGTTCTGGTAACCTTATGAGTGGTTACGCGTAGTCTTCAATAAAATTGGTTACGTCGTAAGTATGTGGCGTGGAACCTCATTGACCCTAATATAATTCTGTCGTAACCTTTGGGAAGATTACGCAGTAACCTTCGATAAGTTGGTTTTTGAGTCACGTAATAATTACGGTACGTAATGTGAGAGGCGAGTTACGCCGTAACTTCTTCAAAGTAGCATCTTGTGATAAATCTTTATATATTTCTGATTCGCGTCTCTTTAGCTCAATGCTGTAATTTACCTAAAAGTCGAAAACAATGGAAAACAAGTGTAAATCCATATAAATGATATAAATTACAAGCATTATCGGAGAAATTGACACTAAATATTCGGACTATTTGATGTTATCAAATATCCCCACTGAACTCTACTTGCCTCAGTAGACCTTATTAGATATATTCCTAAAAAGATATCTCCCATAACTTGGAAAATATAAGTTTACAAATCCCTTATGCTAGAATAAAACAAAGAGACACACACAAAGGGGAACAAAACAATCAAATCTCTCAACTATTCTAAGTGTCAATTTCGGGGTGATCACTCAATCGCACAGTCATAGCATGTATTCTATTGTGACAACCCGTACTTTCAGGTCATTTCTCAAAACAATTCATGCTTCACAATTTCAACATTTATCGTAAACTAGGTTTACGTGTTCCAAATTCGCGTAACCTTAATGGTTTAGCGGCGAATTCATGATCATATCATCACGAACATTTCATATGGACTAAGTTTAGTCGACATTTCATTAGCATCATTTGCATCATATTAGTTCATTCATGACTTTGCATTTTCATTAGGCCAGCGTAAATTTTTATTAAATAGCGTTATCGCGTAATTAATTATTTTGAATAATTGATCCATTAATTCCAAAATTATCCGATATATTTTTTTTTATACTCATATTAAGTTATAAAAATAATATTATGAGTTTACCCAGTGTTTTAAATTTATTTTGTATATAAATGGTTAAATTTATATAATTCGACGATTTTACGAAATCGACCACGATTATTATTATTTCATCAAATTTTGAAAAAATGTATTTTTATAATTTGTACTTAATAAATATATTTTAACTTGCCATTGAAAATTTATTTTTATCCAACGCTACCATAAATATTTACAAATGCTACAAGTTACCACTTAACCTCAAATCTTTTACAAAATCTTACACTTATACACTTTAATAAAAAAAATTTAAAACATAAACAAAAAGTACCCACCCTTTGGCACACAAGGGTGATTCACTAAGAAGATATTTGCAATATCACTAATACATGTATATTATTTTACTTATCACCTTTTCACTTCATTATTATCTCACTTTGCAAAAACCAAAGAACTATATCCATCTTCCTTTCTCTCAAAATATACCAGGCCCAAGGGACCAAGGTAAAGGAGGATCATTCCAAGTTACAAGTCAAGTTTTATAGTATATCATTTGTTTGCAAGGTTTTGTAATACAAACCTCAAGTGATTAGGAAAACCTTTTGTCCATTAAACCTCATCATATCACTAGTAAGCATTCATAATCATATTTTTTATTTCATATTCATTTTCATGGTCATATCATTTTATTTGAGAAACATGCAAGTCTCATGATGTTTATACCATTTTAAAGGTTTTAAGGTTTTATGTGCTAAATATATATAATCCATCCTATAATTACTCCTTGTTATATTTTAGTTTGGTGATGCCTAGGAACCCATGACACCCTAAGAAGGTGTATGGTAGGATTAGAATAGCGGATTGTTTTGAATTGGTTGGAATAGGTTTGGTAATGAAAAACTCATTTCTACAAGTCTAATTAAGGGTCTGTCCTTATTTTGAAAATCTGGAAAATCCGACAGTAAGCAAAATATTTTGGCCTAGATATTTAGAAAATATACTTTAAAAAGCGAATCCGTGGCAGCAGGCAGTTAAAACGAAGCTATAACAAAGAAGTTATGAATTTTTCAAGTTTGACGACGAAATATATACGTCCTGAAAATTTCAGCACACTATTTTAGTTTTGTATGAGTCAAAAGCGAGTCATAAGCTTTACAAATTATTTCAACATCAAAATATATTAGTATGCTTTTTGAAGCTAGGGCGTTTAAAGCGTAGAAGCGGATTGTAACGACTAAAATATACACTTTTCATAAATTGCGTAAACTTTATTATTTTGAAAAACTATATTATTTTAGACAAGTGTTACAGTAACTAAAACGACCATATTGAAGGCTATTTTTAACTATGACGTAGAACTTTTTGTAACGAGATGTCTTCTAATAAAATCGAGATCACCAAGCATATTTTCTAAAATGACTAACCGTTTGTATAGCGGAGTTGTAATAAATTATTTACGGTTGCTTAAACTTTGCCGAAACTCACTTTTTACACAACATTTGGATAAAACCACCATATTTAACCTCTATTATCTTTATGTTCGAGACCTCTATGACGAAAACTCATGTACTAAAACTTCTATATTTTGATACAAGCTTTCCAAAACCGTTGAGTTCGTTTCCTAACATTTCGGCGTGCACCATTCTGACTAGCTTTTGAAGCCATTTTTGTCACTTTCATGAAATTTCCGCGACATGATTTTTCGACGAAAGTGATAATTTCACAATAAATCATTCTGAAACTATTGTAGGATGACATTTTAGCGTAAATACTTGTAAAGTAATTTAAAAATGGTCAAGGCGTTAAAAGAGTATTTTTCGTGATAAGTATTATTTTCAAAACTCACAAATGGTATAAATAACATCTGAAATGCAACATTACATCATAACTTATTACCTATCATATCATTCATAATAGGTCATTTTAGGATTCACGCTACATTTGGTGTATCCACTTTTGTCATCTTAATCATTGCAATTGAGTTCATAGCCCCACTTTCTATTACTTAATTATTTTACAAACTCTTGGGGAGATACATACATTTTTAATCGAACACAAATGCTTTGGCGTATGCTATATCCGATATTTTATTGTCACTAAGTATTTGCCATGTTCGAAGTCCCTACATCATGAACCATTAGTCACTTGCGGTGGCTGAATATTGTGAATAGGCCTATTGGAATTAACACTCCATCTTATTGACCCAGTTAGGAAATCGGTACTATATTGAATCATTAAGGTAAATTGGCAAGTTTACCTATTAGGGTAATGATGAAACGATGATCACCAATTTTTATTGGTGCGATGTTTACGCTTTGGTGTCATGAACTTAGTGAAATAAATCGATTTTGTTTTTCAACGATGAGGTGTGAAACAATTTAACTCACACTCGATTATTGTGTTCAAGCGATTAATTAAACCTATGGATTTCACTCAACCTTTGTGTTGACCTTTTTAAGCATGTTTTATCTCGGGTATATAAGGCATTCAACTCATGGCATACATTTGGACACATCATAGAAGTCAGCGGTGGCGACGCGTCTCACTTGGGTTTTATGAACTTTAGAACATCGTTTGGCTTGTAACAAAATTATTTCCGCACAAGTTGATTTTCATTTGGGACCTATACTTTGTAAACTCGATTGTTTTATTAAATCAAATGATGTATTTTTCAAACGACACTTTAGGTCGTTCAATATAACTGTGATTGTGATGCTATGGCAGGTCGGTCCCGAAATTCCATTCCGTAAAACAGGTAATTTGGGGGTGTGACATCTATCATAAGCTTGGCGGTTACACAAATCTCCACCACTAAAGTTAAGGGCTAAACAATTCTCGAAGGCAATATGGGAGACACGACAAAGGTTAAGGGGTGACCCGTAATTACTAACATGTCATGGTGAAGTGGAAAAAATCAATGATACATGACCAAATCCATGGCCAAGACACCAAAGATTGCTCGCTGCATCACCTAGACACGCTTCATGACTAAAGGGTAGGATAAGACATGGGATATACAAATGGTATAAAATAAAAAACAAGCAGTAGTCTAAATCTATAACCAAGTCATCACCACTACAGTCCGCAAAAGTTCAAGCTTTTGAAGTCAAGAAACGGATCATGAAATATAAAGGCGATGTGTCATTAGAGGACGTCGTGATGGGCACACTACCTTTTCTCCAACTGTTGGCATAATTACCAACTCAATCTTCAAATGTGAACGAGGTGGCCTCCTCGATACTAAATCTATAAAGCTCATAACATAGTGCTTATAACATAGCACTTTACAATAACTAAATCATAACAACTATAATTTTTTTTATTTTTTTTTCAACATAACAATAAATACTAAACATAATATCCCCTCACTTGAGATGAACAATGGGAATGGGAGGTCTATTGATCTTGAGGAATGTTGTCGATGAAAGTGATTTCGAACCTTTCCATTGAACCTTGAACTTAGGCAAATGATGACTTACCAATCATAAATAAAGACTACAGGGTAGGCTAAGGTGTATAGGTGTATCAAAACAATATATTGGGTAAACAAAATGAAAGGAATGGCTCAGAAGGTGTATCTAGGGTATATTGCACTAAAGGTGAGTGCAACAAAAGGGTTTCACATAGGGGTCGAGAAGTCGAGGTGACTAATCGATAGGCTAATGGTAGGTGTTTGGGTTTATAATCCTATAATATTGCCTTAAAAACTGAAAGTCCAAATACATCGAGCTAACTCAACATACCTCGTCTATGGTCTCAAATGATGCAAAGGCCAAGTTCTAAAGTTTATAAGCTACCGGGACACTCATAATTTGGTGGATTTGGGGTAAAATATTGGAAACGGATAAGGCTAATCTCACAATATATTATCAAGGGTTGTATGTGCTCGGGAGTCTAATCTAGTTTGGTTAAGAAACATGTAAAATTTTAAAATGGCATAATTTTTCAAAATAAACTAGAAAAATGAAATGAAATAATGTTCAGAGATAATTCTACTCCGTCCCCCTTTGATTGTACAAAGTCCCTTTTTGACTAAGCATTAAATAAAGGTGAAGAGAAAAGTAGAATTAGAGCGAGAACTTCCACGAAATTTGCTCCATAAAGAAGGAAGGCCAAAGCGTGCCTTCGTGCAAGCATCTGAACAAACTTCAATCCACAATCACACTACCGACAAGCATAATACTAAAAAAAAAAATCAAAATCAAAAATCAAAAACAAACCTAACTCACTTTCGTAGGAATCACGGTTGCATTTAGCATATGCAACAAGCCTTTTTAAACCACTTGGTGTCCCAAGTGGACGAGTGAAAGTCTCGTGAGTTTGAGGAACACACCCACAAAGTTCATTTAAAATACTAATACAAGGTTATTGTGTTTTTAAAATGAAAGAATTAAAGGATTACGTGTAACTCTTTTGAGGGATTCTGGCATGGCCGCAAAACCTGACATAAAGGTCATAAAGCGGGTGGTTCTGGCGTAACCACGAGATGATGGTATTGCGCAGTAATTGGTAATCGCCAAAATTCTGCTGCTAAAAGGTTGGTTACGGAGTATTCCTCTAAGATGATTCTGCCGTAACTCTAGTCAGATCGACAAAATAAGTGACAATTACTTCCTCGTTTCTTGCAAAAATTGTTAGAAAACACAAAACCCTACAGAAATGGAAATAAAACAAAATAAAGGGATAATTCGTTGTCTCGAAAGAGCATTTTTCTTTATTTTACGAGTCTTTAAGTTAGACTCAGAGCCGCGTGGCTTCTATGGTGGCCTATGGATCTGGTCCACTTCCACCACTCGTTGGCACTCATTCATCCATTTTTCAAACCTTTTTTTCCTTGAAGAATTACGGATGCCATCTGTTCCAAACTCATGTGAAAGCCATTTATCACATGATCTTCCTCGGTCATCATCTTCAGCAATAAGACTAATAGTAATCACGATCTTTGGATCTTGCTGCGATTCATTGTGTCAGTGAGATGATTGTACTTATACTGCTTAACCAGCCCCTTATGGATTTTTGAGTTCCCAAATCTTATTTTGTACCAATCTTCCAATGCTAATTCAATATCATGTCTCTCTCCCTTATGAGGGTATATCCATTCATTCGCCTTTCTTTCACATTTTTGAGGACGAGTAAACGGTGGCCATGTTGTCACTGATTCGCTATCCTTGGTTGACATCGAGTTGCTAAAATGTTTGTTTGGAATCGAAGTCTCCTCAATGCTTTGGACAATTTCTTCCTGTTTCTGCTTACAATTATCAATATTCTCTCTACTATCATCAGTAATAGGATTAGAGTGTAGATCGGGATCTAACGATTGAACATTAACAACATCAACATTATTTGAAATTTCAATTTTTGGTTTTAAATGATCTTTCATACTAAAAGTTATTCGTTCATTTTCAGTTCCCAAAGAAATTTGTTTTTCAAAAACCTTAATCTACAAGTGGCCAGAAAAGGTCTTCCAACAATTAAGTTGTAAGCCTCGGCTTCATGTCAATAACCACAAAAATCGGTTGGGAAGAAAAAATTTCCAATTTTTAAAAGCACATTATTCACAATTCCCTCGATCTGACTTTAGAGGAATCAGCCGTTTCTATCATAATAGTTGTTTCTTTTAAATTGGTAAGTTTTATTTTTTCAAATAAAGTGGTAGAGATAAGGTTTACCCGGCCCCTAAATCAGCTAATGCGGGAATCTTAATGTTACCAATAGTGCATGGGAGAAGAAACTTTCTGGTATTCTTTTTTTAGGAAGTTGGCTTGGCAGGACCTCGTCATCTTCTGATTTATCATCCTCTCTTAGGTAGTTAATCCCGGAAAGATCATTAGTGATAGAGGATGTACCTTTGCTCTTTCTTTGCTTTATCTTGCGCAAATATGGCCTTACAGGCAATGGCTTTGGCATTACTTGTTTCAAGGTTTTTAGCCAATTGCCCAATTTGTGTTTTGAGGTTTTTAATCGCAGACATCTTGGTTCGTGAGTTCATATTGGTGTCCTCCTTCACTTTTACCATCCATTCCTTGAGTTTATCTCCCTTTTTAAGTAGATTATTGATGTGCAGTGCATTATTTCTTTAAGGCTAGGTTTAGGAGGATTGTTGTTGATTCTTGTAGTAGAACAGGGATTTTTCTCGATATCTGGGCCCATTATTATTGTAGTTGTTGAAAGGTGATTCTCTTCCATATTTAACTTCTCCGATCCTTTTAACTTCCTCGTTGGAGGAACATTCTTTAGAAGGTGGAGTCTCGTTTCGCTCTACTTGAATGGAATGAACATTTTCCTTGAGCTTCTTCATTTCTCTTCCAAGGCTTTCTAATTTGTTGTTTATTCTTTTGCAAGGCCTTCCAAATCTCCGTTCTTACTTCGGTTGCTCCCTCCATTGTGCCATTTTTTGAATAGTTTCTAAAGCCAATGTGGGTGTCATACTAGGAATCGGCCCTTGAGAATCAATCATTTGTCTTGAGGAGATGTTCAGACCCTTGTAGAGGACGTTCACCTTTTGTTGGTTCATTGAGATCATGAGTAGGGAATTTGTATAACAATTCGTTCTATCTTTCCCAAGCTTGGTATAACGTTTCATCACCCTCTTGCTTGAAGTTATGGATTTCTTCCAATTGCTTAGCCATCTTTGATGGAGGACAGTATCTCTTAATGAAACATTTTTTTAAGATAGGCCAAGTGTTGACATCAGTGAGGTAATCGATCAACCCATCTTTTGACTCGGTAAAGGAAATAGGGAATACTCGTACATTATAGCATCGTCGCGAGACTAAGGAATCTTGAATAGGTGACAATGTACTCGCCGTTGTCTATATATGTTCATGGGCATCATCTGTGATGCTTCGAGGATATGCACGTAATTCCTCAAGAATTGAGGTTTGATTTCGTGAGCATCTTCGCTATAGTTGGCCTAACAATCCCTGGTCCTTGTTCTTCTCTTGTTAATGCCAAATATTCCTCAAGAGTGAGGTCATCAATGTTAATAACTTCCATGGTACTGGCTTCGAATAATGATCGTGAGAATAATAAAACGGAATGAAAGACTTAATATTAATCCTAAAATAACTCCTGACGTAGCCAAAAAACTTGATGCAGAGTTTTCTTGACCGAGTTTTAATATTTATAAAGTCTCGTTATACCTATGGTCTACCTAATACACTAAGGCGATTAATACCCCGGTCGTGTGTAGTGTAATGTCAGTAAAGCCGAGAAGTCGTCCCAAGAGCTAGGTGTGATAGATTATTACTAAGTCTAAGTGTCACAGATTAATAATGGTTTCGAAAGGGATTTAATTAATTAAACTACTAATGCATAATAAAGCAAATAAAAGCAGATAAATGATAAAGGGAAATCAATATAGGAGAGTGGTGCTAACCTAGTTAATCCTCCTAGCTAGTTATGTCTACGTCTACATACTTTCAATTACTTCAGGTGGGGTCAAAGTCGAGAGGAGCAGACATTTGGTCAATTCGCCCTTACATCGGCAAAGATGCCACCACATGAGAGAGTCGGTGTCCCCTCATAAGTCCAATTGTTCCTGGTCCCTAAGCCAAGTCATTAAGTACCGCTACATGCTAGATTTATAATAGTGAATGTCCGGCCGTTAGGAACTTAGACACGCACCCCTAATTCTTAAGTTCATCCAAACGATAGGTGATCATTGGTTAAATACACAAGTAGAAGGATAGTCGGTTGGTCATATCTTACCCTTCCTCTCAGTCCGGGCCACTAAAAAGCGTCGGTCATATCTCCTTGGCAATTGGCCTCTATCGTCATTCAAAACTACCGAACCAAGGGTGGCTACCAATAAACTATGCATGCATACACTTAGAAATAATTATGCGGAAGTAAAGTAAAAGCGCAAAACAAGACAATTAAGGAATCATAACTAGGCTGCACCAAGAGGTGCTTAGCCGATCATATTAATCATGCAAACCAATTCAATATTCAAAGGTACGAAATACATGAATTGAAAGTAAAGAAATATAAAACGCTAATGCTTATCATAGGGGAGTGATTTCTCCCTTGGAGATAGCTCCGTATGCTCTCTCTAGACCGCCTTGAGCTTTTACGTTCTCACGAGTGGTTGTTATGGAATGGGATGATTGGAAATCTTTGGAATTCGTGGGGTATTTATAGGCTGGATCCGGTTCTGGCGTAACTAATATAAAAGTTCGCCGTAACCTTCTATTCTTAGTAATTTGCACTAGATCTGCTGGTTCGGTAACCTTATGAGTGGTTATGCCGTAGTCTTCAATAAACTTCGGTTCGTCGTAGTAGATGCAGAAGATTCGGCATAAGTATGTGGCGTGGAACCTCATTTGACCTAATATAGTTACGTCGTAACCTTTGGGAAGATTTGCCGTAACCTTAATAAGTTGGTTTTCGAGTCACGCAATAGTTCTGCAGTAATGTGAGAGGCGGTTCTGTAACTTCTTCAAAGTAGCATCTTGTGATAAATCTTTAGATATTTCTCCGGTTCATCTCTTTAGCTCCAATGCTCGTAATTTACTGAAAGTGGAAAACAATGGAAAACAAAGCAATCCATATAAATGATATAAGTTAGAAGCATTATCGGGGGAAATTGACACTTAATATTCAGTACTATTTGATGTTATCACATGACAAGCTCATTAACTATGTTATAACCTAACTTATATATGTGTAATTACCAAACGATACAAGATAACAAGATTGATTTTTCACTTATGATTATAACACATTGTATAAGTTACATGGACTACATAATATATACAAGTTACAAAATATTTAACCTAAATTAAAACTAGCAAAATGGTAATTAAGGAAATTGGATTAAGTCTTTGATACCCTCCCCTAATTCTCGTCCAAATCAAAACGCCATATCCCCAAAATTTCGCCCCAAATCAATCACCATTTAATTCCCTATTTAATCTCCTAATATCTACCATTTACCAATTCAAAATAACACAAAAGAAAACCTAATACTCCCTCAACCAAAAGTGACGGCAAAGGCATTTGTTCCCCATTCCATTCGAATTCTAAGTAAGAAGGGTGTTCCAAGGAGGTTTGTGA
>OU343217.1:282771578-282889240 GCA_910596185.1 Chrysanthemum makinoi
TGAAAGATAAGAGTAAAGCACAAAACCACAACGCGAGTATTTATAGTGGTTCGGATACAAGGACACATTCCTTGCCCTACTCACTCCACTCCCGAGTCACCTACTCAGAGTTTTCGTATTCACTACACCATCTCCTTATGGCGGAGAAGCCTTCACAACGTCGCCTACCCTTTTTCCGGTGCTAGGCTAACCACAGAGTTCTTTCACTCCAAGGTGAACCACACCTACACAACGTCGCCTACCCTTTATTAGGTACTAGGCTAAGTACCTAGTTCTTTCACTCCAAGGTGAACTACACCTTCACAACGTCGCCTACCCTTTATTAGGTACTAGGCTAAGCACCTAGTTCCATTGCAATGGAGGAACTACTGCCACACTACACCAACGACTAATCCCAAAGGAGATCTACTCCTTTACAACATCATCAAGGATATCAATATCCTTAGATTTACTACTAGTCTATCTTGTACATCCAAACACACCAAATCGAATGTTCATCTAAGGCACCTTTCACTAATGCCTTTGACTAGATCTACAAGACACCTTTTACTAATGTCTTGTGTCTTCACTTCTAAGCACCTTTCACTAATGCTTCTAGTCTTGACTTCTAAGCACCTTTCACTAATGCTTCTTGTCTTGACTTCTAAGCACCTACCACAAGTGCTTATGCTATATACGATTGATACCCTTCACTAATATCTTCGTCTTGACTCTTGAGACATCTTTCACTAATGTCTTCAACACTACACTTCTATGAAGAAAGAAAGGAATCATCAACAAGAAGACTTCAGTAGCCTTGATGATGAGGAAGCATGGCAACTCATGGACTTGAGCTTGCTCGACTTCAAAGGTGGTGATCTTGCCTTTAAGAGGAACCTAAAAGATCACACAAAAACAAAACTACAAACATAGATCTCTTGTATTTGAGGTTAATGAGTTTTTAACTCAGGGAGAAAGTGTGTTAGAAGGGGTGAGAAATAATGAAGAAATGACTCACTATTTATAGAGGTGATAACGCTACACAAGTCGTTCGGGGTCAAAGGAACTTCCTTTTCTTCGAGCAAGTTTTATAACACCCTAGGCAGTGAACCTAATCGTTGTAGTGTAGTAGTAGGGTAAGCCACGGGTATTGATATTGTTCTCTAGGGGAATAGGAATGCTAGTGAGGAGTTACTACGCTAAGGTTGGGGTTGAAGAAGATTATTTTTTTATCTTTTATGTTTTTTAGGAATTAGAAAGGTACGAATCTCGGGGTTTGGATTTGGGGTTGGTATTTCTACCGATTACTCTACTTGTCTAATTATCTAATCTAAGGTGTATGTAGTCTATGTCTAATTATTGTGTGCTCTTATGATGGTTTAAAGATGTGTTTACTTAGGTTTTATTACTCTTTAATTATCTCCTATTGATGGTTAAATTGTCACGTCCTTATTCTTAATCGCGTTGTGTGTCTAAAATTAAGTAGGGTATGCGTTTGTCCCTAACTCTTTGAAACTACCAAAGGGTCTAGTCTACAAAATCTCTAGGAATTATAGACTCTAACTCTAAGGTACTCTTTGGATGGTTTAGCCTACAACTACTCTAGGCGTTATAGTCTAAGGTTCAAAAAGATTAATCAAGCATTAACTACACAACGAATGACCTATCGCATTACTAGATCATTAACAATTAAGATAAAAGACAACCAATCAATATTCAATAATTAAGTTTCATATTCCCTAAGCAAACACACAAATAAATTAGCCAGGCATGGAGAACATGCAAGCATACACACAAATAATTGAAGACATAATTGAATCAATGAAGTAAAACACTTATCTTGGTGTAAGATAGGGTTTGGAACCCTAAAATACTGGCCAAGACGCCTTGGTTCGGTTTAGGTTTTTACTCCAAAAGACTACACACTGAAAACTAAAAATTCGGATTCTATATATAAGATTACAATTGCGACGGCGTCACCTTATGAATTGTGACGCTGTCGGGTCGCCGTCATTAGGGTTTCATCTGGCGCACGTTAGTCTTGCGGCGGCGTCACCTTAAGCTTGTGACACGTCCCCTTCCTCTCGACGCGTCGGATCAAATCTAGCCGTCTGAGTTGCGACGACCTACTCTTTTAAAGTCTGACACCGTCACTTGAAAATAAGCAATTTGGCTACTTGACCCTCACAAAAGTGATGCGACGGCGTCACAGATAATACCTGACGCCGTCCCTTTGTATTTCAGCAGCTTGAGTGTCTCGATTCTTGACTTTGACCATTTTCTTCGTATATCGCCCTTTTTCGTCCAAATAAGTGCCATTCCAGCAATTTGCCTTCAAGAGACCTAAAAGTGAAAAGGAACGATATTAAGTAATAACGGATACAAAAGTGATCAAATAAGGGCTTAAACGACCCTCAAAAAGGTACATTTTAAAACCTTATCAAATATCCCTACACTTGGTATTTGCTTGTCCTCAATCAAATGTGCTTTTAGCCAATTAATTTATAAGTTAGGGGTCATGAAGCATTGGTTTAAAACAATCCACAACACATATAAGCCCCCGCAAAAGTCATAACAAGCACAGAAATTACATACTAGCACCTCACATGGGGTGTTTGGAAACTCACATCTCTCGGGTGTATATGAAATATAACAAGTACGTTGGAAATGGAAGATAAACACTCATTAACCGGTCCTAGTACATAGATTACCATAGGCTTGAGACTAGATCAAACCTCCATCGCTTTGGCGTAAGCACCTAGGAAAGACTATCAAAGAGGTCTTTAAAGGGTTGCAATGTTAGGCTTACGGTAGGGAAACAAAAGGTTTGGTGGGATAGGCTATTTAATGGTGGCAAACCAAAAATCTTTATGTGACAAGCATACGAAGAATGGCGTTGCTAAGCCAAGACTCGACACTCTAAAATCTAGATAACTGAAACACACAAACATAAATTTAAATGATAGATGTAGGATGGTAGCCCGTATGTTTTTTTTTTTTTTTTTTTTTCAACACTCTATTTTTTTTCTTTTCTTTTTTTCTATTTTTTTTTTCGATTTTTTTTATACACTTTTACTCTACCATCCTCTACGGTAACATCAAAATGATAGGGATTTATAGGCACATCCCTACACTTGAGTTTTTTATTACTCTAACACTAATTTGACCCGAATTGAAAAGATCAAAACACTTTGAGTACATTATTACGCAAATAAATGGAATTTGAATTTAACGTTCCATTCCCGTCATTTCATAAACTTTAACTTTTCCCATGAGTCCCAATCGTCCCAAAACTATATACAAAAGATATCACTCGACTTTGCAACTTATGCAAGCAACTAGATAATTGAACTAAGGGTTTTTAGGGTGATAACAATAATGCACTAAAAGTGAGTGCATACAAGGTAGGCTAAGGCGATTTGGGTGTACATTTGGGGGTGGGGTGTAAACAATGCTCTTCATTGATATTCCGGAAAACCGAAAAATCAAGAGAACCGCGAAAAGGATCGGCTCATAGGGGTTAACTAGGGGTATCGTGTACTAAAAGTGAGTACAACGCAAGGGTATGGGGGAATTACTCACCGAGGTGGAAGAAGTAATTATATAAGGTATTAAACAAGGGTTATCCTAATGCCTCTTATCATTTAGTTATTCCTAACTACACAAGTGTAGTCTTACTAGCGATCTCGGGATGCATCACAAAACAAGTTCTAGAATCTAATATACTACCGGTTCACACTCTAAGAATTAAAGATGAATGCTTTAATTCCTACTAATCTAATGGTGATCCTCACATTTTGGGTGGAATTTAAGTGGTAAAGGGTTTTTGTGCTAGTCATGCAACTTTCTATCCGTGAGACGCTTTTGTTAAGACTAATGGCTCACTCCTATATGTCATGAAAAACTAAAAATTTGGTGCCAAAATTACCCTAACCGACATTTTCTCATGGTTTATTACACAAATACAATTGGACAAAGCAAATAATCAAGGATAAGCATAGTTTCAAAGTTCCCGTTTTATTTTTCCTCCCTACACTTAAACTGAACATTGTCCCCAATGTTCCCCGAAAGTATCAAAGTTATGATATTGGAAGGTAATTAAAAACGAAAGAAACTAATACTCCCCTGATTAGCTCGGTAGGATCCTTGTAAAGTGGTGGTTAAATCCTTTCCAAGAAGAATGTATGCGTGAAAAGCTCCTTCCAATCTTATGTATCTTCTTCTTAGTAAATTAAAACCTGCACACTTGAAGAAAACAAACGAAACCTTCGCGTAAAATCGGTAATAATATTATAAGACTTTATTAAACTAGGATATAATGCTTGTGAATGGATGTTTTACAGAATTTTCTGAAAATTAAGACCTGGAAAATTCAAAATTTATAAGTAGCTCAGAACGAGAAAAAATAATTTGTTGTTTTTACTCCTTCCTGACGCCGTCAGTTTGCGATCCTGACGCCGTCAGGTTATCCGACAAAACGGTCTGCGATTTTCTAGAAAAAATTCTGGAAAATTTACTTCTTTAGAATCTGGAAAAATTTCTGCAAAACATCCATATGACTCGATACAAGCATTTGACTCGAACAAACACACATATATATCTTTTAATTAATTGAAATTCTCATGTTCACGTTTCTTTTGAAAACGTGTGTAATCCTCCCTACACTTATCCTTTATGTAAAATACCTTTATATGCAATTAAGACGAGGTTAAAAACAAAATAATGTTATGGATAATTATTAGTGGATGTCCATATAGTCCATAAGAGGCCTATGGCTCAATTAGCAATTAGGGTTTTTACCCTACAGTTTATCTTATATATACCCCATGTATCTCTGACATTATGAATTAATTGCATAATACTTTTCATTCCCTTAATTTTTATTCACAACACGTTATCAGCACGATGTAAAGTTTTGTTTCTTTTTCTCGAGTATCACTGGTATGTCTTCGTTTTTTTTATTAATCGTCTTCTAGAAAATCTTCTTCGTATTTATTACTATCACTCACATAAATTATAGTGTCATATCATGTATACTACTATCATAAACTGATGCGCATTCCAGCCAATTAAATCTTTGGTAATATTATGTAGAATTATGTGGTACGTTTTCAACCCTTTTTGTAATTGTTGTTCTAGCAAATAAATATGCACATGATGAACATTATAAGAAATACTGTATAATAAATCACGTATAGTCTTAACAACTGAATTATTATTATATGAAAATCTATGTCGTTAGTTATTATAATATTCTCCTATAATCGTAAATACAGATAATATTTTGTTGTACCGATTCGAATATTTACCCGAACATATAGTTGATATTTAGTATTTGAATATGCTTTTGACTATAGTTGTTTAATGCTATTGGAACAACATTAATTAATTTTTGTTTTCTTACGATTATAATCTATACACTTAATTAATTGATCTTTTATTAACCTCATGTGTTGATTTAATGATTGTTTAGTTACATATTTAGATGACTATTTATTTATGGATCATATAAATAGTATTTGATCTAATTTGTGAGCTTTTCATAAACAATAGTCTATGAACTACTAGTATTTTATATAGTATTTAGTTCTTCGACATTCAACTATTTATATTAAAATCCCTTAAGCTTTTATTGAGTCAAAAAAAAAAACCAATAACTAATTTGGAGGTGAACTTGCAGATTGGTAGTTTGACCAATTCAACCAACCCAAAAACTAGATATATGAAGTTGGAGTTTATTTAATGACTAGGTGGCTTTGTCAATTATAGTTTTAATTTGATTCACTGGTGATGCTAGAGCTAAATTAAAGTAAACTTACACTTGTCTCTTGGCTAGATAATGGATGGTATATGTTTACGCTTGTACTACTACGGCACTACGCATGTGATAGATGCTTAGTTATAATTTAGAACTGCTATGCTTATTTGTGAGTTTCGATTTTTAACCGGACAATACTCAAAACCAAAACCTTATCTAATTCTGTGAACATCAAACAACTTGTAATTTGGGAAATACTAGTTATATTGATGTCAATACTTACATGATTAGAGTTTATTTATGACGTTGAAATTAATAGATGTTTTCATATGCATTACATGTTTTCTCATGTTCCGTTATGATCTTAAATTCGAGGTAGTCTACTTTTATATAAAATAGTTGTCACTTGCATCTAATCTATACTTTGATATGAATTAAATCAATATACAACTTGTATATATTTGTGTGCCAATAAAATTTTGCTATATTTGAGTTTAATCCATGGATAGTGACAAGTAATTATGTTTTGAAATTTGAACGCTAAAAATTCACTACATCATACATTTTATTAATATGATTTTATAGATACATACAAGATACAACTATTAAGCTATTTACTTGGAATGTGTTAAGGAAAATATATGACATAATGTTATGATATTTATAAAGCTCATTTAAAAAAAAAGATTACCTAATGCTGTGTAAGTTTAAAGTCGATACATGTATTATGTCAACGGGTTACTTCTTAACCATTTAATGCGAAGATAAGAGTATATATGTGGTTACTTTTGACAATGATAGTAAGAAAATTAATGAATTGATAATATCTTTTGGCTAATAAATTTATAACCGAACTTCTCTTCAAATATCATTAAACTTGTTAAATTGAACATGCTCCACCATTTAAAAGAAATATGAGAATATTTTGGTCATTGTTAAGATTCAGATACGGACATGTTTGAAGTAAATAAAGTTGAGTTTATTATGTGATTTATTTGTTACGTAATTTTATTCGTTTGCTAGTAAGGCATTTGATTAATTGAGTAATGGTATGTATGTGTTTTGCAAATTGCGCAACTTCAATAATAAATTGATATGTTTTATTATATGATAATATTTGAAGGCTAATTTGCAATTATTCTCTTATACTCTCTTATAGTTAAAGAACAATAAATGTTCTATTGTGACTACAAATGAATAATCAAACAACATAACCTCATGTTATGTTAAACATAAATAATATAGTTAGAACCTCAAGTTCTAATATGATTCTTTATGAGGATGAAGATCATAACCTCATGTTATGTTAAATAGAAAAAATAATAATTAGAACCTCAAGTTCTAATTTGATTCAATTAGTAGAATCAATAGCATAACCTCATGTTCTCTTATTAAAGAAAATAAAACCTCAAGTTTTATATGATTCCCTCAAAAGAAGACTATGTGAAAGCAATAAAAGTGCTTATATAAATTTCATTGGAGAAACAATAGTATAAATGTGATAATGTATTAAATTCTCCATATTATTTGACTTTAGTATAAAGTCAAGTGCAATAGAAGCACCTATGGTCATAAACTAGTTGAAGGCATGGTCATAAATAAGAAGTTTGTGAGCCAAGATTGTTGTAGTAGTTGGCATGACCGGTTTGACCATCCCGAGTCAATGATGATGCGAAATGTATAGAGAAACCATGCGTTCTTAAATGGTTTTGTCCTATGAATTTTGAAATAATATAAAGAGGATGTATGTAGGCCTATACATCCGGCATGTGGATCATTTTGAGTTTTAAAAACGATGCATCGTCAAAATGATCATTAAAGACGCAACTTAAGGTTAGCGTGATGAATGGCTGTTCTTATAAAATGCGAGCATGGTTTTCCAAATTGTATCTTTGGAAATGGTGGTGAATACTTCCATATGTTGGGCAATTATTGGAATAAGTGTCGAACTTAAAAGTAGCCCATGTTCGTACGCGAATTGCTTTTGTTGAAACGTTCATAAAACGTCTTCAGTTGATTGCAAAGCCAATAATTGTGAGAACAAAAATATTAGTTTATGGGGCATGTAATTTTAAATGATAAAATATGAATCCGCATCTTGCCAAAAATTAATAATCAATTCTCCCTATTTGAATGGTTTCAGTCACAAACCATATGTTTCCCATATAAAGTTTTATGTAAATGTGTGGAACATGTATTGTAAATCCACCACGACGCACTCAAGGGATGTTGAAATTGATAATTCATTCAGTGGGAGAATGGCGGAGAAATATGGAATGAATTAGATACAAAAATGTTGATCCTCACACTAATGAAAATGAACTTAAAGTTCAAGGGACAATTTACATTCCAGATCTAGTAGATGCCAGACAAGTTTTGTGACATAAATAAAGTGACTAGATCATACATATGCTGCTAATGCTCTAATTAAAATGTGTGTCCCAACATTAAAACCAATGATTGATAGTGAGTCTATGGCACGTCTGCAACGTGATAGACTAATCGATTCCAAATAAAAGTCCTCGAATAAAGAAATAAAATGGAGCAAGAAAATTAAGATGGTCGAATCGAGGTAATAAAGACCCCATAATATTCTTATAAAGAGATACTAGACATGAAAGTAATTGAAAAACCCCGGGTACCTGAAAAGCTATGAGATCTCAATAAAGGACATAATACAATGTCTAGTAGAATGTGGAATCGAAAAGAACTGAATCGACGTCGATAATACTATTGTATAAATAATGCGCATGATAAATATTGTAAAAGTAAGGTGAGGATCATGGATACACGCAAGAAGTGCATTCTATAAGCGAATGGCCAAAGAATGTAAAGACACAAATAACTAATGAACTATGAAAGTCTCTTGATGAGACATTGTTTTTGTAACTTGAAATCCATACACATGAATGATTGATGTTATGTCTGGCAATATGAGAAACAAGTTATACGTGTCTAAAATAATATACAAGAGCTCATTTTATGCTAAGATTCCTTAAGGAATATAGAATGCATGAAACATGTGTCATGATTTAAAAATTCTCGAGAATAGTAATTGATCAAATTGAACAAATTCCATGGAATGGAATAAAGTAAATATTTTGATATTTTTAAGGTATAAGAAATGTGGGTTTTAACTTTACTAACCCATCAAAACAAGTTTAATTAGTTTTGCAGATCAGGGATATATGTTTAATTCTCACAATGATCAGTCTCAAAATGGATATGCTTTTACAAATGGAGGCGACGGAAATTTCATGGAGTTGAAAAAGCAAACAATTGTGGATAGTTCATCTAACCATTAAAATTTTTTGGGAAGGATACATTGCTTAATTCAAGGAAGGTTACATCAAAGGCGACAAGACAAAACATATTTTTCCAATGATCTTTTTCAACCATGACTTACAAAAGAATGTTACAAATATTATTGTTCAACAAGTTTGTTCAAGTGACAATTTGGCGTATCTATCTACCAAGGCGCTTCTACCTCAACATTTTGGACATTGAACCACAACATTAGAGTGCGCAAACTCAAAGAGTTCAACACATGTAGTCATCGAGGAGAAATATATGGCTGCACTATTTTCCCTTAGCCATGGTTTTGTCCCCTTGGGTTTTTCTGGCAAGGTTTTAATGAGGCAGCATTTCTAAAGCGTATTAATAGTATGGACATCCAAGAGGGAGTGTTATGGATAATTATTAGTGGATGTTCATATAGTCCATAAGGCCCATGACCCAATTAGCAATTAGGGTTTTTACCCTACAGTTTATCTTATATATACCCCATGTATCTCTGACATTATGAATTAATTGAAGAATACTTTTCATTCCCTCAATTCTTATTCACAACAAATAAAATATTTTTACAAATTTAAACATGATAATAAGCAATCAATAAAAGATATATGACACTAACAAGCAAACAATTAAGCATGGGTTGCCTCCCACGAAGCGCTTTTCTTTATTTATGAGTCTTGTAGCTAGACTCGTAGTCGTGTTCCTACGTGACTTTATTACCGTCAGCTTCTTCCTTATGACGGTCTCCATTGGGGGGTTCCATGTTGTAAAAGTGCCCTATAGTGCACCTTTCTAAGAGGTCGTCCCCTCCCCAATTGGTCCTATATTCCGGTCCTAAGTTCAAGCAATCCTTATAGAAACCTAGAATCTTGGCCATAACATAATCTACTCCCTTCTCCTTATCTTCCTCATTCCTATAGTAGACCGATAGTTTAAGTTCCTTTTCATCATTGGAGAGTGATGAAAACTTCTCAATCTTAAACGGCATTTGGTAAGCCACATCATCGATCTCATCCTTGAATCGCACTATTCCTAATGAGGGATCATAAGTCATCCCGGTGTTTTCTATGAAAGGTTTTCCTAGAATAACGTGGGACAAGCTAGTATCTATGGCCGTACTAATATCATCTACCACTATGAAATCCGTAGGAAACATGAAACTACCTACATGGACGGGCAATCCCTTAACTCTACCAAGAAAATTGCAACTCTCCCTAGGATTATCGGGGTCTTGCCTAGTTGGGATAGGCTTCTTCATTACCCAATTGTAGTAGGTGCTAGTCATTATATTGATTGGGGACTTGCGATCAATGTAGGCCTTTGCCACGAAAAGGTGTCCAATACAACATGGTATGTTAAGATTCCAAGGGTTCCCAAACTTGATCCTAGGGCTTTTCCTAACGTACATGTGACGGAGGTCACGCACTAAGTGAGCGTGGCGAGATAGTTCTTCTTCTGTAGGAAACTTATTGAAATAGTCATTGTCTACTTCATTTACTTCCTCGGTTGTTTCATTCGTCGGTGTTTTCTTAACCTCAAGTATCATCTCATGGTTCGCTTCGTCATTTGCCTTATTAGGTTTCACTAAGGCGATTGTATTGACGAATTGAACATGCTTAGCTAACTTACTTGGGTCCTTAATCTCTACACCGGAAGGTTCGAGAGTTGAGATAGAATTAACCTTCCTATCACTATTAGTCATGGCTTTCAAGAGGTTATCTATCTTCCTTTCCATGTCGGCTTGTTGTTGGTTAAAATGATCCGAGAGCTTAGAAATTTGAGCTTCTTGGGATGCGACTAGGTGTTGCAACATCCCCTCAATGCTTTGTTGGGTAGGGCCACGAGATGGGGGCCATGAGAAATCATTGGAAGTGAATTCTTTGGTTTGTCCCCAATAGAAGTCGGGCTTGTTCTTCCATGCTTCTCGGGTATCATTGAAAGTCCTAGGTCCGGTTGTTGTAGGGAATCTTCCTCCCATTCCATTAATACGCGAGGACGCGTAGTCAACGGAGGCATGTTCGGGGAATCGAGTGCAAGTGCGCGTGTCACTACACGGTTCACACGAGGAAGAAACTTTGTTCACATGGCGTGAAGACTTAGGATTTTCATAGGAGCTCATTAGGAATTTTACTTGATCTTCAAGCTCGAGCATCCTACGGTCGGAAGATTGTGATTCAATGGGAGGCAAGGAGATTGCCTTAACGGTTTTGGGCAACTCACGGGGGTCATTCCAAATTCGTTGTCATAGAGAGCAAGGTCCTCTATTATACCCCACAATTCTTCCGCGATGAGATCACTAAGATTTCCACCGACCGCTTTGGTCAATGGATCGCTTGGTGGGGAAGTTGACATGATCATAGAAAAGTTGGATTTGGAGCCAAAGATCAATGCCGTGATGAGGGACTTTATGAAGTAAGTCCTTGAATCGAGTCCATGCTTCGTAGAGAGATTCACCTTGGCGTTGTTGGAACATCAAGATGTCATTCCTAAGCTTAGTGGTTCTCCGGTAAAAAGATTGGAAAAATTGAGCAAGGAAGCGAGAGGTGAGATCATCCCAACTTGAGATGGAGCCGGCGGAAAGTCGCTCAAGCCAATTACTAGCTTGGTCCCGTAGAGAGAATTGGAAGAGAGCCTTGACAGCGTAGTCTCCGAGTAGTAGCATCGAGGTCGATGGAATCGACAATTTTAAGGAAATCCTTAAGATGTTGATTAGGATCTTCTGAACGAAGTCCATGGAATGCACATCCGTTTTGCACCAACCGGATGGTGTCGGATCGTAGGGCCGTAGTTTGGGCTTGGTCGAGAAGCTCAATGGTGTTCCTATAGCCTAGGTGGCTTGGTCTCGAGTATTCACCAAGAGTACGGGCTCTTGGCGGGTCATTTGGTGGTAGGTTGATGAATGGTGGGTGGTTATCACCTTCCTTGATGAAAAGTGATGGGGTTACGAACAAAGGTCACGAAGAAGGGGGATAGACTACGAGAAAGCTAAAAATGAGAAAAATTCACTTGATAGGAATCAAGCAAAGAAACCTAAACGAGGCTACTAACTAGCTATTCTATTCCCCGGAAGCGGCGCCAAAAACTTGATACCGCTACACGCGTCGTTCGGGGTCAAAGGAACTTCCTTTTCTTCAAGCAAGTTTTATAACACCCTAGGCAGTGAACCTAATCGTTGTAGTGTAGTATTAGGGTAAGCCACGGGTATTGATATCGTTCTCTAGGGGAATAGGAATGCTAGTGAGGAGTTACTACGCTAAGGTTGGGGTTGAAGAAGATTATTTTTTTTATCTTTTTATGTTTTTTAGGAATTAGAAAGGTACGAATCTCGGGGTTTGGATTTGGGGGTTGGTATTTCTACCGATTACTCTACTTGTCTAATTATCTAATCTAAGGTGTATGTAGTCTATGTCTAATTATTGTGTGCTCTTATGATGGTTTAAAGATGTGTTTACTTAGGTTTTATTACTCTTTAATTATCTCCTATTGATGGTTGAATTGTCACGTCCTTATTCTTAATTGCGTTGTGTGTCTAAAGTCGTAGGGTATGCGTTTGTCCCTAACTCTTTGAAACTACAAAATGGTCTCGTCTACAAAATCTCTAGGAATTATAGACTCTAACTCTAAGGTACTCTTTGGATGGTTTAGCCTACAACTACTCTAGGCGTTATAGTCTAAGGTTCACAAAGATTAATCAAGCATTAACTACACAACGAATGACCTATCGCATTACTAGATCATTAACAATTAAGATAAGAGACAACCAATCAATATTCAATAATTAAGTTTTATATTCCCTAAGCAAACACACAAATAAATTAGCCAGACATGGAGAACATGCAAGCATACACACAAATAATTGAAGACATAATTGAATTAATGAAGTAAAACACTTATCTTGGTGTAAGATAGGGTTTGGAACCCTAAAATACTGTACAAGACAGCCTTGGTTCGGTTTAGGTTTTTACTCCAAAAGACTACACACTGAAAACTAAAAAATTCGGATTCTATATATAAGATTACAATTGCGACGGCGTCACCTTATGAATTGTGACGCCGTCGGTCGCCGTCATTAGGGTTTCGTCTTGGCCACGTTAGTCTTGCGACGGCGTCACCTTATGCTTGTGACATCGTCCCTTTCGGGTCTCTGACGCCGTCTGGATCAAATCTAGGCGTCTGCGTTGCGACGACCTACTCTTTTAAAGCTGTCACCGTCACTTGAAAATAAGCAATTTGGCTCTTGACCCGTCACAAAGTGATGCGCGGCGTCACAGATAACACGATGCCGTCCCTTTTGTATTTCAGCAGCTTGAGTGTCTCGATTCTTGACTTTGGCCATTTTCTTCGTATATCCGCGCCTTTTGGTCCAAATAAGTGCCATTCCAGCAATTTGCCTTCAAGAGACCTAAAAAGTGAAAAGGAACGATATTAAGTAATAACGGATACAAAAGTGATCAAATAAGGGCTTAAACGACCCCTCAAAAAGGTACATTTTAAAACCTTATCAAGAGGTAAAATCCTACTGCTCCCCGGATCCCACGGATCCCTTCCACAAAGGATCCGTCTAGCGTTAAGCTAAGGATCCGTAGGACGCTCCCTTTTGCCCATGGGTAATTTGGTTATGGGTCATGGGTTAAACCATGGATCTTTTAGCTAGATACAATGTATCTTTGAGTGCAATGCACTTGGTCACTTGGGTATGGGTTGATCCATGGGTTATTGATATTATCCATGTATGATATAAGCATGATGTCATGCAATGGGTTATGGGTCAAGCTCCATGGGTTATGGGTTATGGGCTTTGGGTTGTACCCAACTACATTCAATGTATTTGCCCAATGGGTTGTGATACTTAAGTTTCTACCCATTTATATTACCCAATATACTACATACTAGTTATGTGTATATTTTACCCAAATATGTAAACACTAGTTGTACATATGTATTACTAAATCATAAAATCACTTACACTTGTTTTAGTGTTTTATGTGAGAATGTGAATATGTTAGAAACTATTAGTTCAAACCATTTACGTATTTTATTTGTTTCGTTAACATGATTTTACGTTTGTTATCGACAAAACATTAGAAGATCGTAAAATATAAATAAACGTTTTTACGGCTTATTTGTATTAACAATCTCCCTTTTTTTGTTGATGACAAAACATAAAATTATTTTAAGGAAAAGCTAAAATTCGTAAAAGTTTGAATTTGTAGTTTTTACTTTATTCTCTCCCTTTTTGTCGAAACAAAAAGTGTTTGAAGGAAAGCAACACATTGTTTTTAAGAAAAACAAGTGAAAGAAATAAAAATAAAAAGAAATAGAGAGCAAGTAACGGGAAAAGATCTCGTCTTTACTCCCCCTTGACGAGTCCATTCCTATGTAAGGGCGTCAATAAAGTGATACTAATCTAGTTTGTTTGCAAGTAAGTTTGCAAAAGATTTCATCTAAGTGACGAATGTGCTCCCCCTTGATGATTGCAATTTTGCAAAGGGATGTCACGAAATGTAAACCTAGTATTGCAATGTATTGCTTTGACATAAAGCTCCCCCTAGCTTTAGGATGTCAAAGTCTTCATGTGTAAATTGAATAACTATAAAACAAAGGTTAGAAAGCAAGTATAATTCACAATTTCCTGCAAATGTGGTTCAAGTTAGTAGAAAGAAAGATTTCTGTCTCACGGATCCCACGGTTCCCTCCTAGTAGGGATCCGTCTAGGCAATTATGAGGAATCCGTATTAGCTGATTAATTTCAGCAAAGGTGATATAACAAGTAATGTTATCACAAAAATGAGATATGAATACAAAGTAATCATATGCTCAGAAAAATAACAAGTAGCATGTAATTCCATTTAATAAAACTAGAGTTATGATATACATGACTCTAAAAACTAAGAAAATAAGAAAATACATGACTAGGAATTTCTAAACCAACTATCGCTTGATGCTAGGACACCGCTAAAATCTTCTAGCTCAAGTTTTGTTTAGGTTTAATCTCGTCGAAACGTTCGAGGAGATGATAGAACATGAAACGTTGGTCTTCTAGTACTTCATGTATCAAACTTTCAACATGTTGACAATGATAGCAATATTTGTCATGGCTAGGTAGTGGTGGTGGAAGAAATGAAATGGCTTGATGTGAGGGATCAAGTGAAGCAGCTTGTGGAGCTTCAAACGATGGAGGGATTGGTGGAGGCACATTTGAGAATGGCTCGACCAAGAATGATGGTGGTGGTAGAGAAGTATCAACTTCCATATGGTCGGGTGGTTGACTTTGATGATTTCTCATAATCCAAATGGGATTATATGATGGAAACGGCAAAAAGGAAGACGGAGCAAGTGTTGACTCAACACCTTGATTTTGTACCATTATTCCTCCTAATGAGGAGAATGTTGTCGGTGGAAGCGGATGAGACGGCCTAGGAGGCAAGTCCTCTAAATTGTAGAGGTGTGGTGATGATAGTGGGGATGTAAATGAAATAGCTCTAGGAACCAATGGTGATGGTTTAGTGGAGATGATATTGTTTGGCCTAGGAGGTATGGTGGTGTTTGGCATTGGTAGTTTTGTGGGTACTATCCTTTTAGGAATTGGTTTGATTGGATGAGGAGGGATCCTATCATTTGTTGGCTTGACCGGAGATGATTCGGTTGAAGAGATTTCGTGTATAACACGTGCCTTTTTCATGGGTGGTTCTTTGGTGGATAAGTTACTACTTGGGGTTTTCCTCATGATGAGATGATTTCAAGAGGTTTGCAAGGGTTTCTAAACTGCTAAAAGTTAGGATGAGAGTGATGACTATGGAGATCCTAACAAAGTGGTTTATAAACCAAGAGATTTGGCAAGTGCATTTAAGCCTTAAGCCACTAGGATTCATTGGAATGTGATGATTAACATGCACAAGAGTCAACTTCAGAGTTTGCACTGATCTAGGAACTCATTTAAGATGAGATGGAGTGTTTGAGTTAGGAAGATGAGTTGAAATGATTGTTTTAGCAAGATTTGAAGTAAACTATCATCCGGATCCCACGGTTCCCTCCTCAGAGGGATTCGTCTAGGCTAATCCTAGGAATCCGGCTCTTAGCAGCTATGAAAGAGTGGAAATGATGTTTCTAAGATCTAAGACCTATAACATCTTGAGTGTTTCAGTCCTCCTAAGTGTTTTAAATTAAGGGGTGCTTAAGTTCTTGTAGGTAATGAGTGATGTAACTAATAATTGTCTTTTATGGAAGGATTTGGAACTTTCATGAGTACCAATGGATGAGCAAGGATGACACTAAAGATGAGAGTGTCAATTGAAGCTAAAAGATCCTAGAGATCAGGTTGTGACTTAGGATAGTGTTTTTGGAAAATATCCTAGAAGCTTTGAGATGAGAAAAGCTAGAGTTTGATCAACTTTGATCAATTTTGAGGTAAGGATGATTTATGATCAATTTTGCCATAATCGAAAGATTTCTAAGGCTAAATGTGAAGGATCAAGTAAAAAATGAAGTGTGAGTTTGAGAGCGGAAGAGTAATGGATTAAAAATGAAACGGTAGATCTACAAGCGTCTTAGAGTGTGATCTAGGTGAGTTATGTGTGAGTAGGAAAGATCAACCTATCTTGATAAGGACTTAATTTGCCTTAAGACACTATGTTTAGCTTAGTGTGAGGTGTTCTAAGGATATGTTTGAAATATAATGCTTGCAATTGCATTTTCTGTTAGCCGGATCCCACGGTTCCCTAAGTGTAGGGATCCGTCTAGCACAATCTTTGGGATCCACCCATCTGCTCAGCAGGACCTTTACTAAAGGTATGCAATGATCTTGACAATGCATTATATCTCAAGGATAGTCTAAAAGGAGTTCTAATACTAAGATATCAAAATGTAAGATGTTTTATTTCATGAAATAAATTGGATTACATTGATAAAGCACGAGTACAAGAGAATTGATCTTATTTTGGAATACTACTAGGTTCCTTGAGTGTTTTCGCTAGGAGGATCATTATGTGATTGATGAGTGTTGGTGGAATCAAGAATGAAGAAAGTCTTCATGAGGGATATGTTTAGCGGTTCCATCATCTTATTCATAAGTACGTACAACGGACTTTAAAATTGAGGATGGAAGTGCATAACATTATGATAGAGGCATGTCAAGAATATTCCATAAGGGATGAGTTTATTCTTGGAGCCTTGAAGATTTGCAATTCGCCTTGCGAAGAAGTAGGCGAGATTGTATGGTTGTTGTGTTAGCAAACAGTACAACATGTGAGCACAACAAGCAGGAAGGATTTCTCGATTTCCCCTAAGGCTCTAAACATTTTCACGTAGGATGAGTGCAAGAGGCTTGTACTCTTCTCGGATATCCCTTGTAAAGATAATGTTTGGATAGGAGTAATATGGTCGAGGTTTGCATATCATGCGATTTAAATCTTCCGGAGAGGGTATGTGTGAACAATATGGACTATTTTCTTCACGAAAGTTGAAGAGAGAATCAAGAGACCAATCTTCGGTGAAGGCACATTTTCCATGATTTGGAATCCGGAGGATGTGAGCAAAATGCCCAAGGGTTAGAGTAAACTTTTGGTTTTTGATATAAAACCAAAGAGATAGAGAGCGATCCTCGTTACGAACGAGTTCGACTTGATGGAAGAATTCCATTATGAACCTTGGACATATCTTCTCGTTGATTTCAAGAAGACATTCTAGTCCTATGGCTCGGAAGGAGGTATTGATACCTTCTTCCAATTGTAGAGAGGTGTCTACAATACGTCCTTCGTGGAAGTGACGGTTTTCGAGATTATTGAACCCACAGACATGATTGCCAGGTGTGTTTGGTTCAAGAGAGATGTTCGGAGTGTAGACGCTAGTGAGTAAAAATCAAACTCATATTCATGCGTCATAGTTGAACCTATAGAAATGATAAGTTAATAAAAACAGATGTTTGTGGTCAACCTATGATTATCTAATGTTTTTACTAGATTTTTATTAACAATGGTGTTTAACACTCTAACTTACTCAAGGTTTTGACTTTTTAGTGGATTATTACATTTAGAAAGATATTTTCCAGTAGGACGGATCCCACGGTTCTTTTACAAACGGGATCCGGCTAGTATATCATCCGGGATACAGATTTGATAAAAACATAGGTTTTACAGTTTTATACCACAAAATATGTTTTATCCTATATTTTCTTTTAGCATGCACACATGACTTCTAATGTGTCACGAAAGAATATAAAACGTATAAATCAAAAGAAATGACAAACACATTATGATAATAATAACCTAGATAAACTAGATTATTAATAATATTGCATTTCAATACTAAGGATGATACAAAGGATTGGGTATATAACCCCAATATAGATTAACAACACAAAGTAAATTTCTCCGTATGTGAACTTCATCATAGGGAACACAAGTGCGATGAGTGTTAAGGCGATGAGCACGAGTGCGATGTAAATCATGTTGATGACGGATCTTCTTGGTTTCGGTTGAGATGGAATGAGGAGGAAGATGAAGTTTTTGAATGAGAGGAAATTTTTGAAATTGAAAGATTTGAAAAAGTGAGGATTTGATAGAGTGGTCGACGGTGGGAGTATTTATGGGAAAGGAGGAATTTTTGAAATTCGTGTTTTGTTTTATTATTGGATTAAAAGAAACAAAACATAAGTTTTATATACCACGACTTTAGACGAGAAATAAAACACGTATGTGAGAAAAAGGCTTCCTAATGAAGCTTCGTGTAAAACATGTATAAGCATAAAGGATAATCATATAAATACCTAAATAGGCATACTTAATTATCAAGCAAAATAAAAGGAAAATCATACCTCTAGCGCACTTAGGAATGTCTTTACAAATGACACAACAAATGTCACTTAGACGATTCCCGCTCCTTTGCGATTAAGATACCTTCTTAAGGAAGGTATTCTTTTTACCAAGCGATTCCTATAGCATGGTGGGTATGAGCTTTGACTAATCAACATGACAAAGAAGATTAGTGCAATTAAATGAAACAAGTAAATAAAAAAAAATGTTGTTATCAAATCAACATCCAAACATATAGTTTTAAAAGACATGGTATTTGTTTTTATGAAAAACCTTCTTTGTAGTTTTCAATTAACCATAGATCGTATCAAGTTTTTAAAGTACAATATACTTTAAGAGACTTGGTAACGAAGCTCTGATACCAATTGTGGAAAACTAGAAGGAGGGTTGAATAGTTTTGCCAATTAAAACTTCCTTTTAAACTATTTAGATCGACTTATGTCAATCTATATGGATGTGTGTGCTGGATGTTGATAAACAAGCATATAAAAGTAAGTAATGAAAAGATAAGAGTAAGAAGCACAAAACCACAACGCGAGTATTTATAGTGGTTCGGCTACAAGGACACCTTCCTTGCCCTACTCCACTCCCCGAGTCACCTACTCGAGAGTTCGTAATCACTACACCAATCTCCTTATGGCGGAGAAGCCTTCACAACGTCGCCTACCCTTTTTCCGGTGCTAGGCTAACCACCGGGTTCTTTCACTCAAAGGTGAACCACACCTACACAACGTCGCCTACCCTTTATAAGGTACTAGGCTAAGTACCTAGTTCTTTCACTCCAAGGTGAACTACACCTTCACAACGTCGCCTACCCTTTATTAGGTACTAGGCTAAGCACCTAGTTCCATTGCAATGGAGGAACTACTACCACACTACACCAACGACTAATCCTAAAGGAGATCTACTCCTTTACAACATCTTCAAGGATATCAATATCCTTGGATCTACTACTAGTCTATCTTGTACATCGAAACACACCAAATCGAATGTACATCTAAGGCACCTTTCATTAATGCCTTTGACTAGATCTACAAGACACCTTTTACTAATGTCTTGTGTCTTCACTTCTAAGCACCTTTCACTAATGCTTCTAGTCTTGACTTCTAAGCACCTTTCACTAATGCTTCTTGTCTTGACTTCTAAGCACCTACCACAAGTGCTTATGCTATAGACGATAGATACCCTTCACTAATATCTTCTTCTTGACTCTTGAGACATCTTTCACTAATGTCTTCAACACTACACTTCTTTGAAGAAAGAAATGAATCATCAACAAAAAGACTTCAGTAGCCTTGATGATGAGGAAGCATGGCAACTCATGGACTTGAGCTTGCTCGACTTCAAAGGTGGTGATCTTGCCTTTAAGAGGAACCTAAAAGATCACACAAAAACAAAACTACAAACATAGATCTCTTGGATCTGAGGTTAGTGAGTTTTTAACTCAGGGAGAAAGTGTGTTAGAAAGGGGTGAGAAATAATGAAGAAATGGCTCACTATTTATAGAGGAAAAATCCTACTGTTCCCCGGATCCCACGGATCCCTTCTACAAGGGATCCGTCTAGCGTTAAGCTAGGGATCCGTGGGACGCTCCTTTTTGCCCATGGGTATTTTGGTTATGGGTCATGGGTCATGGGTTAAACCATGGATCTTTTAGCTAGATACAATGTATCTTTGAGTGCAATGCACTTGGTCACTTGGGTATGGGTTGATCCATGGGTTATGGATATTATCCATGTATGATATAAGCATGATGTCATGCAATGGGTTATGGGTCAAGCTCCATAGGTTATGGGCTTTGGGTTGTACCCAACTACATTCAATGTATTTGCCCAATTGGTTGTGATACTTAAGTTTCTACCCATTTATATTACCCAATATACTACATACTAGTTATGTGTATATTTTACCCAAATATGTAAACACTAGTTGTTGTACATATGTATTACTAAATCATAAAATTACTTATACTTGTTTTAGTGTTTTATGTGAAAATGTGAATATGTTAGAAACTATTAGTTCAAACCATTTACGTATTTTATTTGTTTCGTTAACATGATTTTACGTTTGTTATCGACAAAACATTAGAAGATCGTAAAATATAAATAAACGTTTTTACGGCTTATTTGTATTAACAGTTACTATTAAAATTTTGTTCAATTTTTAAACTGATTCACATGCTGATTCACATGCATGCCACATTAATACTTTTATTTATCCATTTAATTTAGAATTCTTCTTTTGCCCATTTCTTTACACATTTCTTTTCATATACAGTAGCTTTCTTTGCACGTATATGAGTATTGAGTTAAAATCATTAATTGAACGATACACACAAGTACAACAACTTATTTTACAACGTGCCTTTTTATATTTCAAACAAAAATAACAACAATTTAGGATATTTAGACAACTTATTTTTAAAACTTTTTGTAATGCACATTCTTATATATATTGACACATTTGATACATGTTTTTAAATATATTGACACACTTGATACACGTTCTTAAACATATTGCCACATCGTTTTAATAAAGTGACACATCCTTTTATATATATTGACACACTTGATACACATCAGACATATTGGTACATCGTTTTTATAGAGTGGCACATTCTTATACATATTGACACACTTGATATACGTATTTTATTCATACTGAGACATCTTTTTAATAGAGTGACACATTCTCGTACATTTTAACACACTTGACACATATTTGTACACATATTGGCACATCGTTTTAGTAGAGTGACACATCTTATAAATATTGTCACACTTGACACACATTTCTTACAGAGGAAGAGGAACGACAACTTCTTCTGGATGCAGAAGCATTGAGAGCAATTGAAGAAGAAGAAGTAAGGGAAGAAGAAGCTCGTAAGGAGCGGGAAGAGAAACGCCGGATTGAAGAAGCGTATAAAGAGTGGGAAGAGAATTTTAGGGACTTTTCTGCTTACGATGATGGTTATTACACAGATTAATCTGAAAGTTGAATATAACTCATCTAGCTGACAAACTTACGTGTTTGAATTTCCGTATCGTAATTTGTATTTTCATTTCAATGTTGTATTTTACTTTGTTTATGTAATGAATAAAAATTCGTATTCGCAAAATAAATTTCCATTCAGTTAAATAAAAACAGATATTACAATACGAAATTTAAAAAATAATAATAATATGAAATACAAAAACTACAACACTTCTATTTATTCTGAACATGCATCCAAAAAATTTAGAATTCATTTGTTGTTCTGCTTTTCTCGCCTTCCTAAACAAAGCATTATGCATCTCGTAATCGAAAGCAGATGCTTGATTCAAATAAGCGTCGACCAACTCATGTTTCTCTTGTGGTATGTCACTACATATAGCGTATGCTTTTCTTAGATCGTATTTAGTTATGCTAGCATTCTTATACGCAACGGCTAAGTTCATTATGGCTAACTGATGAACTTTATCTTCTTCGATTTATTATTATTAATATTATTATTATTATTATTATATTTTTTTTTTATATAAAATATCACTTCATTAGAAAATCAAAGAATTACAAGAAATTAGTGGGAAACCGAGATATTATTATTATTATTATTATTATTATTTACAATTCAAACCAATGGTCAAAATTTTCAAAATTTGCACACGAAACAAGCACAAGATCTAGGTCGAAAATACGTCGGATTTGTGGTTTTTTTTTGCCCGGCGACCTTAAACCCACAACGGGGCGACCGACGGTCGACCTTCAAAAAAATTTTAGTCGACCGAACAATTGTGCATAGCCTAATATAGTAAGTTTATTATAGACCAGGTGTGTGTGTGTGTGTGTATATATATATATATATATATATATATATATATATATATATATATATATATATATATATATATATATATATGTATATGTATAATCCGGATCGATTGAGAAGGCTTTTATTTTTAGAAGATTGAGAAGGTTTTCAAAAACAATAGATTTTTAACTTTGATTCATGTTTTTCAAGTGTAAAACTCATTTTAATGTGATCAAAATTCAAAATGTGTAAATTTTTTTTGAATCAATGTTAAAAATCTTTCGATTTTGCGATATATGTAGAATAATGAATCATCTGTACAAATTTAATGAATCATCATCATAACTCGGTTTTAACAATGATTTGTGAATCAAATTTATGATTTATAGATTCGATTCACCATAAAATGATGTTTACTTATGAATCAAATCAAAAACATGAATCAATTTGCTCAAACGAAGATTTCTCAATCTTCTCAAAATAAAAACATTCTCAATGGAATCGAAGCATATATATATATATATATATAATATATATTTCATATTTCATGTTATTGTAAGAGCATATATAGGGTATGGTAACTTGGGTTATAGTTTCACTCAGTGCAACGTCAGTGCCAAATCAGCTTTAACATTTTAACCTTAATTAAAAAAAACACCCCTTATCATAACTCAACATTTTGGGCTTCACCTTTTAAAAAATTACAATTTATAAATTAACCTCTTAACTATTTCATTCATTTAACAACCTAATATTTTATTAATAAACTTTAAAATTACAATTCAAAATAGAAAAACGTTACGAATTAAAAAAAAATACCACATAAAAAAACTAAATAAAAATGTTATTAACTTAACAAAAAATGTTGCTAATAAAACACAGGGTCTAAAATGTAAACACCACACTACCACATGACTAAACTACAAATTTTAGTTATATGTCATCTTCCCCATTTGTTTCTTGTTGTACACACACAATGAAAACACACTCAAGAACACACACACTTCAAAATTATAAATACAAAACAACTAATTTCAATCATGGTGGCGAAATGGATTTTTTTTTTATTGTTTCATGCCTTCACGTAGCGTTAAGTGTGTGGAAAACTAGAAGGGGTTGAATAGTTTTACCAATTTAAAACTTCCTTTTAGGACATTTAGATCAACTTATGTCAATCTATTTAGATGTGTATGTTGGACGTTGATAGATAGATATATAAAAGTGTAATGAAAGATAAAGAGTAAGAAGCACATAACCACGACACGAGTATTTATAGTGGTTCGGCTACAAGGACACCTTCCTTGCCCTACTCCACTCCCCTAGTCTCCTACTCGAGAGTTAAGTAATCACTACGACACCAACTCCTTATGGCGGAGAAGCCTTCACAACGTCGCCTACTCTTTTTCCGGTACTAGGCTAACCACTGGGTTCTTTCACACCAAGGTGAACCACACCTACCACACGCCGCCTACCCTTTATCCGATACTAGGCTAAATACCGAGTTCCATTACAATGGAGGAACTACTACCCAACACTACACAACACCTAATCCCAAAGGAGACCCACTCCCTATTACAACACCATAAAGGATATCAACATCCTTAAAAATAAACAATCACTATATGTATAACGATGCACCTCATCGATTATACGACCTAGACATTCTTCACTAATGCCACTTGATTTGTTTTCTAGGCATCCTTCACCAATGCCCTTGACACAATGCTTGGCACCTTTCACTAATGCCTTCGTCTTGACACCTTTAGCATTCTTCACTAATGCTCTTGACACGGACATTAAGCATCTTTCGCTAATGCTTTCGTCTTGACTCTTTCGGCATCCTTCACTAATGCCTTCGACACAACACTTCTATGGAGAAAGAAAGAACTATCAACAAGAGAACCTTAGTAGTCTTGATGATGATGAAGCATGACAACTCATGGACTTGAGCTTACTCGACTTTAAGAAGTGGTGATCTCGCCTTTAAGAGGAACCTAGAGAATCACACAAAAACAAAAGACAAACTACATAGAAAGATCCCTTAGGATCAGTGGTTAGAGAGTTACAATACTTGGGGAAAGTATATGTGAGAGTGGCAAGCCAAAAGGAAGAAATGGCTCACTATTTATAGATGAGAAATGCTTACTGGTCCCCGGATCCCAAGGATCCCTCCCACAAGGGATCCGTCTAGTGTAAAACTAGGGATCTGTGGGACGCTCCTCTTTGCCCATGGGTATTTTGGTTATGGTTCATGGTTCATGGGTCATGGGTTGATCCATGGGTCTTTTATTAGATACAATGTATCTAATGAGTGCAATGCACCTAGTCAAATGGGTATGAGTCAATACCATGGGTTATGGATATATTTCATGGGTTGTAGTTTTTACCCATTTATAATACATACTAGTTATGTATATATTTTGCCCAATATGTAAACACTAGTTGTTGTACATATGTATTACTAAATCTTAAAATCACTTATACTTGTTTTAGTGTTTTATGTGAAAACGTAAGTGTGTTAGAAAACTATTGGCTCAAACTATTTACGCATTTTATTGGTTTCGTTAAAATGATTTTACGTTTGTTATCGACAAAACATTAGAAGATCGTAAAATATAAATAAACGTTTTTATGGCTTATTTGTATTAACAATCTTCCCCTTTTTGTTTATGACAAAACATAAAATTATTTTAAGGAAAAAATAAAATTCGTAAAAGTTCGAATTGGAGTTTTTACTCTCTTCTCCCCCTTTTTGTCGAAACAAAAAAAGCGTCGAAAAGGAACTAACACGTTGTTTTAAGAAAAAAAAATGTAAAGAGAGCAAATGACGGGAATGGTTCTCGTCTTAACTCCCCCTTGACGAGTCCATATCTTTGTGAGGGCGTCAAGTAAATAAAGACTAGTAATCTAGTGTATTGCAACTTTGTTTGCAAATGATTTCGTCCTTGTGACGAAAATTGCTCCCCCTTGAAGATTGCAACATTGTAATGGGGTGTCATGAAGTGTAATGCAAATAGGATTATGTTGCAAATGGATTTGCAATATATGATTTGATGAGTAAGTCGGGAAAGTGATGAAAGAGAGACTTTTAAGAGCCTAGCAATTATTAAACAAACAAGAAATATGATATAAACATAATCATGTAAGCTAGCTAATGAAAAGTAAACATACCTTTATGCTTCTTGGTTTGGCTTATGAAGACATAATACCGAAAATACTTCATGAGCTCTTAAAGTAATCCTTTGTACTTAGAGTAAGTAGGTTGTGATTACTTTTAGATCCTTTCTTGAAGGTTGACTTCATTATTCTTTGAATAAAAATGAAGGTTTTGAAGAGATCCTAGCATGAAGATTTCTTGAAACAAATATGTTAGAGTGATCTATCAATGTCCAACATGAAAAGAAAAGATTTTTTTTTGAAATATTTCCTTCTTTGTAGTTTTCAAACATACACGGATTGTATCAAGTTTTTAAAGTACAACATACTCTAGGAAACTTGGTAACGAAGCTCTGATGTCAATTGTGGAAAATTAGAATGGGGGGTTGAATAGTTTTACCAATTTAAAACTTCCTTTTAGAACATTTAGATCAACTTATGTTAATCTATTTAGATGTGTATGTTGGACGTTGACAGATAGATATATAAAAGTGTAATGAAAGATAAAGAGTAAGAAGCACATAACCACGGCACGAGTATTTATAGTGGTTCGGCTACAAGGATACCTTCCTTTCCCTACTCCACTCCCCGAGTCACCTACTCGAGAGTTCGTAATCATTACACGACACCAACTCCTTATGGCGGAGAAGCCTTCACAACGTCGCCTACTCTTTTTCCGGTACTATGCTAACCACCGGGTTCTTTCAAACCAAGGTGAACCACACCTACCACAACGTCGCCTACCCTTTATCCGGTACTAGGCTAAGTACCGAGTTCCATTACAATGGAGGAACTACTACCAAACACTACACAACACCTAATCCCAAAGGAGACCCACTCCTTATTACAACACCATCAAGGATATCAACATCCTTGAAAATAAACAATCACTATATGTATAACGATGCACCTCATCGATTATACGACCTAGGCATTCTTCACTAATGCCACTTGATTTGTTTTCTAGGCATCCTTCACCAATGACCTTGAGTCCTTGACACAACGCTTGGCACCTTTCACTAATGCCTTCGTCTTGACACCTTTAGCATTCTTCACTAATGCTCTTGACACGGACGTTAAGCATCTTTCACTAATGCTTTCGTCTTGACTCTTTCGGCATCATTCACTAATGCCTTCGACACAACACTTCTATGGAAAAAGAAAGAACTATCAATAAGAGAACCTCAGTAGTCTTGATGATGACAAAGCATGGCAACTCATGGACTTGAGCTTGCTTGACTTCAAGAAGTGGTGATCTCACCTTTAAGAGGAACCTAGAGAATCACATAAAAACAAAAGACAAACTACATAGAAAGATCTCTTAGGATAAGTGGTTAGAGAGTTACGATACTTGGGGAAAGTATATGTGTGAGTGACAAGCCAAAAGGAAGAAATGACTCACTATTTATAGAGGAGAAATGCTTACTGTTCCCTGAATCCCTCCCACAAGGGATCTGTCTAGTGTAAAACTAGGGATCCGTAGGACGCTCCTCTTTGTCCATGGGTATTTTGGTTATGGGTCATGGGTTATGGGTTGATCCATGGGTTTTTTATTAGATACAATGTATCTAATGAGTGCAATGCACCTAGTCAAATGGGTATTGGTCAATACTATGGGTTATAGATATATTCCATGGGTTGTAGTTTTTACCCATTTATAATACATACTAGTTATGTATATATTTTGCTCAATATATAAATACTAGTTGTTGTACATATGTATTACTAAATCATAAAATCACTTATACTTGTTTTAGTGTTTTATGTGAAAACGTAAGTGTGTTAGAAAACTATTGGCTCAAACTATTTACTCATTTCATTTGTTTTGTTAAAATGATTTTACGTTTGTTATCGACAAAACATTAGAAGATCATAAAATATAAATAAACGTTTTTATGGCTTATTTGTATTAATAAAGTAGTTAACGTGGGAGGTTAACGCACTCTTAACGTCGGATCTCGGTGTGGTTAACGCACCCTTAACACGAAAAAGTTAAACTTTAACTCGGGTGTCACGTTAAGACACCTAGTGCTCTAAGAGGCTTTTGGTGAATATCTTTCATTTGCATAGATTACATTAATTAATTTAACGTTGGGGCAAAACTTTTATAACCAATTCGTAATACAGATATAAAATAGGCCAAGTTGCAATGAAATGTTATGATTAACAACTGTGTCATTAGTGATTTAGATGCTAAGGGTGCGTTTAGTTAGGGGAAAACACCCTTATTTTTCATAAAATGTTTTGTAGAAAATAAGGAAAATAGAGATCACGTTCAAATTATCATTTTCTAACAAAATGTTTTGCAAAACACAAAATCCTCTATTCCTAATCTAACAAGGAAAATTACAAAACAAATTTTAGTTGTTTTCCTTTGTAACCCCCAACCCTCCCTCTCCTTTTTCAAAATAGAAAATCCAAATATCAACTAAACACATTTTCTATATTTTCAAGTGTTTTGTGGAGATAAATTTCCCATCCAAATTTTTACAAAATTAGAGATAGAAAAAAGAGAATTTTTTTTTTCCAACTAAACGCACTCTAATTATTCTAAATTATTTTTGGTAAACTTGATCTGAACCTTTCTATTGTCATTCACAAAGACGCAAGTTTTTGAGTAACAACGTGACCAACTTTTCGATTGGTAAAGTTCTTTAACAGTGCGATGTTGATAGAGAATGAGACAGAAAATGAGATGATAAATGGGAAATATTTAAAAGCCGCGCGACCACATGAATATACCCAACTTTTCGATTGGTAAAGTTCATCAACCACTTGTAAATTTTGTGGACTATAGTTGATAAAATGGGTCTACGACGACTTTGGAAACTTTATATCCATATGATTTGTGAACGTGTTCAAAATAAAAAAGGTAAAAGCCATAAAATAATAACGTACTTTCTCAAATTTACCGAGTTGAAACACATACTTTTTTATTAACATCTACACCCATATACTTTCAAATTTTGTTCCGACTTTACCCATATTGTAATAAAATAATATTATTTAATATAATATTAAATTAATATAAATCGGTCATATGGGTGAAGTCGAACAAAATCAAAGTATGTGGGTATATATGTTAATAAAAAAGTATGTGTTTCAACTCGGTAAATTTGAGAAAGTACGTTGTTATTTTATGGCTTTTACCCAAATAAAAAAGAAGATGTGATTTGTAGCCGTGTTCAAAGATTTGTGGACAGTATGATTCATATCTTTTTTTTTTTAAGTAATTGGAGAAAATGCATTACAAAAATATTGTCTTTTGGTAGCACTTCAAAAAAATGTTATAGAAAACTCAAAAAATGTCACTACAAGTAAAAAAAAGTGTCAAAAAGGTATAATAAAAATGTCACTAAAATTTTATAGGCTTTAAAAAAGTGTAGACAGAAGTATAGTAGATAAAAGCCTATTTATAGTGACAAAAAAAAAAAAAAAAAAAAAAACCGTGAAGATGCAATTTTTGTCTTTTAAGGCACATTTTGTACATAAAAGTATTATTAAATCTCAAAATTTTAATATTTTACCCACACTTTTTAAAAAGTGTTATTAAAATGTTAGATTTAATGTCATTTCTTTCTATCACTAAAACCTTTGTCACTATAGGTTTTTTTTTTTTTTTTTTTTAATCTTGTAGTGATATTATTTAAGAAAATCAGATAATTAATCAAGATAAATTGCTTCACTAAATAAACTCGAACCAAAATACTTATATTTCAATGATACTTCATGTGTGTTAATGTTATTCAATCAAATGATTGTGAGTTCAAATCCTGATTAGGATATTTTTTTGATTGATTTGTTGTGTAGATATTTTGAAATACTTAGTTGCCTTTAAAAAAACCAATAGAAGTCTTAAATTTTAATAAAAATATTAGAAGGATTTAAAAAATAAAATAGTAATTTATAACAATTAATGAGTTAATGTTATTAGTATAATTTAAAATGAAGACCAAATATAAGTATATAAAAATCTGACCTTAAATTTGATTTATATAATTAAGTGTAAATTTTCATTTGTCAACTCGATTTAACTTGTCATGTATAAAAGTGGCTAGAAAGTTAATTAGGAGAAATAGTAGCAGAATGTATCAATGCTCATTTTAAAAGAGAGCTAGGTGGAGCAAGCTTTCAATAACACTTATTGGTCTTCCACCTCAGTGTCATTGGGTTTTGGGCTTAACTTGGGTCAACAATCCGCAAGTATTTTGCATGGTACCCAACAACAGTCTCCTCAACAATTAACACCCCAACAAGCACTATTAGCTCAAGCAGTGTATAGTTCGGGTTCTCAAACTTCGCACAAGGTCAGGAAACGCTTCTTCCTCAAGCTTTCAACATGATGACACTTCAAGATCCGACCAATGCTAATTGGAACATGGATACTGGTGCGTCCTCTCATCTTAATTCATCTGATAATAATCTTAGTATTGTTTTTAATTCTTGCATTTATCCATTTGTCTTTGTTGGTGATGGGAAATCTATTCTCGTCACCAACACGGGCCATAACACTTTAACCACCACCCACAGAACCCTACACTTAAATAACGTAGTCATTACCCCTAATATTGTTAAAAATTTGATATATGTTCATCAGTTTGTACGCAATAATAAATGTACCTTTGAATTTGATGAGTTCGGTTTTTCTGTGAAGGACTACTGGGCCCGCAAACTCCTCCTCAGATGTGATAGCACCAGGGATCTCTATCCTGTCACCTCTCCAACATCTTCTCAAGCCTTTCTTGTCAGTCAACACACGTGGCACCGACGACTTGGACATCCAGTAAGTGACGTGTTGTGTTTTTAGATCATTTTTCACATTATTTATGAGTGTATCATTTACGTAACAAGTCTGATATGTTATCAAAATTCAATCATTTTCGTGCATTTGTTAAGAACCAATTTGATTGTTACATCAAATCCTTGCAATGTGATCATGGGGGTGAATTTGACAACAATGCCCTACACCAGTTATTTGCGTCCAATGGAATTACCATTCGATACTCTTGTCCAAGAACATCTCAACAGAATGGTAAGTCTAAACAAATGATACGAACCATTAACAACCTTATCTACACACTTTTATTTCAAGCACACATACCACCAACATTTTAGGTTGAAGCCCTTTACATGGCCACATATCTCTTAAATATCTTGGCCTCCACTGCAATAAACAATGAAATACCCCACACTTGCCTTTATAAGACTACACCAAATTATACGGATCTTTGTGTATTTGGTCGTCTTTGCTGCCCTCACATAGATACCAACAATAATCTCGAACTTCGTGCAACCTCCTTCATTTTTCTTGGGTATCCAACAAACCATCGCGGGTATCGATATCTTGACTTACACACCAACAAAATTATCATATCACGTCATGTGACCTTTGATGAGACCATTTGTCCTAATGGTTCTATGACACCCAATTCGCCACCAACTTACATGTTCTTTGACATGTCACCAAACCTCATCCGACAACAATTAATGACCAAGTCATTCACCTCACCCTCACACCCTATTCCTCATAATCTGCACGCCCCAGCCCAACATACACTCACGAGCCCACCACATACACTTCAACCCAATCCTTCATCGAGCCCGCATACCAACCCCATCCAACCTCCATCTACTACTCACATTGTTACCCAAATTAATGCCCACTCGACCCAACCGAATGCACGTGTTCCACCGACCCAACCCCCAAATCCCAATCCCATGTCGACTCACCCCATGGTCACTCGCTTTCGTGTCGGTTATAATTGTCCTACCCAACGTTTCACCTTCAATGTGTCCACTGTGTCACCTAGATATCTGTATGCAGGACATCTTCACCAAAGGCTTACCTACTGCTTTGTTTAATGAGTTTCGATCCAGCTTGAATGTTCGTTCCTCTCCCACTTAAGCTGCGGGGGGCTGTTAGCGAAATTATAGGCTTAGCCCAATTAGCTTTTCTATTGTTGTAACTGTGGGAGTAGCATGGCATGTATATATATATTACAATTAGAAGTGGCAAAACGGGCCGGCACGGGTTATGGGCCAAACGGGCTATTGGCTAAATGGGCACGGGCTAAACGGGCACGGGTCAAATGGGCTTATGTTATACGAATCGCTTTTAAAAAGACCTAAAACGACGAAATAAATTCCTCGAACGTAACACCTCATTTATATTTAAAATATTAAATATAAGTTTTTCTTTAAAAACAAGTTAATGTTCGAGAAAAACATGTGCCCATTATGTCAATTTAACTTCTAAATGGGCAATACATGCCCATTTAAAAAAAAAAAGACCCAAATGTGCCCAAATACTTTAAAAGTTTGCCCATTTAACTTATTTTTTAAATTTTGGGCACAAATTGACACCTCTAATTACAATGTAACACATTCTGATATATGAAATCATACGTTTACTGTAACAACGTGACCAAGTTTTCGATTGGTAATATGCGGAAGAGACAAAAAAATAGACGATAAATGGAAAATATACAGAAAGAAAAAGAAAAAAATAATAATAATAATAAAATAATAAAAAAAGACTTCAATCGTCAACCCCTTTGTAAATCTTGTGGACTATAGTTGATAAAATGGGTCACCGACGACTTTGGAAACTTTATATCCATATGATTTGTGAACGTGTTTTAAAAAAGAAGAAATAATTTGTAGACGTGTTCAAAGATTTATGGACAATATGATTCATACTTTTTATATAATTGGAGATAATACGCTACGAAAATATTATCTTTTGATGAAACTTTAAAAAAAAATGTTATAGAAAAATAAAAAAATGTTACTACAAGTAAAAAAAGTGTCAACAAAGTATAACATAAGTGTCACTAAAATTTTATAGGCTTTCTACATTAAAAAAGTGTAAGTAGAAGCATAGTAAGTAAAAGCCTATATATAGTGACAAAAAAAGTGTGAGGATGCATTTTTTGTCTTTTAAAACACATTTTTTACATAAAAATGATATTACATCTTAAAATTTTAAGTTTTTACTCACACTTTTTAAAAAGTGTTATTAAAATGCTAGATTTAGTGAGATTTCTTTCTATCACTAAAACCTTGGTCACTATAGTTTTTTTTTAATTATTTTATCTTGTAGTGATATTATTTTAGAAAATCAGATAATTAATCAAGATAAATTGCATCACTAAATAAACTCGAACTGAAATACTTGTATCTCAATAGTACTTTATGTGTCTGAATGTTGTTGGAAAATTTAGTGCACTTGTGGGATTAGTTCACACCATGTAATGGGTTAGGAGGTACGGAGTGTACACCCATAAGGTCCCTGAACACCATGACTCTAATAGTGGTTTGTATTGGTAGTGCTAGTGGAAAGTACTGCTTAGTAGAAAGTACTGCTAGTGGAAAGTCGCTTGTGGTTTCCAGCGATAAGCGATGTTTCCACGATAGCGATGTTTCCACTGAAGCGTGTTTCCACGAAGTGCTATGAAATACTTGCTAGAGGTATGAAAGTACTGCTAGTGTTAAAGTAATCTGCTAAATGGCGGTTACAAGCGCTTAATGACCACGTTTAATTGGTCATGTAACCACTAACGGCTATAATGGGGATAGTTATGAGGTGATTAATGGGCCGATTAATCATCATAATTCCATTTGAGCGGTGAGAGTAATGTCCTATAAATAGGATATCTGATTATGCATGAAAGATAGACAGAAAACCATTAACACTTATTAGCGCAAGGGTTATAGAATTGTGCCTGATTCCATAACTGCATTTGGTCTTATCCCAAGTAGATATTCGTGTAACCCAGGCATTAGGGTCGAATAGTTTACTTTGGAAAGTGATCACACGATTCCAAGTGATATCCAGTAACCACCTAGTGGTATTTGTTTCTGCTGACCTGTCTGCTGAATTGATTATCTAACCCTGTTCTGGGAGCTACACACCAACAATCAAAGTAAACTATTTGTGATAATCAATGGCTGCTGCTGCAATGAAACACATGGCTTCAAACTTTGCCAAGCTTGATAAGTTTGAAGGGGTGGACTTAGGAGATGGCAGAAGAAGATGCATTTCTTGCTGTCAAGCATGAGTGTGGTGTATGTGCTTACTACACCTATTCACGATGATGGGGATGATGCTCTTGTGGAGCGGTCGGAAGGAGGAGCAAATGGGAGAATGATGACTACATATGCACGAGGTCTTATTCTCAATGGTATGTCGATTCTCTGTTTTGATATTTACGAACTTTGAATCTTCCAAAGAACTGTGGATTCCTTGGATGCCAAATATATGGCTGAGGATGCATCAAGTAAGAAGTTCCTTGTTAGTAATTTCACAAATTACACAATGACTAATTCAAGACCCGGTTATGGAACAATACAATGAACTTCTTGGAATACTTGGAAGGTTTACACAACACCATATGAACATGGATGAGGCTATCAAAGTCTCTTGTGTCATTGACAAACTCCCTCCTTCATGGAAAGATTTCAAGCATACCTTGAAACATATGAAGGAGGAGGTAACTCTTGTTGAGTTGGTGGTCATCTGCGCATTGAGGAATCCCTCAAGTGCGGGATAATGACAAGCCAAAGAGTAGCAATGCTCTTTGGTGCATCGATGTCAATATGGTGGAGCATAACAACTCCACGGGTACAATGACAACAAAGGCAAACGTAAATTTCATGATAACACAAGGCGGAGATCCTAACAAGAAGGCAACACCTACTTGTTGGAAATGTAGCAAGACTGGTCACATTAAAAGGGACTGCAAAGGTGTTAAAATTGGTGGTAAAGCCAATGGATTAGGCACTAATGGTTCAGGGAGTGGTGGTTCAGCCAACTCACTGAAGGTCGAATATGCTTAATAAGTCTTTTCATATCTATTATGTTACATATGTATCCGAATCTTTTTATGTGCAGGATGATGATGTTGCGTGGTGGGTTGACTCTGGTGCAACAGTTCGTGTGTGTAAAGATAGAAGCTGGTTCAAGACTTATGAGTCACTGAATGATGGTTCTATTCTTCACATGGGAAATGAGTCAACAGCCTTGGTGCATGGTCGTGGTTGTGTAGATCTTGGGGTTAGTTTAGGAAAGATTGTAACTTTGTTTGATGTTATTCATGTTCCTGATATCAGGAAGAACTTGGTTTCAAGTAGTGTTTTAAATAATCATGGTTATAAACAAGTTATTGAGTCTGATAAATTTGTGCTTTCTAAGCATGGTGTTTTTATTGGTTTTGGATATTTATGTAATCAAATGTTCAGGCTTAATGTTACCACTGATAGTGTTATTTCAGCTTTTGTGACCACATATGACCAGACTGACTCTATCCTTTGGCATGCTAGACTTGGCCATGTTCACTATAAAAGGATGCAAGATATGTCTAGGGATGGTTTAATCCACCTTTTGACATGGACAGCGAAAGTGTAAAACTTGCATGTTGACCAAGATAACCAAGAAACCCTTTCAGGGTGCTAGTCGTGAGACTAAGATCTTGGAGCTTATTCACAGTGACTGTGTGATTTGCATGCCACTCCTTCTTTGGGGAATAAGAAGTACTTTGTGACATTTATTGATGATGCTTCTAGATTCTGTTATGTCTATCTGTTACATACTAAGGATGAAGCATTATATAAATTCAAAGTGTTTAAAACTGAAGTTGAATTACAACTTGGGTCTTTGCTCAAAAGATTAAGGACTGATAGGGGAGGTGAGTACATGGATACTCAGTACTTTCAGTCTGTTGGAATAATCCATGAAACGACTGCCCCTTATACTCCTCAGTAAAATGGTATTTCGAGAAGGAAAAACAGGGTCTTTGAAGGAGATGGTTAATTCCATGTTGTCCTATTCAGGACTGAGTTAAGGGTTCTGGGGTGAAGCTACGTTAACAGCTTGCTATTTTTTAAATAGGGTTCCCAACAAAAGAAATAAGGTTACCCCTTATGAACTCTAGACTAAAAGGAAATCCAACCTGAATTATCTCAAGGTTTGGGGTTGTAGGGCTGTTGTAAGACTCCCTGATCCAAAGCTAAAGACTTTGGGTGAAAGAGGCATTGAATTCATCTTTGTTGGATATTTTGAGCATTCCAAGGCTTTTAGGTTCTATGTTATTGAACCTAATGAATATGTTTCAATTAACTCCATTATTGAATCAAGGGATGCAGACTTTGATGAGAATAGATTCTCATCAGGTCCTAGACCAAGTCAGAGGATTCCTAATGGAACTCATGACACGGTGTATCGAGAGGTCCACGATGGTGAACCATCGTGGTGTCCCGATGAGGTTGTGGTTCAACAACTGAACCTGTGCTCGAGAAGAGCAAAGGGTAAGGACTCCAAAATCATTTGGACCTGAGTTTCAACTGTACTTAGTTGAAGGAACAAGGGATGAGGTTTCAGACCAATACTCCTATTGCTTCATTGTTGAGGATGATCCCAAGACATTTGAAGAAAGCAATGAAGTCCTGAGGATATTGCTTTACGGAAAGAAGCTATCAATGATGAGATGGATTCCATCATGGGCAACAACACTTGGGTGTTGGTTGATCTACCTCCTGGTTGCAAACCTCTGGGTTGCAAATGGATTTTCAAAAGGAAAATGAAGGTAGATGGAACTATTGAAAAGTTCAAGGCTAGACTAGTAATTCAAGGCTTTAAACAAAATTCTGAGGGAATAGACTATTTTGATACTTATGCCTGTGGCTCGTATCGGTACCATAAGGACTGCTAATTGCTATGACATCTATTCACAATCTGGTTATTCATTAGATGAATGTGAAAACAGCTTTCTTGAATGGTGAATTGGAAGAGGAGGTTTATATGAACCAATCTTAGGGCTTCATCATGCACGGCAATGAAAACAAGGTGTGTAAAAGCGATTAAGTCTCTTTATGGACTTAAGCGGGCACCTAAGCAATGGCATCAAAAATTTGATGAAGTGGTTTTGTCTAGTGGTTATGTTCTTAACCAAGCTGACAAATGTGTATATAGCAAATTTGATGAATCCGGTAAAGGAGTCATCATTTGCCTATATGTTGATGACATGTTGATCTTTGGCACTGACCAAAATCAGGTTGACTTGACAAAGAAATTTTTGTCATCAAGGTTCTCCATGAAGGACATGGGGAGGCTGATGTTATCCTTGGTATAAGGATTAAACATGAAAGTAAAAGAATTTCTATCTCGCAGTCTCATTATATTGAGAAGGTGTTGAGGAAATTCAATTACATTGATTGTACTCCTGTGAGTACACCTATGGATACTTGTGAGAAGCTAATGCCTAATAATGGCAAGGCTGTATCTCAACTTGAGTATTCTAGGGTAATTGATGTATGCCATGACTTGTACAAGACGATATTGGTTTTGCGTTGGGAAAATTGGCAGGTATACTAGTAATCCTAGTGCTCATCACGTGGGCAGTTCAAAGGGTACTCAGTATTTGAAGAGAACTATGGATTATAGTCTCTCATATCTTGTTACCCATCGGTGTTGGAAGGTTACACGATGCAAGTTGGATCTGTAACACTGAAGACAATTCGGCTGGCTACAGGGGCTGGGTATTCCTACTTGGTGGTGGTGCAATTTCTTGGGCATCCAAGAAGCAAACTTGCATCACCAGTTCAACAATGGAATCTAAATTTGTGGCTTTAGCATTTGGTAAAGAAAGTTGAATGGTTGAAAAACTTGCTTCTTGAGATTCCATTGTGGCCTAAACCTATAGCACCTATTTCTATCTGGTGTGATAGTGCAGCTACATTGGCTAAGGCTTATAGCCATATGTACAATGGTAAGTCTAGACACTTAGGTGTCAGACATAGCATGATTAGTGAGCTTATCATGAATGGGGTGGTATCTATAGAGTTTGTTAGATCTCAACAGAACTTATCTGATCACTTGACGAAGAGGTTCGGCTAGAGACTTGGTAAGTAATAAAGTCTCGCTAAAGGGATGGGTTTAAATACAACTTAGTCACTGAATGCTAGGACACCCAACTCCCTCCTAAGGAAACTTGGGAGCTAAGTTCAATGTGGAAAGAGTGAACATTGATTGGATTTGGAGCACATGTTTTATTTACATCCCAAGGTTATGCTCGAGAACTGTGAAAGGAGGATGAAGTCTTTACTTCTTAATGGTTATATTTCTTTGACAAAGTGCTTGGCAGGAGCATGAATAAAGAGGAACCACCTATGTGAATGTTGAAGTTTTGCCACTTCATGAAGCTTTTGGATTTTAGCTTTTATAACATTTATGAATTTTGATATGGACACATGGCTTGTATAGTGTCAGGAGCTGATAGGTGTTTGAAAATTTGTGTGTATTTTATCTTCAGGTATTCATATGGGTTGAAGGGTTCAATTATTAGAACACCCTGATTCTCGAATATTTGAACGTGTAATTTACTAAGATGGAAATTCAATCCTCAGGACATTTTCATTTATGCACATGTTTTGTTTAATGTTTGGTTTTCAAGCAAAGGAAGTGAACTAAATTTGGGGAGGATTGTTGGAAAATTTAGTGCACTTGTGGTATTAGTTCACACCTTGTAATGGGTTAGGAGGTACGGAGTGTACACCCATAAGGTCCCTGAATACTTTGACTCTAATAGTGGTTTGTATTGGTAGTGCTAGTGGAAAGTACTGCTTAGTAGAAAGTACTGCTAGTGGAAAGTACTGCTTGTGGTTTCCACTGATAAGCAGTGTTTCCACTGATAAGCAAACACTGAAGCAGTGTTTCCACTGAAGTGCTATGAAAGTACTGCTAGAGGTATGAAAGTACTGCTAGTGTTAAAGTATTGCTAAATGGCAGTTACAACTGCTTAATGACCACATTTAATTGGTCATGTAACCACTAACGGCTATAATGGGGATAGTTATGAGGTGATTAATGGGCCGATTAATCCTCATAATTCCATTTGAACGGCTGAGAGTAATGTCCTATAAATAGGATATCTGATTCTGCATGAAAGATAGACAGAAAACCATTAACACTTATTAGCGCAAGGGTTATAGAATTGTGCCTGATTCCATAACTGCATTTGGTCTTATCCAAAGTAGATATTCGTGTAACCCAGGCATTAGGGTCGAATAGTTTACTTTGGAAAGTGATCACACGATTCCAAGTGATATCCGGTAACCACCTAGTGGTATTTGTTTCTGCTGACCTGTCTGCTGAATTGATTATCTAACCCTGTTCTGGGAGCTACACACTAACATTATTCAATCAAATGATTGTGAGTTCAAATCCTGATTAAGAAGATTGATTTGTTGTGTAGATATCGTGAGATACTTAGTTGCCTTTAAAAAAACCAATAGAAATGTTAAATTTTAATAAAAATATTAAAAGGATTTAAAAAATAAAAGGGTAATTTATAACAATTAATGAGTTAACGTTATCGGTATAATTTAAAATGAAGACCAAATATAAGTTTGTCAACTCGATTTAACTTGTCATGTATGTGGGTAAAAAGTTAATTAGGAAAAAATAGTGGTAGAATGTATCAATGCTCATTTTAAGAAAGAGCTATGTGCAGCAAGCCTTCAATAACACTTATTGGTCTGCCATCTCACCGTCATCTTAACATCTCTCCAATAACACACCAAATAACTAAAACAATATTCTTTATAATAAAACCAATAAGTGTTATTAGTGCTTGTAAGTCCCATAAAACACCTCATAAAAATTACTCTATTCACTCAAAACGAATGTGTTGAATGGCTAGAGACACACCTCGAAGTGTTGAATGGCTAGAGACAAATGACACCCGTGTAACGGCAGAGTATAGCTAGCCATTGGTGTGCCATTCGTCTCAAAAATCTCTATGGCATAAGCCAATGGCTGTTGCACCTTACATTCTAATAATAAGATGTAACTTTAACAAAATCCTCCTTAACTATATATTATTGAGAACAAAACAATAATTATTGTTATTGTTATATTATAATTAATTATGTACGAGATTATGAACATGAGGAAAAAAACATGGTATAATGTTGTATACAAACAAATAACGAGATTATATGTATAACAACTCATATATTTAATATTTTATAAATTGAAATAAATATATTTAGAGGATAGTTACATACCAAACTTTTTTCACATACCAAGGGACTCATCTCCACCATCCATCTAAAAAGAAATCAATGGCTGAGATTAAAAACATTTTATTATTTCACATATTTTTTATAATTTAAATATCTCTTAAACCGTTAATCGTTAAAAGAAAATATTTACACTATCGCGACGAGCATTTAATTATCTTTCTATAGACGGGCACTTTGATATACTTTCGTATACGTCAAAAAAAAAAAACTCCTTTTTTTCACGTTTTTTTGTTATTTTTTCGTTTTTACGTTCTTGAAATTTACATGAAAAATCATATATGATAAAACACTAAATTGAATATCACATGTGATATTAGTGTTAAATCATATATGATATGTAATATCACATGTGATATTATATGTGATATTACATATCATATATGATATTACACTAATATCACATGTGATATTCAAATTAGTGTTTTATATCATATATGATTTTTCAATGCAAATTTCATAGAAAGTAACGAAAAAACGAAAAATTAAAAAAACGTGAAAAATCTGAAATAAAAATTTTGTCGAAAGTATATCAAAGTGCCTATCTATGGAAAGATAATTAAATGCTCGTCGCAATGATATATTTTTTTCGCTTAACGATTAACGGTTTGAAAGATATTAATATTTGGAAAAAAAATGATGAAAGTGGGTTTTTTAAATTGTTGGGATTAATCTCATCCATTAGATCAAATAAAAATAGAGGGTGAAGATTGTTCCTTTGGTATGTAAATAATCTTTTGTCCTCAAATGATCTTAAATCATATATTTATAACATATGTATAATAACAATCTTTATATGAAGTTATAATGGAGCTTTAAGGTCCAAGTTTTATTTTGGTTCATAAAATCTCCATCTTTAGTTTGACTTCTTATTCATTTGTTAACTGAAGTTAAGTTCATCTTATATTGCTGAAAAAAATAATTAATTGTCGCACCCATATCTTTTCTAATTCTTGGTTAAAAAGAAAATCCTAGATATAACAAGTTCAACCACAAATCAAGTAGGGATGTTGGTGTTTGTGTGCGACTTCAAGATTTATGTGTTGGTTTCATGGTGGTCAGGGTCGGTCTAAGTTTTCAGATTTCTGGAGCAAGCTGATTGGTGCTGAAAACAATCAAGCTATATCACACAAGCTAGCCACTTGTGAATGGCTAACCGTAATAAACTTAAAACTGCTCAGAAACCAATACAATGAAGATCAGGAGAATATAATGAATTCCCGGGTCGTTAAGTCCCACGGAGACTCAATGGTGTGTAAACTTGATCAGATGATAGAATGATCACTAAGGATAGTGATCAGTAAGGATTTGGATTGGAAATTACACTACTAATTGAATGGAAAGATATTTGGACACAGAATTGATAAGCACAACAATCAGATGAAACAAACGTAAAACATACGTTTAAAAACTACGTAACGTGCAAAATTAAAATTGATATCTAAGAAATAAAAGACCTACAAATATGAAAATGACATTTTTGAAAACTTAAAAATAAAAGAAAATTATTAGAAAAAGAAAATTATTTTTATAACTATTTATTTAATTATTATTAATTAAAAACTATTTTAAGCTATTTAATAATACTCTAAAATAAAATAAAATATGAAATAAGGATAGAAAAATAAAATTAAGACTTAGAAAAATCTAAAATATTATAAAACTAATTTTAAAACTAAAAATATATTTTTTTACACTTTTTATCTATTTATTACTAATTAATTACTATTTAAAATACACTTAATTACTAGAAAATATAAAATAAACCTGGAAAAATGAAATTTTAACTTGGAAAAATCTAAAATATGATAAAACTAATTTTAAAACTGAAAAGATATTTTTTGTGCTTTTTAATTATTTATTACTAATTATTTAATACTTTTAACTATTAAAAATTATAATAAATACTAAATAAACAGAGAAAATTATGAAACTTTTTCTAAAAATAACTTAAGGTGACAGAAAACTAAGAAAAATATAAAAACTAGATTTGCTTATTAATAAGCTGAAAAGAAAAATCAAAAAGCTAAAATCTATTAAATAAACGCTATCACTATAATAAAAATGATGTTTTAGTGGATTTTCTTTTTGAAAACTACTTAACTACTTAAAATATGAAACTTTAATAAACAAAAAAATTTTACAAATAAAAAATAAGCTATTTGATAAGCTTATGAGCTTAACAGATATGCTTATGAGCTTATTTTGGAGAAATAAGCTCAAACAAGCTAAAACTGAAACAAAAGCTAAAATAAGATGCAATAAGCTACAAGCTACTCAAATTAAGCTAAAAGACACAAACAAAGCATACTTGATAAGCTACTAAAAAAGAGAATAAGCACTTATGATCAACACGAAATGGGACAAGGTTTAGGTTTAGGCTTATTGCAGCCCTACCAAACAATCTACAAAATGGAAACTTAAGCTTGGAACTTCAAGATGGCTTGGTTGGCTTTCCAAAGAACCAAGTTATACAGGATTTGACCAACAATTAAGCTCTGTGTGAGCTTTTGATTGAGCTTGTGAGACTGGTGCACAGGGCACTTTTTCAGAACAGGTACTCAAAAGAAGTTGGATAAAAAGCACTTAATAAGCTGATTAAAAGTAAACTAGCATTTTTCTAATTAAGTTTAGCAACTAAACTTTAATAACCCAAAAGCTTTTAAGCTAAATCTCACTATTAAACACACAGTGAAATTCTACAGTTTATTCAAAAATGACCAAATGAAAATTTTGACTTTTATAAAAACTAGTTAAGTTGACTTATATGAACTTTAAGCTGATTTTAATCACTGAATATGTTGTTATAAGGTGAACTAAGACTGATTTGAGTAATTTTAACAACTTATGAACACAAAATCATGACCATGAATCATTAAAATCCAACAGTTAGTGCATAAGATAGGATCAAAAGGTATTTTGACTTTGGATGAATCAAGGACTGGTTTTTATGACTTGCTTGAGTTATTAGAACCAAGTGTGATATAAAACAATAACAAGAAGCCACTCAAACGACCTCTAACACAGTTTAACTCACAAATCAAAACAAGACTTGATATAACTGTTTTGATGATTTTCAAAGCTAAACACAAATTAAAACCATGAAACTGATTATAGGCCTTATAATATCATTACATGAGACTGAATAAGCATTAAATAAGAACAATAACAACACAAAACAGTGAAGTACCCAAGTTGAGCAAAAGGCTTACAAAATGAGTCCAAGCACAAACCGAGAACCAAGATCAAGATCACTCCTATAGGCTTACAACTAAGCCACTAACCCAAGGCCATCCACAATCTACCTGCTCCGGCTTTGATCACCATTTCCATGGATTTTTGAATTTTCACTATTTATTTGGTATTTTTGGTGAATTTTCCTTTTTGATTCTAAACTGAATTTTAATGTTACTAATAGCTTGAATAAGCTATCTAGGAGCTTATGTGTGCTTACTCAGTCCATAAAAACAACCAACAACAACATTATAACATTTTTGAAATTTTGAACTTGAAAATGCATAAACTGAAATTTGAACTTTAAACACGCAATTGATTATCACAAAAGATTTGTTATACACTGAATACTTGAAATTCAAAGCTTAAAAGCTCAAAGCTACTTTGGAATTTAAAATAAGCTAAAACGACATTAAGTAAACTAAATTATGCTAGGTATCTTGGTACATTGCATCTCCACACTCCTTTATAGATTTTTCCACTCTTGTCGACATCTCTGATTACATCCCACCTCATCTGAGCCATTGAATCATCAAAAATCATCATATCCGTCCATTTGGATATTTTGGCGCCAAAAGTCTAATAGCAGGTTTTAGTCAATTAATGATCTTGGGTGTTAGTGGAGGTGGAGGGGACAAGGTATACAAGTGGTGAGGCAGGTGGAATGGGTGGATAGAGCAAATCAAGGAAAACTACCATGGTGTATACGGTTTTGGGCGTATCTGTGAGAGAGATGCAGTGCTGGTATTGACTTCTTTGACCGTGGTATTAATATATAAGAGGGGTTCACAATTGGGTTAGACTGGGGTCAAATGTATAATGGACTTGCTCAAGGGGTTCAAGGTCCAAGGTGTTTTGGGCTAAGTTTGGGCCACGGTGGTATCCATGTACTTGGGTTGGATTTGTGCTTTGGGTTTGATATTTAAAAGGTGTCCGTTTGGTTAAGCTTAACAACACAAGGACTAAAATTGTAATTCCACCAAACTTGAGGGACTGAACTTGACACTTTTACAAAGATATCAAAAGGACCAAACTTGACAAACTTTGATAGTACAAGGATAAAATTTAATCATTTTCCATTTAAAAATATCCAAGGACTAATTTTGACATTTTTCAAAGTTTAGGGACCTTTTCTGCCATTTGACCAAAAACTCATTCAAGGATCATTTTGGACAACTTAGAATAATTCAAGGACCTTGAGCGATAAAATTCCATTTTGATATATACTAGGGTACATTTTTTGACAACTTTTGAAACTTGGGGGACTAAAGCTGCCAATTTTGCAAACTTGATACGTTTTTCATCTGATTTTGATATTTTGCATTTAAAACACATAAACACGATTTGTGATATTTTCATCATGTTGATGCATTTTTTGAGTGTTTTCAGATGATTTTACAGTTTAGATTGTACAAAAATGATGAGTATTTAGACACTCATCAATCCCCACACTAAGATATTGCTAGTCCCTAGCAATGTTTTAGAACTTTAATGGATTTTAAAAACTCTTTACCAAAAGCCATCACTTCTGGAGTAGCCAATTGTTTTGATTAAAGTAAGAACCTTGGTACAACGATAACCAAATGATTTTGAGCAAATCATAAGCTGGTAAACGGTTGATTTGTCTTACCAGAAGCGTTTGCTCTGTGGACTAGCCAACTCTTAGATAAATTATCAGTATTATCTTTGGTGAGCTGAATACCAATTATGGCTTTTCCACAGCCTTTACCACAAGCCATAAACTTGCGGGCTAGCCAACTCTTCACTTTTAGGATATGGTGAGTTGAATACCATACAATTTTGGGCAAATTGCAAGCCATAAGCGGTTTGAGATATCTTTACCAAGAGCCGTTTGCTCCTGGATTAGCCAATCCTTTTGTTTATTAGACATGGCGGATTGATAACCATAAGCTGAGTAAGTGAAAAACACTTACTCCAAAAAAAAAATTTGGCCAAAAACGGGGGAATTGGATGGATAATACATATGCTAAAATTCGTGAGAATTCCCCCCCACACTTAGAAATGAATATTGCCCTCAATATTCAAAGTACCGGCGGTTATGCCGAAACAAAGAACGTAAAAGGGGAATACTACGACCATTATTTTATTTTTTGATATATACACAATTTTTTTTTTTTTTTTTTTTTTTTTTTTTGAAGAAAACTTATATACAATAGTGTGGGGGAACTCCCCCACACTAGGGTGGTAGAATAGTAGAAAGAAATCAGAAATATGAGTGAAAACCCATATGGTGTGTGCTAATGTTTTTTGATTACCGAGTCGCTAGCTTGACTCGATCCCCGCATTCATTGGTTCATGGGGAAAGTTTGTAGATCCGGGACAACCATGGATGGAATGTCCTCTCCAAAGTAGTGCTTTACTCGATGACCATTCACTTTAAAATTTGGACCATCGGGTTGAGATAACTCAATGGTACCATAAGGATAAACTTTAGCAATGGTGAATGGTCGGACCAACGGGACTTGAGCTTTCCCGAGAAAATCTTCAATCTTGAATTGAAAAGAAGGACTCGATCACCAACTTTGAAAGCGGTTCGGTTTGATTTTAGAGTCATGAATCTTCTTTGTCTTTTGCTTGTAGATCAAAGAGTTCTCGTATGCTTGATCACGGAGTTCATTTAATTCATTCATTTGAACTTTTACGTGATCACCGCTGTGTGAATATCGAAATTTGCATGCTTTAAGGCCCAGTATGCCTTGTGCTCAAGCTCAATCGGAAGATGACATGCCTTTCAGTACACTAGCTTGTATGGAGTACAACCGATGGGTGTTTGTAAAGTGTACGGAGGCCCAGAGTGCGTCATCAAGTTTATCGACCGGGATGCACGATTTTAAGCCTACTTGTCCTTTCAAGAATCCTTTTAATACCACGATTGGAAACTTCCACCTGCCCACTTGTTTGGGGGGTGGTATGCAGTAGAGAGACGGTGGGTAACACCATACTTTTGCATGACACGATCAAATTGGTCATTGCAGAAATGCGTACCACGATCACGATTATAGCAGTGGAGTTCCAAAACGGCAAAAAGAGATTTTAAAAACTTCACAACCACTCGGGCATCATTGGTAGGTAAAGCTTTTGCTTCAACCCATTTTGACAAATAGTCAACAGCCACGAGTATGTATTTGTTTCCTCTAGAAGATGGAAATGGCCCCATAAAGTCAATACCCCAGATGTCAAATATCTCACACACTTGAATGGCATTTGGCGGCATTTCACTTCTTTGAGAGATATTTCCATGACGTTGACAAGCGTCACAGGTTTTGACAAAATCGTGGGCATCCTTATAGATTGTGGGCCAATAAAACCCGGAATCAAAAACCTTTTTGGCGGTGTAATTTGGACTATGATGGCCCCGGTGGGGTCCCGCATGGCAAGCTTTGATAATGTCAATAGCTCTTGTCCATAAACACACCGTCGGATGACTTGATCCGCACAGATTTTGAATAAGTAGGGGTCGTTCCAGAAGTAATGTTTAACATCCTTGAAGAATTTGTTCTTCTGTTGGGTCGACATCCCTTTCACTATGAAGTTACCCGCATGGTAATTTGCGAAGTCAGCAAACCATGGGGTAGAAGAGTTTCTACGAAAAGAAACCGCATTGAGTGTCTCGAGAGGAAATGTTTCATTTATTTCCTTTTTCTCGAAAATATCTTGGTGAGGGTTCTCTAATCGGGCGATGATCAGCGCAGGGTTCGGCTCCTTTTTTATCACGTATGATGATATCAAATTCCTGGAGGAGGAGAAACCAACGGAGCAATCTCGGCTTTGCATCTTGTTTTGCAAAGAGATATTTGAGATCTGAGTGATCCGTATACACCACGCATTTGGTCAAGATTAAGTATGGCCGAAACTTCGCAAACGCATTTAACCACGGCTAAAGCTCTTTTTCTGTGGTGGTGTAATGAGTTTGAGCTTCAGTCATAGTTTTGCTTGCGTAGTGGATAGGCTAAAAATGCTTGCTTCTATCGTTGCCCTAAGACTTGCACCGATAGCAAAATCACTTGCATCGCACATGAGCTCAAAAGGCAAGTCCTAGTCGGGAGCAACGAGAATGGGTGCTTCCGTAAGTTTTCTTTAATGTTTCAAAAAGCTTCGATGCACTCAGGTGAGAAGATAAAAGGAGCATCTTTTTCAAGAAGATGGGTCATAGGCCGAGCGATTTTAGAAAAATCTTGTATGAATCTGCGATAAAAACCGGCATGACCTAAAAACTCCTAATACCTTTGACGGTAGTATGATGAGGCAATTTAGCAATAACATCAACTTTTGCTCTATCTACCTCAATCCCATTTTTGGAAATCTTATGGCCAAGGACTATGGCTTCTTTGACCATAAAGTGGCTCTTCTCCCAATTTAGACAAAGATTGGTGTCTTCAAACTTTTTAGCATTTTTCTAAATGGAGAGACATGTTTGAAAAGAATCCCCAATGACCGAGAAGTCATCCATAAACACCTCCATTGATTCCCTGATCATGTCGTGGAAAATGGCCATCATACATTGTTGGAACGTGCGGGGAGCATTACATAAGCCAAAAAGGCATACGTTTGTAGGCAAAAGTTCCGTATGGGCAGGTGAATGTGGTCTTCTCTTGATCCTGTGGATCAATGGGAATCTGAAAATAACCTAAGAAACCATCAAGGAAACAATAGTATTCATTTCCTGCTAATCTCTCAAGCATTTGGTCCATGAAGGGTAGAGGAAAATGGTCTTTACGAGTGGCGTCATTCAACTTACGATAGTCAATGCAAACACGCCATCCTGTTACCAATCGAGTTGGAATTAACTTCGTTATCTTCATTGTGACAACAGTTATGCCACCCTTTTAGGAACACAGTGAATTGGGCTAACCCAAGGACTATCTGAGATCGGGTAAATCAATCCTGCATCAAGAAGTTTGATAACCTCCTGTTGGATAACATCATGGATTTTTGGATTTACTTTCTCTGATGTTGAACGGGTTTGAAGTCATCCTTCATCAAGATTTTGTGAGTACAAAATTCAGGTTGATACCCCTTAATGTCGGAGAGTTTCCAAGCAATTGCTTGCTTGTGTGACTTCAAGACCTTTATGAGAGCATCTTTTTCATCTTTACTCAAATCTCGAGCAATAGTAATAGTGACGGGTAATTTATCATCACCTTCTAGAAATGCATACTCGAGATGAGGCGGTAAGTCCTTAAGCTCAACCTCAGGAAATTCTTCAGTTTTCTCAAATGACTTGACTTCCCTTGTTATGAGCTCGGCGGGAGGGAGAGGAGGAGAAGTGTCTGATCGATTTAAACAATTTCTCAAGAAGAATATCTCCCTCCAGATTAATCTCATTTGGAATTGAATCACTTTCGAGTGAGGGTTGATGATGGATCATCATTAAGCAACTTCTCAATAAGAAGTATGTCCCCTCAATGTCAATTGGAGCGTGATCAATTTCCCATGGAACAGAATCACTAGCCAAGTATGCTTCAATCTCTTCCAGGATGAAGTCTCTTCCCTCAAAAGGAGTGATAGAAGGAGTAGAATTGGCTATGATAGGTTGAGAAGATGTGGTGGGATCCCCACTCAAAGAATTATGAGAATAACCAAGAACTTCTTGAGAGTACTCTTCAGAAACAACATCAATGATATCTATTCGGTTAACCAATTCAAAATCATAGTTTGCGGAGTACCTCCACTTGATCAAGGTTAAAGGTGACAGCTTCATTACCAACACGTAATGTGATTTCTTGCTCAAATACATCAATGAGAGCTCGGCCGTTCTCGGGAATCCTCGACCAACAATGAGAGGAACCCGTTGATCGACATCGAAATCAACAACCACGGTCGGTGGAAAATGGAACTTTCCTACTTTCAAATCGTCCTCAGCAATGCCAAGAGGGCGGGATATGGAACGATCTGCAAGCTCGAGAGTCATGCATGTAGGAGTAAGTTACGGAAGAGAAAGTTTCTTCCATACTGAATAAGGCATCAGATTGATGCTTGCACCAAGATACCGCTTCAAAGCATTCAACCATTCACGGAAATACACAAGGTAAGAGAAATTTTCGGGATCTCCAAGCTTTCTCGAAGCTTCTTGGGATAGCTAGAGCGAGTTCGTTAAGAGGAGTTTTTGCCATTTCAAACAGCTTTTCCTTGTTGCTTAACATGTGTTTGAGAGTGGATGCAAACTTGGGCATTAGCATGATAGCATCCCGGGTCGTTTATTCCCCAACGAGGTTGTGATATCCTGTGATTGAACAAATGTGTTATATAGCTTGGTTGTCGAGAATAGGGTTATGAATGATTTGTCACAATACTAAAAGTATGAATAACTCTAATGAGTTATAACAACTAATAAGTACGATCAAAACCCAGAAACGTAAAAGCACGTATTAAAACAAATCGATTATAACTATAGTAGGTATTTGTACGTCTTAGCGACTTAAATGCAAATTAAAGAAAATTAAAAAGTTAAAATCTATTAAATAGCGCTATCACTATTTTTCAAAGTGATGAACGTTTAAAACCTAAAACTTACGTTTTAATAAAATTACATAAACGTACAAAAATAAAAGTAAAAAGTGATCAATATAAACCCCACAAATGTGAAATTTATATTTTTGAGATCCTAAGAATAAAAGAAAATTATTAGAAAAAGAAAATTATTTATTTAACTTATATATTATTTATTATTTAATTAATTACTATTTAATACTATTTATTAATACACTATTTAATTAGAAAACTAAAATAAGGCTAGAAAAATAAAATAAAAACTTAGAAAAAACTAAAATATTATAAAACTTATTTTAAAACTAAAAATATATTTATTATACTATTTATTCTATTTAATATTAATTATTAAGTAATTAAACTAAAATTAATTCTAAAAATTACTAGATGACAAAAGAAAAAATCTAGAAAAATTTATAAAACTACTTTAATATAAAAGAGATTTATTAAAAATAAAAATTACAGAAGTGCTTATAAATAAGCTAAAAAGAAAATTAAATAGATATTTTCTAATAAATAGAAACTATTACTATAAGTATTTTTGGCTTTTTTATTTTTATTTTATAAAACTATTAAAATACTTAAAATAAGAAACTATTACAAAAATAACTAACTTGGAAACTTCGAGAATAAGCGAAAGTGCTTATTACCCAACAGTTGACTTAGAAGGAAATAAGCTCAAATGAGCTTATGTGGGGTCCACTAGGGTAAATTCTGGTTCCAATAAGTTACTTGGACTTTAATAAGCTAGACTTGATAATATAAGCTCACTGAATAAGCCAAAAGACCACAATAAGCAATTGCTTATTTGGTTCTGAGGCAAAATGGGACAACCTTGTGAGGTAATTCGAATGGGGTCCACAGGTTCCAAGGTCAAACAAAGGGTCAATGGTTCAAGCCTGGTAGGAGGGGGTTGGAAGAACCAAGATTGAAGGTGTGGGACCTTGATGAGCTCAAAAAGAGCTTGTGAAGTGAGGGTCCAACCCGAGTTCACTCAGTTTTCTGAGTGAGTGAAATAAGCTAGTAAGCTTGGTAAAAGCTTTAAAACAAGCTTAATAAAGAAAATAAAAAACTGTACTACCTCGGAATATAACTGTACTACCTCGGATTATTGCATTTGCCTCTTTCTAGTTTGACTTGCCTAGTTGACCTCTCACAAGTGGTTGACTAAAAAAGTAGGCTAGTTTCCGATCGAATCAATTTTTGGCCTTGACGGGGAGGCTCTTTGCTTGAACTATTTTTGTTATCTATTTGGTGATTATCTATCCTTGTATATATATTATATCTAATATCGTATTTTAATCTTCCTTAAACAATATAAAAAACAAAAATATTTTCTTTTTCTTTTTATATATATAAAAGATAAATAATCACAAAAATACTCTTCGCACCCCTCTTGAGTTTCCTTTTCTTCAAGGATCCTTAATCACGTCTTAGTGCATGCTTTCGTTCTTCAAGGTCATCAAGTCCTTTGCGAGCTTGTAGCCATACCTCGAAGAAGTCGTAGGCGTTACTGCTCCATCGGTCGTGCGAGATACGTCTTGAGCCAAAATTCTGTCAAAATGGCGGAAGAACAAGCGATGAATGAACTTCTCCGGGCACCCACCGATGGTGCGGAGATGCCATTGTTGTTCCACCATCGTGGCTGAGAACTTTGAGCTTAAAACGGGGTTAATAAACCTAGTGACAGCGCGTCAATTCTATGGGTTTGAAAGGGACGATCCTCACTATCACATTCGGTGGTTCAATAAAATCACACCCACCTTGAAATGTAGCGCGTCGAGGATGCAATCAAACTTCTTCTTTTCCGTTTTTCTCGATGGGCCGCGGTGAAGCTTGACAACAGCCCCTAAGTCGATTGAAGCGTGGGAAGATTTAATACTGAGTTTGTGCATAAATTCTATCCTCCTTCAAAAACCACGAATCTCCGGAATGAAATCATGAAATTCACACAACATTTTGATGAAACATTCAGTGAATCATGGGATCGTTTTAAGGAAATGCTACACAACTGTCCTCATCATGGATTTCTTGAGTTGATATATCTGGATACTTTCTATAATGGCATAAGAAAAGCTGATCAAGACTCTCTTAATTCCTCGGGGAGGTAATTTTTGAATCGAACAACAAAGGATGCTTTAGCCATTATAGAGAACAAAGCCGAGGTCCGTACCTCAAGAAACAAACCCGATTGTTCCCCAAAGCAAGTGATTCACCTTCTACTTCATCTCCCATGACTCAAACTATTGACAATACTTTCGGTTTGCTCAACTCATGGATGCTCTTAAAAATTTGACTTTTAACCAAAAGAAAGAGTCATCCAAACCATTGAAGTCAAAAAGATTGAACCATGTGTCACTTGTGGTGGTCCTCATGCATACTACAAATGCTTGCCACGATGGCAATGCATTTGAAGTTGACGCTCTAGCCGGTAATTTCAATCAAGGAGGTAACCAATACCATCCTCAGTCTGAAACAAACCCGTGCTAATAGCCAAGAGGGACCATCAGGATCATATCAACCCAACAATTCAAATAGGTCTAATCCTAATCAGCCAAGAGGGCATAATAACCAAAATCAATATCGTGCTCAGAACAATCAAATTGTTCCTGTTCAATACCACCCCATAGGGAAATTCAAATCTAATCAGGGGCTCCTAATAATCAAATGGTATCGTTCCAAGAATCTCTCTGGCGAACTAGCTAACCACATCAAGGCTACTGATGCTAAAATGAGAGTGGTTCAAAATCAAATCTCCAATTTGAAGAATGAATTTGATTCTTCAATTGCAAAGAACAATAATGAGCTGAAGAACGATCTTAAAAGTATGATATGCGATTTGGTGAAACAACTTCGTTCCACTTCCACCTCGGGAAGTCTCCCGAGTAATACTTTATAATCCATCTAGGGGTGAACTCAAAGCATTACTACTCATAGTGATCTGACTCAAGTTGGACCAACCACGGTTGTCCCAAATTCTACACCCCCAATTACTCCTACATCATCAAAGATAGATCCTACTCTTTCCGCGATTCAAGGTTAAAAGTTTGTCAAACAATCTTTATGACCAAAGGGCGGCTATGACTTATTCTCATATGCTTAATGCTTCCCGAAAGAGTGTTCTTGATGATAGTGATGATGAGGAGGATTCCAACATCATCAAAGCTATCACCACTCGTAGTGGTGCTGCTTATGAGGGACCCTCTACTCCTATTCCTCCACCGTTATCGATGTGGCAGAGCCCGAGGTTGCCAAGGACGGTGCAAATTCCAAGCCCGAAGTACCGCACACGTCCAACCTAAGTTGTCCCTCGAAAGAAAACCAAACAAGGAGTTATCTTTGAGGCTGATGAAACTCGAGCCTACTATCCCTAAATCCAAACCTTTTAAGCCTACCATTCCTTACCCTTCATGCTTGAATGAGCAAGAACACCGCGAAAGGTCTAATTACCAAACAGACAAACTCTTGCAAATCTTTAAAGATTTGCAATTTGACATAAGTCTTCGGATCTTTCATCATCTTGATGCCCAAGTTTGCATCAACAATCAAACAGTTGTTAAACAACAAGGAAAAGCTGGTTGAATTGGCAAAAACTTCTCTAAATGAGAAGCTCTCTGATTATCTTAAAAAGCTTCAGAAGCTTGGAGATCTGGTAAATTTATCTTACCTTGTGAATTTCGAGGAATGGTTGCATGCAACGCCTTGACGATCACGAGCGCCCGACATCAACCTTGATGCCTAATTCATATGGAAGAAACTTTCTCTTCCTAAACTTACCCCTACACATGACTCTTGAGCTTGCGATCGTTCGTATCTATGCCCTCGGTATTGCCGAGGGGCGTATTTAATAAGTAGGGAAGTTCCATTTTCCGGTGACTTTGTGGTTGTTGAATTCGATGTTGATCCTAGGGTTCCTCTCATTCTTGGAAGAGGATTCCTAAGAACGGGCCACGCTCTTATAGATGTATTTGACCGACAAATCACATTAGCGTGTAGGTAATGCTATTACCTTCAACCATGATCAAACTTCAAAGTACTCCTCCATTATAACTGCGCCGGTTAACAGATCGATGTCATTGATGTTACCTTACAGAGGGTACTCTCGAAAAATCTTGGTTATGTTCATGATTTGGTGAGTGGTGATCCCACTCCATTGTCTCATTCCATCATTTCCGACTCCTCCACTTCCTTAACTCGGATGAGGAAAGTGATTCTATTATGGATGAGATTGATGATTATCTCAATCACGGATACATTTCTTCCGGTATTGATGATACGAGAGTGATCAAGAGGAAGATGTTATTCTTCTTCTTGAACAATTGTTATACCCAGACAATTATTCCACTCTCCCAACAAAGCAACTTCATAAAGAGGAATCCAAATCAGTTGAACCAACTGATAAAATTCCTGAGATCAAGCATAAGACCTCTCCTCCTTCACTTAAATTTCAAATTCTTAAGGAGGAAGTTCTTGTGATTCTTTGTTTCGATCTCCCTACTACCCTTCACCTACCGGTGATTTCTCCTTCTCTTCACTCATTAGGGAGTGAAGATGTTTTTTTGACTGGGATATTCCATATAACATTGGTTTAGATCGGATACTTCCCCATGGATTTTTAAATTGTTTTTTTCTCTCGACCTGTTCAGGAACTCTTTATTACAGTTAGTTACTTAGCGGTTAGCTTGCGTGACAAACGGCAGTTTGGGAGGAAATAAATCAATCTGAGGTCGAGTCCATAGTGACTCGAGAATCAAAACATTAGCACAAACATGGGTTTCACCGTGTGTAACACCTAGTGTGGGAGATACCCACATGTTGTAAATAGTTTTCAAAGTCAAAAAAAAATTATTATTATAAAAAATATGTATGTATATACATCTTAAATAAAGGCTAAGTAATATTTTCCTTTTACGTTCTAAGTTCGGTTTAACACCCGGTGCTTTGAATATTGAGGGCAATATTCAGTTCTAAGTGTGGGGGGGATTCTCTCGAGAATTCAAACACATGTTCCATCAGGAACCCCATTTTTAGCCAAAATTTAAAAAAAATTTTTTTTCTCACTTAGAACATAATAAATGGTAATCATCCACCATGTCTAACACACATAAGGATTGGCTAATCGAAGCAAGCGGCTCTTGGTAAAGATATCTCAAATCCGTTTATGGCTTGCAATTTGCCTAAAATTGTATGGTGCCTCAACTTCGCCATATCTAATAAGCGAATGAGTTGGCTAGCCCAAGATTATGGCTTGTGGTAAAGGCGATGGAAAAACCATAATGGTAATCACTCACCAGATGTTGACTATTCCATCAAGAGTTGGCTAGTCCGAAGCAAACGGCTTACGGTAAAGACAAATCAAAACCGTTGACGACTTGTGGTTTGCTCAAAATCACATGGTTATCAGGTGGACCATAGTTCTTACTTGAACCGAAACATCTTGGCTACTCCAGAAGTGATGGCTTTTGGTAAAGAGTTCTTTCAAATCCATTAAAATTTTCATAAAATATTGCTGAGGACTAGAATAGTTTAATGAGATTGATGAGTCTAATACTCATCATTTAGTTCACATTTAAGCTACAAAAATATCTGAAAACATACAAATATGCTTCAAAATATTGGAATTATCTCCAAATTGTGTTTTTAGGTATTAAAGTGCAAAAAGGATGAAAAGCGATGAAAAACATGCAAAACATACATAATTCTGGTTTAGTCCGAACTTTGATAAATTGGCAAATCTAGTCCCTGGTTAATCAAAACTTGTAAAAATATCATATAAGGTCCTTGGGATTCACAAGTTGTTAAAAATAATCCTTTGAAGCTTAAAATCACAAAATTACGACTTTGGTCCCTCAAGATTGAAAAGTGTCAAAATTAGTCCCTAAGGTTTTAAATAAATAAGAAAATAATCAAAATAAACCTTATACTATTTATAAATGGCAATATTGGTCCTTATGATTAACTTTTGGAAAATTACAAGTTTAACCCTTCAAGTTTCAGAAAATTACATAATAGGTCCTTAAGGTTTAAAAAAAATGGAAAAATATTCATATATGGTCCTTGTACTAACCATATTTGTGGGAATGGTCCCTTGGATGAGTTTGAAAAGTTGGCAACTTATTTCAACTTTTAGAAATAACAAACGGGCCTTTGTATTATACCAAGCAAATCAATCCAAATCCTTTAACAGGCTAGCCCGATCTTTCCCAACCCAACTATTAACGGTCAACCAACCCAAGACCGGTCAAATAATACAAACCACACTCCCCGTTTTCTCTTCACCTTCCCCTCCCACTCGCTATGCGCCGCCCACCTCCACTCACCCCATCCACTCACCCAATCCTACCAGCTCCTTCGCGCCTCTCCGCAGAGAAACACGCCACAATAAATGAATTCCACCCCATTTTCACTGAAATACCACTCTTACCCATGATGATGAGCAATCTGCCTCAATTTAGTCAAAACTTCACCAAAAGTGTCCTTTACTCCTCCATATACTCCCAAGATACATTAATTGTGCCAGCTTTAAATTCCACGAGGAGAGTTTTGGCGCCAAAGCTGATTTAAATGGTTGGGATGAATTTGACTCATGAATGGCTGTGATTGAGAAGTGGAAAGTATCTGGAAGCTAGTGGGATGCAAATGGGTGATAAATACAGAAGAAAGAAGAAGAAGAGAAATATCATAATTTTAACTTAGTTTATGATCAATCGTAGTTAATCAAAGTAGTTTGTATCATTAGTGTAATTGTCATTTCTTGTTATCGTTGTTCATTACCTTTGCTAAAGTGTAATAACAAACTTGGTTTACTCGATTTTAATCTATCTTAATTTTCAAAGTCATTTCAACTTTGTCCCATTTTAAATTCAAGTCATTTAATTTCTGTTTGATACTTGTTAATTAGGGGATTCTAATAACACTACTTGGTTCTCAGTAAGCCATAGCAAGCTTTTAGATACTCAAAATCAGCAAGGATCACTAAAAAAGGAAAACACCAAAAAGAAAACAAGTAATTAGAATTTAATATAAAAAGAAATGCGTGAAGCTTGGAGCAAAGTGTATACGGATTGCTTTGGTATTAGTGCTCTGTGGAGAGCATATAGGAAAGGTACTTGTTCTTGGTTCTCGGTTGTGGCCTAAAACTCAAGTTGTAAGCATATTTCTTGATTTTTGGCATTTCTTGTTATTGATCGATCTTAGTATAAATTCTCTTGATTCATGCTTAGTTAATGTTTGTTAGTGATATTATAACTTAAAATCAGTAGGTTGTTAGTTGGAAATCATAGTTGCTAGTTGTTACATATTTTCAGTCAATTATAGATTAGTAGTGATTCATAGGCTAATGTTGTTAGAATTAGATTAATTGTGTTCATTTGATCCAATAACATCTGTTAAACATTGATTGAAATCAGTCTCATGTTGTAAATTGTGGATTTGTAACACTAATCATAAAAACAACCTTGCTAAGGTGTGTTTGGATCAAAGCGCTTATCGATTTCTTGCATGTTATTGTCTGAAGTTCTTGTTGCTGCATGTTTATTTAGATCACCATAGTTCATATCAGTCATAATATTTAGGTCTTATTAGTTTAAAAGTCAAAATAGATCTTAATCTAGTCTAGTGTTTAAGCTGTTAGAGTAATAAGTTTCATATTCCACACTAGCTTAAAAGTTGATACTCTAGCTTAATTTAGCCATATCATAGCTTAATATAACTTAAGTAATCAGTAAATCTAGATCAAAGCTCACTTTAGTCAAACTTAGTGTTAACTTAAAAAGTCAAACTTATGACTAGCGATTTTGAATCAACTTTGGATCTAAAGCGTGAGCTTGTTATTTGATATTAGGACTAGAGCTTGTAAGTTTATATAGTCTTGTTGCTAATCTCCTTGTTGCTATTTTTATTAATCTTTATCTAGCTGATTGAAGTGCTTAAATTGTGCTTATCTTTTAGTAGTTCTTCCTGAAACTCACATACTTTCAGATTTGACACCCTCTTTATCAAGCTTGCACAAGCTTATGTATTGAGTGTTAGCACAGTATTTTGGTTGTTGTGATGCCCATGGCTAGTTACTTGAAATAAGTGCTTATTTGCCTTTAATTGCTTATTTGATCGATTATTCTTGCTAACTTGTTTATCAAAATCAACACTACTTGATCATCAGTGTAAACAAGCAAAATTACAAGCCCATCAAAAGCTTATCAGCGAGCTTTGGCTTGTGATCTTTAGCTCATTAAGCTAAGCGGCTCATTAATCAAGTTCAAGCTTTAATTTTCCATCACAAAGCCTTTTACTAGGGTTGCAAGTCGACTGAAGCTTGTCCATTCACTCGATTAGCTGAGTGAACTCGATAAACTCCCTGACTTCATAAGCCCCTCACAAGCTACCGGTGGTCCCCATTGGTCAAGCTTTGGTATTTTGGAATCCTTACCAGCCCTTTATAGTTCGCATTCAATAAGTTCTATTGAGCTTATTTCATAAGCTCAATTTGTATCTTGGTTTGCTGTCTAGGTGTTTGGATCTCAGTTTTATTGGAAGTGCTTAAAAGCTTATTCCAAGCTTATTAGCCAAATCCAGTGATTCCACTTGTTCATACTTGTTAATATACCATATATACACAGTACTAATCTTTTATTTTCTTTTTAAGCTTGTTTTAAAGCTTAAAACAAGCTAATAAAAAAGAAAATAAAAGATTGATCTGTGTGTATATGTAGTATATTAACAAGTATGAACAATGGAATCCTGGTTTACAACTATTGGCAAGATAAAGCACTTCAATAAAAAGATCAAACACCCGCGGCAAAGATGGAAATTGGCTTATGAAATAAGCTCAATAAACATTGAATGCTGACGTGGTGGTAAGGACCAAAATACCAAAGCTTGACCAGGGGAGACTGAGTAGGTGAATGAAGTGGGGTTTTCGATTAGCTGATGAGGCTGGACAAGCCAGCGACTTGCAACCTAGTAGGCTTTGTGATAATTAAAGCTTGAACGCTGTAATAAATAGCACAAGCCATTCGATGATAAGCGATGAGCTATTGCTTGTTTACAACGTATGTCGATAACAGTGTTTTGATTCAACGCAAGTTGCTCGGGGCAAATAAGCAATTAAAGGCAAATAACGCATTTCAAGTAACTAGCCACATGGGCATCACACCAAACTGGCACTCAATACATAAGCTTGCGAAGATAAAATTCAAATAACATACGAGGAATTTTGTGAAGAACTACTAAGATAAGCAATTTTAAGCCGACTCAGCAGATGGCAAAAAAACGGCAACAAGATAACGGCAAACATAAATACAAACTCTGCAATATCAAAATAACAAGCTCACGGTTGGAGATCCAAAGTGATTCAAAATAGGTAGGCGCAGATTTGACTTTTATTAACACTGGTTTGACTAAAGTGAGCGATCTAGATTTAACGTTACAAGTTATATTAGCTATGATATGGCTAAATAAACTAAATCTCAACTTTGCTAGTGTTGAATATGACTTATACTCTACAGGTTAAGCGACTAGACTAGATTAAGATCTATTTTGACTTTTAAACTAATACACAAATATTACTGACGATATGCTATGGTGATCTAAATAAACATGCAACAACAAGACTTCCGATTAATAACATGGAAATGGCGACGATCCAAAAGCATGCAGCGTTTTGATTAGTGTTACAAAATCTAATTTACAACATGAGCCGATTTCAATCAATGTTTAACAGTGTTATTGATCAAATATTTAATCTATTTCTAACGACCAGCCTATGTATCACCATCTACTATTGACGTAACAACTAGCAACTATGATTTCCAACTTAACAACACTACGAACAATAACAAACGATAAGCATGAATCAGAAACACTAAGATCGAAGCAATAACGATAAATGCCAAAATCAAAAATATGCACAACTGATTTTAACCAGAGAAGCAAACTGGCTATGCCCCGCAGGCACTGGCCTGAAGCGATCACGAGACTTTATATTAAATTCCTAATTACTGTTTTCTTTTGGTGTTTTCCTTTTAGTGATCGCTGACAGTATCTAAATCATGGCTACGAGCCAAGTAGTGTTATTAAATCTCTATTAACAAGTATCAAACACGAAATTGACTTGGTAAAATAAGAACAAAGTTGAAAATGACTTTGAAAAGATAGATAAAAGCGGTAAACCAGGTTTGTTATTACACTTTAGCAAAGGTAATGAACGAAACGATAATGACAATTACACTAATGATACAAACGATTAACTACGATTGATCAAAACAAGTTAAATTATGATATTTCTCTTCTTCTTCAACTTGCAGCTTTATCACCCATTTGCGCATCAGCGGTACTTCCGAATCATTCGTGGTCAATCCCCGACCATTTAAATCGGTTTGGCGTCACGTGGAAATTGCTGGAGTTCTGTCTGACAATATGCTGAAGATTGCAGAAGACTGCTGACGGAAACGGATTGATATTGCGGCGGGTAGAGCTGAAAAGCAAACCGGTGTTGTGGCGGTGGCGGTAATTGGGTGTGGAAGTGAAAATGGCGTTCACGGTGGAAGATGAAGAATGAAAATTGTGGTTTGTAACGGTCTGGGTTGGTGGCCGTTAATAGTTGGGCTTGAAAATTGGGCTGGCATTTGGTTAGTTTGGCATTATACTGAAGGCGTTGTTATTTCTAAAAGTTGAGAATTCAAGACCTTCCGTCGTCGCCAAATATGGTTAGTACGGACCATAGAACTTTTTCTGAAACTGAAGGATAAACTTTGTAATTTTCAAAGTTAATCATAAGGATACCATTTATAAATAATTATAAAAGGTTTATTTTGTTATTTTCTTATTTATTTAAAACAGCAAGGAATTTGACACTTTTCTTGGACCAAAGTCGTATTTTTTGATTTTTAGCTTCAAAGGATTATTTTAACAACTTGAGAACATTATATGATATTTTTACAAGTTTTGATTAACCGGGACTAGATTTGCCAATTTAAATTTAGCCCGGAAATTGTATGTTTTGCATGTTTCATCGTTTTCATCGCACTTTTAATACCTAAAACACAATTTAATAATTCCAATATTTTGCGCATATTTGTATGTTTTTAATTTAACAACAAATAATGAACAATGATATTTATTTGCACTCATCAATAAGCTTCTTATAAAATGTAACTCTTGGAAAATTTGGAAAAATTTGTCCATTTGATGACTGGCTTTCTAGCGGAGCTTTTGCTCATTCAAACGTGATGGGTAAGGAATAGAAGATTTTGATTTCGGTTTTCACTTGAGCTCAGGGAGGTTCAAAACAACTCACGGATTTGATTTGGGTTTCGGACAACTTGAGGTTGGACTACCGAGGTGGGGCGTGTCTTGATGCCGTGGGTTTGAAAAATGCACCTTGTCCGTTGTATCCTTGGTAACTTGACTCATTTCTCCTAGTTGAGGAGGCATTGGAGTCAATTCTATTTGTGTCTTAGGTTTACTTACACTACCTTAGGAACGAAGAAGAAGAGGTAGTAGGAATAGCAGGGTCCATCATATGAAACACCACTTCGGTTGTGATGCCTTTGCATCGCCCCTGGGTTAGCGATCATGTTGCTCGGAAGTTTTCCCGAGCCAGAGGTTGATCATTTAAAGATTTCTTAAGATCGGCGATCGGTACGACCAACAACTCTTCATTTCATCTTGGGATTTCATGAATTGTTTCAACAACTCATCAGATGATGGTCCAGTTGGAACAATGGCGGGAGGTGGATTAGGAAAATTCTGGCCTCTAATGTTAGGATTAGGGCCTTGATTTTGAAATTTCCTTGATTAGGATTCATATTCCCATGAAATTGATTCCCTCGATTGAAATTGTTTTGATTAAGGTTCTCTTGATGTTGGAAACCTTGATTTGGTGTAGGATAGAAATTACCTTGGTTTTGATAACCTTGGTTCATTCTAGGTTGGTTCGATTCGGTTTTGCATGTTATGATTCGGTTAAACCGGGTGGTGCACGATTAGTGTTAGCGGCAGTGTGGTTCATTTGAGGACGGTATAGATTACCTCCTTGATGTGCATCAGGCTAGAGCATTGGCTTCAAATGGACTACCATCGGTGGCGATACTGTTGTAGTATGCATGAGGACCACCACAGGTAACACAACTCTCTACTTTCTTCACTTCACCATGCGATGGTGTGCGTGAAGGTGACTTTCTTTGGTTAGCAAGAACCAAAGCTTTGAATATCCGGTGAGTTTGTCAATCTTAGCATCGGTGCTGAATATACTCACGGGGAGATGAAGGTCGGCATTAGGCTGAGACGGTATGTCTTTGCTCGAAAGGGCGGACACGGGACTTGTTCTCAATGATTTGCAAGGCTTCTTTGGTGGTCTTGCTCAAGAAATTACCTCCTGCGGAGGCATTCAAAGAGTCTTGATTGGTGCAGTTCGGACCATTGTAGAAAGTATCCATTTGCATTAACTTCGGTAAAACCGTGATCGGACACTTGCGAAGCAACTCTTTGGAACGATCCCATGCCTTGAATGATTCATCAAATCTCTGAGAAAATTTCATTATCTCATTCTTAAGACTTGTAGTTCGGGATGGAGGATAGAATTCGTTAACAAACTTGGTAACTAGATCCTCCCATGTCTCAATGGAACGAGGGGGTTGTTTCTCCAGCCAATTCAGGCTTGTCCTCAGAGAAAATGGAAACGAGAAGAAGCTTGATGGCTTCATGTGGGACATTCTTGTACTTGATGGTAGATGCAATCTTGTTAAACCATCGAATGTGTGCATGAGGATCATCCCGCTTAAAACCATAGAATTGGCTTGGTTGTTACTAGATTAAGCAACCGGTTTTGAGCTCGAAGGTGTCAGCCCGCGATGGTTGGGACAACAATAGCATCTCCGTAACCCTCGATGGGTGCTTGGAGAAGCTCATTCATGGGCTTATCTTCTGCCATTACGACAGGTGGTAGTGGTGGTAGACGTTCCTCGATCCGCGGTGAAGGAGCGAGCGTCCTCTACGTCTACGAGGAATCTTGCCAAGTTGAGAAAAGTGGACTTGTAGAACTGGAAGAACGAGTGCGCATGCACTAAGTATAAAAATCAGTTTTCAAAACAAATGCGAGGCAAAGCGACAAGTGAACTTAACCAATAATCACAAATGAAATGGCTTCTTTGAAAAAGGTATACCAAATCACAAGGACACAAAGGCAAGTTTTAAATCTGTTGTTCGGGAACTTATTATGGTCACACCCCCGGTTGGTAGGTGTACTGCCTTGATTTGCGGTGGTTGATTTTTATGTATTAATTAAGTACCACTGAAAATACGTAGGTATAGATTTGTCTTGATGGGTTGAAAAACTTTTGGACAATATTTTTGGATCGTCTCGTTTAACCAAATCGTATCTCTTTAAGAATCACCTCAAAGAAAATACAAGATAGAAAGCGTTCCGATTGTTTTGTTGTTTTATATTTTTTTGGTGTTGCTAACACTTTAGGAAAAGTGTTAATGAACTTTTTGAGATTTTATATCTTTACAAAAAAAAACTTTTTACAAAATGGTGGTATATGTGCAAGAATGGGTCTGAAAAAGGCTTAACACACGCTAAAGCCTCCCCGGCAGCGGCGCTAAAATTTGATTGGTGCTGAAAACAATCAAGCTATATCACACAAGCTAGCCACTTGTGAATGGCTAACCGTAATAAACTTAAAACTGCTCAGAAACCAATACAATGAAGATCAGGAGAATATAATGAATTCCCGTTCGTTAAGTCCTTAGGAGACTCAATGGTGTGTAAACTTGATCAGATGATAGAATGATCACTAAGGATAGTGATCAGTAAGGATTTGGATTGGAAATTACACTACTGATTGAATGGAAAGATATTTGGACACAGAATTGATAAGCACAACAATCAGATGAAACAAACGTAAAACGTACGTTTAAAAACTACGTAAACGTACAAAATTAAAAATTGATATCTAAGAAATAAAAGACCTACAAATATGAAAATGACATTTTTGAAAACCTAAAAATAAAAGAAAATTATTAGAAAAAGAAAATTATTTTTATAACTATTTATTTAATTATTATTAATTAAAAACTATTTTAAGCTATTTAATAATACTCTAAAATAAAAGAAAATATGAAATAAGGATAGAAAAATAAAATTAAGACTTAGAAAAATCTAAAATATTATAAAACTTATTTTAAAACTAAAAATATATTTTTTACACTTTTTATATATTTATTACTAATTAATTACTATTTAAAATACACTTAAATACTAGAAAATATAAAATAAACCTGGAAAAATGAAATTTTAACTTGGAAAAATCTAAAATATGATAAAACTAATTTTAAAACTGAAAATATATTTTTTGTGCTTTTTAATTATTTATTACTAATTATTTAATACTTTTAATTATTTAAAATTATAATAAATACTAAATAAACAGAGAAAATTATGAAACTTTTTTTAAAAATAACTTAAGGTGACAGAAAACTAAGAAAAATATAAAAACTAGATTTGCTTATTAATAAGCTGAAAAGAAAAATCAAAAAGCTAAAATCTATTAAATAAACACTATCACTATATTAAAAATGATGTTTTAGTGGATTTTATTTTTGAAAACTACTTAACTACTTAAAATATGAAACTTTAATAAACACAAAAAATTTACAAATAAAAAATAAGCTATTTGATAAGCTTATGAGCTTAACAGATATGCTTATGAGCTTATTTTGGAGAAATAAGCTCAAACAAGCTCACAAACTGAAACGAAAGCTAAAATAAGATGCAATAAGCTACAAGCTACTCAAATTAAGCTAAAAGACACAAACAAACATACTGATAAGCTACTAAAAAGAGAATAAGCACTTATGATCAACACAGAAATGGGACAAGGTTTAGGCTTATTGCAACCCTACCAAACAAGCTACAAAATGGAAACTTAAGCTTGGAACTTCAAGATGGCTTGGTTGGCTTTCCAAAGAACCAAGTTATACAGTATTTGACCAACAATTAAGCTCTGTGTGAGCTTTTGATTGAGCTTGTGAGACCGGTGCACGGGCACTTTTCGAGCAGTACTCAAAGAAGTTGGATAAAAGCACTTAATAAGCTGATTAAAAGTAAACTAGCATTTTTCTAATTAAGTTTAGCAACTAAACTTTAATAACCCAAAAGCTTTTAAGCTAAATCTCACTATTAAACACACAGTGAAATTCTACAGTTTATTCAAAAATGACCAAATGAAAATTTTGACTTTTATAAAAACTAGTTAAGTTGACTTATATGAACTTTAAGCTGATTTTAATCACTGAATATGTTGTTATAAGGTGAACTAAGAGCTGATTTGAGTAATTTTAACAACTTATGAACACAAAATCATGACCATGAATCATTAAAATCCAACAGTTAGTGCATAAGATAGGATCAAAAGGTATTTTGACTTTGGATGAATCAAGGATGGTTTTATGACTTGCTTGAGTTATTAGAACCAAGTGTGATATAAAACAATAACAAGAAGCCACTCAAACAACCTCTAATACAGTTTAACTCACAAATCCAAACAAGACTTGATATAACTGTTTTGATGATTTTCAAAGCTAAACACAAATTAAAACCATGAAACTGATTATAGGCCTTATAATATCATTACATGAGACTGAATAAGCATTAAATAAGAACAATAACAACACAAAACATTGAAAGTACCCAAGTTGAGCAAAAGGCTTACAAAATGAGTCCAAACACAAACTGAGAACCAAAGATCAAGATCATCATATAGGCACCACTAAGCCATACCCAAGGCCATCCACAATCTACCACTGCTCCGGCTTTGATCACCATTTCCATGGATTTTTGAATTTTCACTATTTATTTGGTATTTTTGGTGAATTTTCCTTTTTGATTCTAACCTGAATTTTAATGTTATTAATAGCTTGAATAAGCTATCTAGGACTTATGTGCTTACTCAGTCCATAAAAACAACCAACAACAACATTAGAACATTTTTGAAATTTTGAACTTGAAAATGCATAAACTGAAATTTGAACTTAAACACTGCAATTGATTATCACAAAAGATTTGTTATACACTGAATACTTGAAATTCAAAGCTTAAAAGCTCAAAGCTACACTGGAATTTAAAAATAAGCTAAAACGACATTAAGTAAACTAAATTATGCTAGGTATCTTGGTACATTGCATCTCCACACTCCTTTATAGATTTTTCCACTCTTGTCGACATCTCTGATTACATCCCACCTCATCTGAGCCATTGAATCATCAAAAATCATCATATCCGTCCATTTGGATATTTTGGCGCCAAAAGTCTAATAGCAGGTTTTAGTCAATTAATGATCTTGGGTGTTAGTGGAGGTGGAGGGGACAAGGTATCACAAGTGGTGAGGCGGGTGGAATGGGTGGATAGAGCAAATCAAGGAAAACTACCATGGTATCACGGTTTTGGCGTATCTGTGAGAGAGATGCATCTTGGTATTTGACTTCTTTGACCCGTGGTATTAATAAGAGAGGGGGTTCACAATTGGGTTATGATTGGGGTCAAAATGTATAATGGACTGCTCAAGGGTTCAAGGTCCAAGGTGTTTTGGGCTAAGTTTGGGCGGTGGTATCCATGTACTTGGGTTGGATTTGTGCTTTGGGTTTGATATTTAAAAGGTGTCCGTTTGGTTAAGCTTAACAACACAAGGACTAAAATTGTAATTCCACCAAACTTTGAGGACTGAACTTGACACTTTTCCAAAGATATCAAAAGGACCAAACTTGACAAACTTTGATAGTACAAGGATAAAATTTAATCATTTTCCATTTAAAAATATCCAAGGACTAATTTTGACATTTTTCAAAGTTTAGGGACCTTTTCCGCCATTTGACCAAAAACTCATTCAAGGATCATTTTTGACAACTTAGAATAATTCAAGGACCTTGAATGATAAAATTCCACATTTTGATATACCAGGGACTGTTTTTGACAACTTTTAAAACTTGGGGACTAAAGCGCCAATTTGCAAACTTGATACGTTTTCATCGATTTTGATATTTTTGCATTTAAAACACATAAAACACTGATTTGTGATATTTTCATCATTTTGATGCATTTTTGAGTGTTTTCAGATGATTTTGCAGTTTAGATTGTACAAAAATGATGAGTATTTAGACACTCATCACAAGTGAAATATGTCTCTTATAAACAAATAAGACGTTATCAATTAAGGGTCTAGAACTTGGTTAAACCAGTCGGCTCATCCGTACGCCTATTTTTTCTTTAACATTTAAACCTATACCATCCCAATGCTAACCTCATAAAACAATATGGGAAGACAAACTCTAAATAACAAGTTCAATACATATCACCTAAAACGATGTCATCGTGCATTATTTCTTTAAGCAAAAACATTAATTACCTTGCCATAATTTACATTTCTAAATAACTGCTTTCAAACCTCAAAATTGTTAACGTGTTATTGACTTATTGTACTTCGTAAATAAGACTTGAATATCTTTAATTTTTAAACCTAAACCATCCAAAACGGTTACATTTTTCTTTTTTTTAACTCCATCATCATAAAATTTTTGAGTACTTCCATTATTTTTTTCAACAAGGCTTTTATCATCTTCATTAATATTATCCAAACCATCTTCTAGATTTTCATTGTTTATAAGATTTTCATTATCTTCATAAACGTTTAACTCATCATTTTCTCGACTTTTATTGTATACAAGTGTCATTATCATCATTAACGTTAACCGCATCATTAGTTTCTTCAACACTATAATTGTTTTCTTTCTAACTGCAAACCTTATCCATATAACCATGTTGAGTTCGCTCAGATTCTTGTTGAATTTTAGCTCATTTCGTATTTTGGGCCCCTGACGGTATGCAACATGATAATCTCGAGTTTAAACTATATAGTATTCTACTAAAGAAAAATAGAAAAGGATAAAATTATATCGCCTGATCAAATTGTCAAATTGTTAAAAAGAATAAAAGATGATCGATTGTTTCGTTTAATGCCTTACTAATGTTTCAAACTGTATAATTCGTATGAATATTTTTGATCGTCTTTTCAGTTGTAGCATACGTAGGGTATCTCGGTATCTCCTAGTTTTCTAATAGAGTGAAGTGGGCTTATTTTAAATTGGGTTTAGATGAATCTGGTATATGATCATATGAGCTTGTAATTGATGGTCTCTCTTTTGGGCTGCCCTTAGACCGTCATGTGGCCCACAAATGAAATTACTTTCGGTCTATTAGTTCAAATTGCACGCAGTTTAAAAATTATACTAGTATTAAATACACTTTTTACTAATCAAATATTATCTCTACTACCGAAGCCTCTTTTCATTTGCTAAAATATCAAAATGAACAAGTATTTTGAGATAGCTTACAATAAAAATATGAATTAATAAATTGAGATGGAGGGAAGGGATAACTAACTAGGGTGTTGATCGGTTTGGTTATCAGGTTATTCGGTTAATTCGGTTAAGAAATATTTTTAGGTCAACCCGAGAACCGAACCGAACCAAATTCAAATTCGGTTTTTGGTTCGGTTCGGTTCTTGGGTTGACCCGAATTTCACTAATTTAATTTTTTTCTAATAATTACGTAGATATTTAGCAAAAAAATATATTTCAAGCATAAAAAAGTGTTTTATTATATTATGATAACCTTTTTAATAGTATTTATATATATATAAATAAACATAAAAATATATAAATATATAAATATATAAATATATAATAAATATATATATATTTATATGAATTCGGTTTTCGATTCAAACTGTCAAACCCATATCCAACCCGAGAACTGAATTAGTAGTTCGGTTTGGTTTTAGCAAATTCGGTTCGGATAGGTTATTTTCGGTTCGGTTTGGTTTCGGTTTTCGGTTTATTCGATCTTTTCGGTTTTTTCGCTCACCCCTATAACTAACTGAATTATGAGTTGTGTTTGCTAGGCTAATTGAGGAAGGGTGTTAGAGCCCACACAGGCACAAATAGAATTATCTGTCATTAACTCATTATGGCATTATGCTATAGAGCAATTTTCGTATGCGAGCAATGATATAGAGACTTAAAATACAAGCCTAATTTCATGCCTAGCCAATTCATTAATTGACACATCACATGCATATTTTCTTAGGGTCTGTTTGGTTTGTATGTGAGTTTAGGATTAGGATTTAGATTTGGATTTAAATTTGGATTAGGATTTTAATTTAAATTTGATGTAGGAGTGAGAAAAATTATTTAAAAATATTTTATATTTTAAAATATTATTTATAAGTTATTTTTATAGAAATTAGGAAGAGAGAGATAGACACAAAATTTGATGGGGTCCAATATTTGTCATAAAACCACCATATCCACCCTACTTTTACTAAACCCCTCATATTTAGATTAAAGTCCCAACCGAAATTCAACCAAACAACATTTTTTGAGTTTTTAACTCAAACCCCATGCTATCCCCTCAAACCAAACGGGCCCTTACTCTTGATCTCCACTATTGATTTTGACACATGTTTTGATCTCATTGTTAGGCATATCATTAGACATAAAGTTTAGGCATGAATATCATTTTCCTATGCTATAATTAGTGTCTTGATGATTTAGTTCATATGCCATGTCACCATATAGTCAATCGAGATGTTCCATTTCACTAGGGGCGTGCATAAAATCGAAAAACCAAACTTAAATCGAAAAAAACGGAAAAACCGAAACCGACGGTTTGGTTTTCGTATTTTAGAAAAAAATGAAGTTTATGGTTCGGTTTGTTCTTAGCCTAAAAACCAAACCGACAAAATACATATAATTTTTCAAAAACACTCTTACTTGTATTGGTTTTTGAATGTGTCATTTAGGACGCATAAAGAGTTCCTTTATAGGATTTTGGTGGTTATTCGTATTTTATTGTTAATTTTTTATTAATGTGTAAATTTATGGCGCAAAAAACAATTATCTTCTAGTGTTTTTGTATTGTCATTAGTTTTTTATTGGCATTATTGCGTGTTTTTTAATCTTAAGAATTAAAATTGTTATTCATGATGAGTTAATAATTCAACCTTAGATATACCAAACTTTGTTAAATCAAATAGAAACCAAAAAACTAAACCGAACCTAGGTAAATCAAAACCGAACGGTTTCTAAAATTCAAAAACCAAAAATTTTCAATTCGATTTTGGTTTTACCCTAAAACCGAATCATGCTCACCCCTACATTCCACCATAATAAGAAGAAACCAACGGAGTTTGAATGTTTGATGTTTCAAAATAGTATCTATACTACATATATACTTTTTACGTATGGTACGTAAAGTAAGAATTAGTATAAGTTTATGACGTGAGATTAGGCTACTGATTTTATTGTAAAATAAAGAAGATGAAATGCATGTGTATTTATAAATATGCACTTTGAGCTGTGTAAGATCCGTTGGATGTGATCCAACGGTTATGGATGACCCACGTGAAGCTATCTCATGGAGGAGACAAGAATGACATGTGATGTCATATTCTTGGCTCTTGGTGTCATGGGAATCTTCGTACAATATATTGTTATGTATGCCACAATGAAATTCCCGTCACATTACCTCTGCACCAATGAGGTGTTTACGCTTGGCCATAGTATAATAACGGTGTAAGAGGACAAACTGATATGCCAGTTGTCACATGGAGATTGGTTCTCCAGGAAAATCATGTGATGGGCTTTGACCTTTTAGGTTTGTAATGGTCGTATGGGCTTTAGCTATTGGCTAAAACTTCCATACGCTATAATATACATTTAAAGCATTTTAAACTCTCGCTTTTAATTTTATACGATCATTTTAAGCAGTTACAAATCATTAAACACTATGTAGAATCAAATAATACACTAACACATACAAAAAATTGATTGGTCACCAACTAATTAATGTTATTAGTAAAAGGGGTAATATCATTAAAAAGCATCATACTTATCCAAAAATACTTTCCTAAGTAGCGAACTAAAAAAAGTACTTTTGTGAGTAACAATATTGACATTTTTGTCTTTATGTAAGTAGTAAAAACCTATGATGACCATTTTACCCTTTATATTTTTGAAAATTGCATTCACCGCCCATATGGTAAATTACATAAATGATCTCTGTCGTTTGAAGAAAATTGCATCCACCGTCCTTATACCTTTTTTTCGATTTTTTTTCCAGAATTTGTTTTTCGAAAAAAAAAATTCAATTTTTTTTTCCGGAATTTTTTTGTCAAAAAACTTTTTAACGTCCTATTTTATACATTTTCGCCGTTTTTATTTTTGAAAATTTTTTTGAGCACATGTGAAAAATAAATTCAGTCACACGTGAACAAATTTTTTACACTTTTTTTTGTCGCAAGCGAAATTTTTTTATTGGAAACGTCTGTTTTTATTTTTTCACGAAAAAAAAGTTTCTAGAAGAAAATTTCAGAAAAAAGTTTTCGATATAAAATTATGAAGAAAAAATTGAAATGGAATTTCGAAAAAAAACAAACGAAATAAAATTTTGGATAAAAAAATTTCGAAAAAAATAATTTAGGGACGGTGTATGCAATTTTTCCAAACGACAAGGACCATTTATGTAATTTACCCTAAGGACGTTGGATGCAATTTCGCAAACCCATAGGAATCATTTATGTAATTTGAAAGGGTAAAATTGTCATACTACTCACATAAAGACAAAAATATCAACATTAGTACTAATAAGAGTATTTTTTTTAGTTCACTACTTAGAAAAGTATTTTTGAACAAGTATGATGTTTTTTAATGGTATTATCCTTTATTAAAACACCTCATTAATACATAATACAAGTTATCAAACCAAGTAACACAATGTATTCTCATGTTCAAAGTAAAGATAAAAACAAACTGTTTCTACTAAGGAGGTGTTTAGGATTCTGATTGCGTCTAGATTATTTTATTATCACGATTCAAAAACGCAATCAATCCCGTTTGTTGTGTTTGATAATCAATTAGTTGCATTTGTAGACCTTCAAAGCATAGAAATAAAAAAGCTACTCCTTCCATGCTTTTATAACACGCGGTTATGACAACCTATCCTCTTTACCAAAATACCCTCACTAAAACATAGCAAACGAACAAGTATGTAATTTAAGACACTGTAAAAGAAACCTTACTTGAAGATGATGAAGAACAAAACACGAAAACACGTAAATGTAGATTAACCATGATCCTGGCGGCAGTGCATTAGTATAGTTCAATAGCAGCTTGCAATTGGTAATGGGGGCAAAAATGTTGGTAATTTTATAGTGATTGGTAAATTTGTACAAAATTTTCTTCAACTATGACAACTTGGAGATGTGTTTATATAAATGGTATAATGAGTATTTAATGATGTGAATTGAGTTTTTAATTGATTTAATACTAAAACGGGTATATATGACAAATTTTGTGTTTAAATGGGGTATATATATGGCATTATGGTTTTGACGCCTATTTATAAAGTTGCAAATAGTTAGTTTATGATATTCGTGTATAGAGATACTGATTTTCATAATTTGATTCATTAGGAGAGAAATTATAAGTTTACGATTACCATTTTAGAAGTAGGCTCAACAAATTGATTAAACTGATCTTGATTATCTTATGACTTAGAGGTCGTTGTACATTTTAATACCTATGACTTCTACAGAAATGAATTAGATTAGTAAATGTAGATTAACCATGAAAGCTTTGAGTTTCTAGTCTAATATAATATATAAGAAACTGATAAACACTCTCATTTTGGTTTTATTAGTATCCAGATCCAGCTGAGATTTGATTAGGAGGCATGTTATGCGAATAAGGTCTCTGGTTTTGAGGCGATCTGGATGGAACTATTTGTTGCACCACTTTATTTCATCTTGCATAAGAGTTGTTTATATGAACGGGTGTTCGAGTGTTGTTTATCAGTGTATGGGATGCTAGCCTTTTATGTTCATGGAAATCGTTTGCTTTAACAACTTCTAGATTTTTGAAATTTCAAGTGTGACCGGGCGAGGTTGTTCACAAAGAGCTTCTGACTTTGTATAGAGATGAGTGACGTCGGTAATATTTTGATTGTTTATCTCAGTAACCAGAAATCCCATAGTTCAATAAGTCGATACCTTTTGTAAGTCTTATCTGGCCGTCCACACGGCCTTACATGTTTTTGGCCTTGACAAAACAAGTCACATGAAGCTGATGGTATCTATGTCCCCTAAATGTTAGTTGCCAAACAAACTACAACTGATAATGATGCTTTATGATTGTACTCTTGAGCCGTATGCAAAACACCAGCTAGCATCGATCTCACTGTCGGTATAAATTGATAAAGAGTTTGCCCATGACAAGTGTAACTGATGGCTGTTTCATGGGACGCTTCTTTCTTACGTTGTCTTATGACGTGACTCTGGATGTAACACTTGGGACGACTTTCAACGTTTATTATTGTAGGGGCAGTCTAATGGTTTTGAGTTTTGCCAATAAAATCAAATATGAGCAGGGGCGGTCTAATGGTTTTGAGTTTTGCCAATAAAATCAAATATGAGCAGGGGCGGATGCAAAGCTTATGTAGGGGGGCCCTCCATGGCTCGACAAAAAAGATGAGATTTTAGTGTATTTTTTCTTTAACTTTGAGCTTTTTCTTGTAAAATGCCCCCACCGAAAACTCAAATTGCCCATCAGTCTAATTTCATGGTTCCGCCACTGAATACGAGTACGACGTAGGATGAGCATACCATTGATGGGCTTTGTATATGTTGCAATGCATACATTTTAGGGGACAAACAAGCTCACATGACCTGTTTTCAGTTTTCGCGTTTTCATTATGCGGGTCCCAGTCGGATGATGTGACTTTGTGAGAAGATGAGAAAATGAAGTCTCACGCGACCCATGGTGACCTGTAACTGACTGAGATTAGATAGGAATCGCCACATAGACCAAAAAACTTGTCGGTCTATTTTATGGTTCAAGTTGGTTTCCAAATGGCGTAAAATATGATACTGACTAATATTAGAACAAAAACACCTATTACTAACTAGTGTGCTGCATATACTATCAAGACATTGAGCTGAATGAAGATCCTGCTACTTCGTTTGACATCTGTAGTTATTGTATGCCTCTGTCTCGACATATTCATGAATACTCATCGATCAATTATTCCTTCTTTTCAGTTTTCCAAAACGCCTTTGATTCATTTAGAGACCTAGTAAGATGTAATACAACATTGTGATCGGTAATGAGATTATCATTCCAAATATCACCCTGTAAAAAAACAATTATGTTAGTAATGATTTAAGATCGGTATAAAAAAGTAACGACAGGTGGCAAAATTGGCAATTCTAGTCACAAGTAAATCATTCGAAGTTGCCACATGTAAAGGATGAGTGCAACACTAGTGGCTTACGCAGTGCTTAGAACATCGGGATGCAAATTGTACTCCCGAGCAAATACAAAGGGAACAATCCCTTGTGGTAAAGAAGCTTGTACAATAGAAACTTGTAGAATGGTGCCTCTTAGATCTACACCAATAGTGCAACTGCCATCACAGCCGGTCCTGCAATAAACCTTGCTACCATTGCATAACCAGCTAGTCTGTTCCCACAGGCTATAAGCTTCGGTTGTGAAGCCATGAACAAACATTAAACACAATAGACAGCATTTTTTTTGCGTGTGTTAGATAAATCGTTCAAACAGTTCGCCAAGTATACTCGTAAACACTTACTCACCCCTTTTTTTAAAATTAATATGATTACTATGAGCTAATTGTTATCATAAAACGGTTTAGGAAGTATGCATTAAATATAGACTTTGGGCAACTTTCAACCCGTTTGAGATTAACCTAGCCATTCATAAGTATATGAGTCAAAACTGACGCATCAACATACTAGGTTCCGTTCATACCTAGACTAAACATAGCCATTCCTAGGCCTGCATTCGATAGAATGGTCACCGAATTTTCAAGAATTTGTGGTTTCTTTATTCCCCATCTGCATATATCATAGTAAACAAAAACAGAAGTTAAAAAGTCTTGATCTTTAACGACACTTATGCTTGTGAATAAAGTGCTAGTTACCTGCAAGGAGCCCAACTCAAACCAAGTATGCTAGCATACGTATTCGGGTTTTTCACGAGCTTAAAGCATACCATTATCAAGATTTTCTTTAGCATTTCTGGTGATCCCAGAGACTGATTAGTATTCGATTCGTCAACGCTTTCTGCCTTCTCATTTTCACTGCTGCATACTTCCACCGATTGTTCACATACACCTGCTTAATTCATGTGTCATTTGACTCAGTTATGTCCGGTAACGGGTCAAAATGTGTAATGAGTAAAAATAATATTTTTCTAAGCATTATCTTTTAATTGTCATCTGATCGTCAAAAATAAAACAGTCTTACCTGGTGAAGTGCAGCACCTACATCTCCAAATAAACAAATGCAACTCCCTTACATTATCTTCTACCGAACTAGCAATCGCAGGTGCTACTCTATTCAAACTCTGAAGCATATGCGGGTTAGAAGGTGTTGAAAGAATCACATTAACAATATCGTCATCATTACAGCTTCTTCTCTCAACTCTTTCTTGAACTTCTATACTACTTTCAACACTACACTCACAACCATCCTTTTCATAAGATACCAACAACAAATTCTTAGCTTCCCGATACTCAAACAAGAACAAAAGCAACGTGTACCATATTATACACTGCAACACAACTGCTTGTACCATGATCGTTTCTTTATCATTGCCATACATGGATTTCAAAAGCGGGATTCCAATAACAAGAGTGTTTGGAAGCGTAGATAGCGAGAACATGGTGATAGCCCAATCTAAGTTACCTTTCTTGGACAAATTAGTCCATAGAAACAAAACTATTAACGTCAAAATCTTTGACACGCCATCTGCTGCTATGAATTTGAGGTTCATTTTATAAGGATCGATCCTTGATATGAACTCGAAGGACAATAGTGGGACGGCAAAAATGGCTACGAATCTGTTGATACCTCCACATTGTTGTGGTGTGAAAATGTTGCATTTTACGGAGGCATAAGCTAAGAACATGGTAACGTATAGAGGTACAACTGCGGTTAAGACACAATATAAGTCTGCAAAGTTGATCATATTGTTAGCTGATTCAACACTTTTGGAGGGAAAATGGGATGTTTTGAAGAAGCTGAATGGGAGTTGGTTATAGTTTAGAAGTGCAAATTTAAGGTACAGCTAACTACATAACACTATACAAGTCACTAAAGCTTGTATTTCTCTTGCATCTTTTAGATTTGGAGGGAAAAAAGGAGAAAAAGGAGATGCTTTAAGTGGTTATGGGAGTTGCATCTTGGTTGATTAACATGGAATTTGATGTCTTAAATGGTCTCAATAATGCATTATTGAGTTGTATGGTGCAAGTAACGACACGAAACTCGACATAACTTTTGTTAGCACACTTTACAAGTCATAGTGTCAGGCCAATGGTTGGTGACACGTAGCTAGAGTGGAGGTCATGGTTTCAAATCTTGGCCCCGTGTTCATTAATCATAGTATTATGTGATTTACCTCTCCCATGTTGGTTGTGAGACCGGTCGATCGATACGGCCACCATAACGTTAGTTACCTTTTTGTTTTACAATAACAATGATTTCTTAGACATAATATATTATAGTAACTTTCTTTTTTTCTTTTCTTATTTACCTTTTTACGTTTTAAAAAAAATCTAGTAAAAAAGTTCCGAGATATGTGTGTGTATACCTAACAGACAATGTGGATCAGCAACTGGTCAAGTCGGATTAGATTGCTTAGGCTATCATAAAGGTTCTAGGAAGGGCATCTTTTAGTTATATGGCACATGTAACTACAACACACAATTGCAAGGTCGACGTTCGAGTTTCTTCCAAACCGCCTGGCTCCACCATCGTAAGAAGCTTTTGACATGGCTCGGTCCACAATGGACTATGGAGTAACATGGTTACGAAATAGTACTATAGTAGGGCGAGATGAAAGATTAAAAAGAAGGGGAACAAGACAAATATGGAAAGAAATGAAGGTTGAATAAAAGATTCAAAAATTGTAAACCTGTCAATAAATTGCACATATTTTTGCAAGGTTGGTGCTTGGCACATCCATGTGGGTGAGACATTAGTTGCTCTTTGTAAACACATGGCCCCACTAAGTCTTGTATCTTTGTATCAATAAGCATGTACCATAATATTTTACATTTGATATCTACAGCTTATGGGTGTTGGTATGAAAATAAAAAGATAAGGTGAGTGCATATGTGTCTGATGTGAAAAATACTCAACAACTTAGTCGGCACCCTAAAAAGGAGCACGAGGTTAGGGTTTCCCCATCAATCTAAACCTTTTGAGGAAAAGTACGCCAACATGTATAAAACGAAGAATCCAGGAAATCGATATAAATCGAAGTGTATAACGGTTGTAGGACGGACGGCCGCCTATAGGTGGTAGGGTAGGGTGGGTACTAAGATGATTATTTCTCGTTAGTTTCCTTTTCTTTTAGCATTGAAATAGGTACCATTGAACCAGTGGCGGAGCTTGACAATTTTTTGTAGGAGAGCTAAGAGTGTAATTCTAATGATGTAGGAGGACCAAAGTGTAATTATTATTTTTTATCATATGAAATTGATAAAAATACACGAAGAGACAAAAATTGAGAGGACCACAACCCCTTTGGTCTTCACATAGCTCCGCCCATGAATTGAACTAGAGAAACATATATATTATGAGTTGCTACAACAAAACTATCTTTCGAAGAGACTTATGTGACTAATCTAGCTTTAATCACTTTGTTTAGTCATGCTTCAAGTACTTTGAAAACATATATGTATGAACATTTTTATTTTGTGGTAAACAAGAACTATTAACTTCCATAAGTGATGAGTTCGATAAATTTGTATACTTCACTTTTTTTTAACCATGATTTCCAACCTTTTGGCCGACTAATCCACTCGAACTGGGTAAAGCCCTCCCCTTTTCAGTAAGGTTGGCGTGACCACTTAGATTTGTTTGCACCTAGCAGGAATTGAACTTAAAGACATCTCAATAGTTACTACCAGTAGGCCACCCCTAAGTGTTATATACTTCACATTGTTTATACACTCTCAGATGGGTTCCCACATCCTCATATATAGGCTCAGAGACAGAAACATAACTTTAAGGTATGGGTGCATATGGTTCGGTTTGAATCAGATCAAACAGGCAAACACAAGCTATTTGACCGGTTTGCCCATCCATTACTTGGTCAACTAGTTTAGAATTTATTAAACCAGGATATGCCGTTTGGTTTAAGATTTGGAGCTTTGAGGTAGTCGTTCAGCCATGCCATATTCCTAACATGTATCATATTTCATGTACACATGCGTAATATAACGGTATAACCAGGTGTGCTAAAAAAATTGTGCATAAACGAAAACATAACATGTAACCAGTTACCTATAAAGAAACATGACATCATATTTCGTGTCATTTTAAAATTGCACCAGTTTAAGCCGTATTAATGAATTATACTATACATGTATACATGAAATAAATACAAATGTAACTTAAATTTAAATTGATCGCTTTGGTTTGGCTGAAACAACTCTTTTTTTATGCTTTTAAGCCGTAAACCGACCCGAATACATCCGGTCAAAGTGTTTACTTTGACCAGATTTAGTCGGTTTCAGCCAAAAATACTCTCAGAAAAATGGATGATGCAACAATCTTACTTGGTAACCGGAGGATTCACCTTGCAAACCTCAGCACTAAAACCAGAATCCATAAAAAACAGAAGCCATGCACATTGTTGTTCAGAAAGACGGTCTCTAGGCCCTTTAACTTCCACGAGCTTAGCCTCACCACTATAATCAGAATGAAACGCCATACAATAATAAATCAGGCATACCACTAGACCAACTCCTGTAATCTTGTGCCAGGTGTCGACAGATTAGGGCCAAACAACGGCCACCTATACATGTCACAACTGCTCTAAGCTCAGTTAATGAGTGCCTGTTCCAGTTAACGCCTCGACACGATGTTTCAAAATGGGATTCATATGAAGTTATGAGAATCTCCTCTGCCATGCCTTCTTGAATCTTTGATAGTAGAGGTTCTATGAGTGCTTTTCTTGCTTCGTAAAAATAATCTGTGTCTAAATCTAAGGGCGAAGTCTGCAATTGAAAATGAAACAGAAGATTTTATAAAACAAAATCTAAAAAGGAAATGGATCAAACAGTACGAATGTCGCCCAAATGAACACTAGGCATGACAGATACCAGCCCCAAAAAACTGAGAATATAAAACCCTCGTCCGTAGAGCAACTATATTTTGGTACCTGGAATCTGGTCAAAAAAACATTAGGCACGTCAGCAAAGATGACATCCCACATAAGCAGGCCGAACAAAGTTAGCCAAATGCCGCTTTCTGAATGAACACCTTGCCAACCACCACCTTCTTCTCCAGCATAATACTGAAGAGCGAGCTCCTCTACCCCACATTGTTCTCCATCTTCACCATAAAACCTGCTTTTTGTTCCAGTTTTGCAGTTGAGTGGCCTACCTTGAACATTAACCTACGTCATAGTTGCACAAAAGACACTTGTTAAGTAAAAAAATATAAAACTATCATACATTCACTTCCAAAACGCACATCCAGACACCGTCTAAAAACTGATAATGCACTAATTAAAAAATTCCTAACGCGAAGTATAAAGCAACAAGTAACAACCTCAGGGATTTTCCTTTTGACAGACTCTGAAAAGCTAGGAACTTTCCACCGTCTTGGCGGTTTTCCCAAACGAAGTACCCGTCTTTGCAATGATATTCTTGAACCAGCACGGACCCATGGATCATCTAATCCAGTTTCAGCAACAGATAGGCTCTCATTGACACGACTCATATGTTCCAAATCAATGGACAGTCTCAATGTCCAATATCCTCTTCTTCTATCACAAGTAAAATTATGCAAAAGGCGTTTGAGTAGATCTATTGCCTCACTGTACCTGAGAAAAAAAATAAAAATAAATTACATCTCTTAAAAATCCCTTACAATACATACAAAAAGAAAGAACCAGCTCTTTATACGAAAAGAGCTCATACCTACGCTCAGACTCAAGAAAAGAAACACCTAACAGAACCACCTTTGAATAAATCCATGAAGCTGAAAAGCATGGAAAGGGTGCAGACAATTGTTTAGAGGTTGAGACCTGCACTTTTTTTGCAGCTGAGCTGCATATGCGAGAGTCGGATATTGCAATACATCTCAAAACCATTGACGAGTCATTTTCTTCAAGAGATTCATCCATAATTTGCGCTACTTCAAGTGCCTATTGACAGCTTCTATTAGTTTGATAAGGCTAAAGGATACATAAGAGAAGTAGGATATCTCAGGTTTACCTCCTCATAAGTTATGAGATCATTTCGACTAGAGAATATCTGGTCAGTGACTACACAAGTGTAAGTTGGATACTTCACAATTCCCAAATCCACAAGTAAAAATGCTGACAGATCTTGCTCTCCATTGCAGAAGAAAAGCCTCTGAGAGACAACACATGTAAGAAATATTAGAAAATTTGTATATTGGGTATGAGGTCGATATAAGTGTTTTAATTGACCATACATCACATCAATGGTTTCAGGTCTTTCATTAACTTCATTACATCTCAAGAACCCAATTCTAAGATGTTTGGGCTTGAGATTCAGGAATGAGCAATATTCAATTACTTGAACTATGCTTGCAAATTGTATTGGTGGATGTTTATCAGAATACACATATATTTTATATTGCAATACCGTTTTTTGGGTAAAACAAGAGTCTCATGGGTTAGAACTATTCAGAACAACATCGACCCCAACAACTTGAAAGCCTAATTGAAAGTAAGAAATATAAAATTGCTCCCGCAACTAACCCTAAACACAAACATTTTGAATGACTAATTCATATGTGAAAAACTAATAAACGACCGTTCAACATTATTGTGAAGTATCAACCAAAACACTTTCATCAACTTGAAACCTATAATTTAGCCATTGTTATCAAACTCTTTGAATCTAAGTTAAACCTCTAGCAAACACTCTGTTAATGTGATGTCATAATACATTACCTCAACACGCCAAATTAAGGAAGCAGCTACTAAGGAAATACGTATGCAGGAGCCTGTTTTCTCCAAGACCATTTTATTTAGCAATGAGCTGCAGCATACATGAATGTAATTAATAGAACAAAGAAACTGAAAAAGAATAAATTGGAGAACTTGGAAAAAGATTAAGACCTTGATCCATCCCCATATGTAGAAAGGAGTGAAGATATAGAATCCTGCTTGCACAAACTATGACTGGATTTCTGAAAAAACAATAACATATGTCAGTACAATATTCAAATTCAGAAATGATACAGGAACCATAAGAAAGCTACATTCCAATAAACTTTCAATGCAGTTTTATTTTTTGAGCATAGTTGGTAGCAACGGAAGCGGCGTTATAGTAGTTGCGCATTTATCGTGGAGCTAGATGAAATGCATACAGAATTAGTTAATAACAATGTATGGCCCGTATCTGTCCACACAGTAGTTCTCTTCCTGTGCGGTCATCAGAAGCCAATATGTAACTTTAGGAGCATAATCACGGTATCAACCAAATTTAGGATGATCCCTCCGGAATGCTCCATCAGTGTATATTACATTAAAAATCTTAATGAACAGCCTTACAGAAACACTACTCTTAATATATAAAAAGACAAAGAGGTACTTTCTGACTTAACCCATTTTAAAAATAGAATGAGGTGTGCCCAACAATGTCAGAACAGTGAAAACACAATTAACACACACGTTCACACTTCAGAAGATCGAGGCTCTCAACATTATGAAGATATGTATTATGTAGTACTTATATGGTCTATAATGAAAACCTAGTTACAATACTGTTTTAGTAATCTCGTGCAATGCAGACCTTATTAATAACAGATAACATTTCCCGCAGCTCAGCAACGGTAAGAATGTTCAAGATCCCCTCCAAATCATCTTTGTCTATATCACTTGTGGTTTCAACAGAGCATAGATATCCTGCTGCTGCATGATGACAAAAATGCAACCTCATCTACATCAGATAAGTTTGAAATTATAACAGAGTAAGAAGCTACAATGAATTCATGATTCTATACACAAAAATTAAATTACCAGAGAGTTCCTTCACTGCAAGTTGGTAGTCTAGTATTTCAGCGTAAGAAATACTAGATAGCCGAAACCATGGCCCTGAAGTAAAAAAAAAAAACCATTAATATTTAATATCATATCTGCAGGGTGTAGAAATATCTGAAAACTAAGAGCTATACTTCACAATGATCAAATGATTAAAAGAGAAACAAAGTAACACCTTTACGTGTATAAAGACGTATGAAGAGCCTTTGGCTATCATTAGAAAGCAAAAGAAAATTTTCTGCAAGCACAAATATGCATAAAGATAATGTTAGTATAAAAGTCTACGGATACAAAGACATGTATAAACAACAGTAAGTAGGATGCATGCACCTAACAAGGTTTTTTCATCATGTGTGAAAACATGAGGAGTAGTCTTTAAAACCTCTTGTAGCAACACGCGAAAGTTGTGTTGATACTTCACCATGCCAAGGGGGAATGCCTCACTTAATTTGACAGCGGTTAAAACATGTCGACATAATGACTTGAAAACCTGAAGTTTTTCACCTTCTAGTTCACTACAAGGAATGTCTTCTTGACACCAAATCTGAACTGGAACAACAGCACGAGACTGTTCAGGAACCGACATAATACGACCCTGCAATACAATCCCATTATACCTCAAAGTTCAAATCTATTGGTAGTGTCTCAAGAGGTCCTATTATACCTCAAAGTTCAAGCCGAATGTATCCATTAACTTTGACAAATGTTGAGCTAGTTCACGAGGTATATAACCAAGAACTTTACTAGATTCTGCAGAAAGAACCTGGATCAAAGACCATATGATTTTTTAACGTTTCCAGAACACTTGAAATCAAAATGTAGCTTAACCAATGATCATATTTACCTTAACAGCATTAGGGTCCTTGGTATTTTCAGGATCTCTACATAAAGATATAGTATCTCCGGCACGTAATTCCACTTCTTCACCATATCTTCGGCCAACAATAAATGTTGCAAGCAACTTCCCCAAAATGTCATCATCGGAATTGGCACTGTCATTTTCATAGACCTCGAGATCATTTAAAGTTGAACCATCCGTGATGATTCTGTCAGCATTCACCGTGGTTTCTGCTGAATTATCTAAAAGTGCAAGTGAAACATTGTCTGAACTTGAGGATGACTCGTATTCTATAGTTTCCTCGGTACTTACCACACTTAAAGCTTGTGCATCCTTATCATGAATAGTCGGTTTAGGCTTTGTTATTTTCGATCTAGGGCTAAAGTTGAACTGAAGAAGTGTCTGCTGGCTTAATTTCCGTTTGGTCCCTCTTGTTAAACATGCATCTGAACCAAATGCATCCAGAAGGCATAAGTGAAGTTGGATTTTGGAAACATATATACTAACACACTAACAAACGATCAAAACAAGATTTTCAGAGTCATAAAAGATGATAATCTATAACAAACCAACAAACAAACACTCAAATGCAAAGGCCACTTAAACCATTGATAGAACTAAGCTCAGCATGCCTAGAGAACCAAAGAAACAGGACATCTAGATGAAAGAGAATCAACTACTCAGGGCGATGTTTAAGTAATGTGTCAAATACCACGAAGTAAAGCTTTTGGCAATAGGCTAAAATCATAGAATGGTGAAGCCCCTTGGTGGGTGGTGCATTAGGTAATCATACTTGATAATGTCCCAACAAGCTCACTACACTTTTGTTCTGAAATGAGATATTTTGTTTATTTGGCAACAAGCAACCAGTATTGCCCATACGAAAGATGACATGGCGAGCCTCTTTCAGTGGCAACTTTGGTGATTTAGCCAAGAAAAAATTAATTGCATTAGTTTGCTTAAATTATATTATTGTGCAATAAACTAGTTCATAATTTAGTGATAAGCCCACCTTATGAGATAAAAATGACACATAAGTAAGATCTAACAAACAGGTAAATTATACTGATATAAAATAGAATAATTAATAGGTCAAGACACTACCAAAACAGACCACCAATTCTACAACATTAGCAATTTCAAGGAAAAATAATAAAGAAAAGTTGAACTTAACACATACCCAAATGAGAGTTGATCATGTACTCTCCCCCTCGAACCTCATTTCCACAAACCGGACAATTAACCTTCTCCGAACCGGAAGTCCCAACCAAACTATCATTTCGCTCCACTACCAGCTCTTCTTCTCCATTTTCATCTTTCACTACAGTCGAACATATCTACAAATCAAAACAAATTAAACTCAATAATAACATCTAGGTTTGATTACATAGTCAGATACAATAGCAACTTAGTTTACCTTCTTATAAAAGTGATCATTCTTCGTTTTATTAGAGACTAAACCCCTAGGTTTGATTAGATAGTCAAATAATAACTACTCCGTAATAATTATTCAAAACCGCAAAAATTCAAATGTAATAGAGTTTAGGGGTGTTTGTTTAGGCTTATATAGCGGACTTATGGCTTATGTGGTTTTCGGCTTATGTTCCATAAGCTCATTTTTTGCGGCTTATTTCGAAACTTATCGCCTTATAAAACCTTATTATGTCATAATAAGCTTACATAAAAGTTTCGAAATAAGCCACAAAAAATGAACTTATGGAACATAAGCCGGAAACTACATAAGCCATAAGTCCGCTATATAAGCCTAAACAAACACCCCTTCGAAACTTATTTGATGGGATTAATCAAACTATATATCTATTATTACTAGATAATATATTATTATAAAAAAAGATACTGATTACTCATTATAAATAAATATATATAAATATAAATAACTATACAGTCATTGATTATATAAAAAAGTGGACCTGAAGTGGAGATGAGATGATTGAATGACGATTAGGTAGGAGGCGACGTCGTTTTCCGATTAATCGGATTAAGCTTTCACGTCCGGTTAATTGTGTTTTTCGATTGATTGGATTATTATTATTATTATTTGGTTTTGACCTAATTTTCATATTTTTTTATAAAATTTGGGGGAAATGAAATGAAATGATATGAGTGGGTGGATTTTTATAGGAAGAAAAGAATTGTCCCGCCAAATTTAGGGGTGTTCTGGTGGGGTGGGGTGTGTGGTTGTTTAAGTGTTGCCGCGTTTTTTAGTTTATTTTGTAAAAAAGAAAAGGCAAAAGATAAAAAGGTTATTTTTATTTGAGTTAATAGGGAATGGATCCGGTGAGAAAAAAAAAACTAAAACGAGAATAATAAGAAGAATATTTAGGCGTACATTTTAAATAAAAGGGAGAAATTCAAGAGAAGATGCATCTTTTTTGTAGGTGCATGTGAAATGTGTGTTTGCGCCTTCTTCTTATTATTCTCATTTTAATTTTTTATTTGATCCTAACTCTGACTTAATCTAGAAATATGTTTTTAAACTTAAAAAAAATGCTTTTGAGGTAATGAATTTTCATTTTATTTATTATTTGAGTTACTGAATTTATGAAACATGATTTATAAGGTCAATGAATTTAAAAAAAATATGAATAAACAATACTAAATTGTAAAAACACGACATTTATGTAACCCTGAAAAGATAAAAGATTTTTTTACATACTTAGTTTATTACGAAATGGCTTACTGATAAGTCAATCGTAAAAGGTCAAGAGTTCAAACTACACTAGTTATATATGTCAAGAAAAGGTCAATAACAGTTACGGAGATACTTTGGTTAAGCTGCGTACATATGAGTTAAAAGCTCGCCTTCGAAAGTAATAAGGGTAGGCTTCATCACAAGACATTCATGCATTTTTTCAATGTACTGCTAATCTCCTTTCTAAAAGTCTTGATTTTTTCTTAAATGAGGTAAAAAAAAAAAAAAAAAGTTGTTTTTTTAGTCGTGTTTAGTTTTTATTAAACGTTTTGGTCCTAAATGAGGTCATACTCATATTGCAACTAGTGTTAAGAGATCATTTAAACTGTATAGGTCATGCTCATACTGCAAGTAGTTTGTAAAGTCAATTCGTTCATTTTGTCATTTGTAGTATTTTCTTCTTTCCAAGCCATGATTGTTGTTTATCTCATTTATTTCCTAAGTAAAATGCCACACTTTTGTTTTGCGCTTTAGTAACCGAAAAGGAGTTAATGGCGGGGGATATGTGTTCAGGTTAATCATAGAAACACAAGACTTTTTGGCTTTGGTGTACACGGCTTAACTGTCAGACTTTTCTCCGGTCATCTCAACTAACGAGATTTGAACCTAGATTTTTTGAAATTTGAACGAGATCTTTAAAAACACCTCACCGCTGGGCCAATTTGGTGAGGGGTATTTTAGATATGTGACTAAATTTAAGTGTATGAAGTGAAAGAAATTGACTTTTCATGCTTTTAAAAAAACAATAGTCAATCTTGTTTTAAAAAAATGGTCAACACTTACGAATGCACAACAAGTATGATGACTGCTTCATCGTTGGAAAATCCTGTTGGAAAACATAAAAATGTATTTGTCAAACTTATGAAGCTTCAGGGGTTTTTTGGTAAATATTATTAGTTATATTTTCTAACAACTAATATTTGTTCTGGTTTTGTTAGTTCTTTATTGTGCAGGGTTTAAAAGTAAAATATGCTGGCTATATAAAGAAAAGAAAGAGCTAGGGTTTTCATAATGTTTTCTCTCTCAAGTTTTCACCTAAAAAGTTGTTACAGCTTTCTTTGGTTTCGGTTTAGATCGTCTTGATCTTGTATTGAGTTTGGTTTGTTGATTTAGTGAGTGAGTTTGTATTGCTTGTACACCTTGTAGAGGGATAACAGATTTGTGGTTGTTTTGTACTTGGTAAGCATCCAATTGGGGACTTATCTTCAGTGTTTATTGTTATAATAAAAGTATCACCAAGGGGTGGTTGGTTGGGTGATTAGTAATCGTGTGTTTTGGTACAATTTTAACATGGTATCGAGCCCTAGGTTCTCGACCGTTGTTTCGATTAGTTTCTTGTGGTTCTTGACGATTCAATTGGTGATTCTTGGGTTGATTGAATTTTAGGGTTTTTCTTGAAACCCTAGAATTTGGGGGTTTTTGATTCCGGTTTGTTTCTGAGAAATTAAAGTTGTTTGGAGGGTTATTCTGGTGCTAATTTGTGATTCTTGGTTGATTTTTTCTTGAAACCCTAAATTTTTGATTTGGGGATTCTTGGAGCTCTTGTTATCTGGGGTGTTCTTGGCCTGGTTCTTGGTTAATTCACGCTGCGATTCTTATTAGCACCGTAAGTAAACCTTTTCTCTAAAGATTAACCGGTTTAGAGTCTAGGGGGTGCAAACAGGTTGGTTAACTTCTTGATCCGCCATCGTGAGTGGTAACGAATACCGCCCGCCAACCTTAGTCCTCTGGGCTTTATCCAAGTTAGTCTTGGGTGTGAGTTTATAGTTTTAGGGTTTTTAGTTTTGTTTTTGTTGTGTCTAAGTCACTGGTGGATAGGATTTGGGCAGTCTTGGAAGTTGAGTTTGTTTGGTTTGATTGTTAGTTGTTATCTGTTGTTTGTTTGGTTTGTTTAGTCTGCTTTTTGTTGTTTGATTTGGTTCCTGTTATTTCTTTGTATTGTTATTATGGCTATTATGATCGTAGTTTAGATCGAGCAACCCTCTGCATCTCCATCCTAATGACTCTAATTGTGCTTCTATTGTTACTCTTAAACTAACTGGAGTTGAAAATTATCGAATATGGGCTGGTTCTATAAAGTTGGCTATTCAGATTAAAAATAAAATGGGTTTTTTGGATGGTTCATGCACTAGGGTTGCTTATGCTGCTAGTCCTCTATTGGAAGCCCAATGGGATAGATGTAATGTTGTGGTGTTAAATTGGTTGTTAACATCTTTGTCTCAAGATGTTTATCTTGGTCATGTTTTTTCTGATAATGCTTATGTTGTTTGGAAAGATTTAAAAGATACTTATGATAGGATTGATGGGTCTGTTGTGTTTAACTTGCTTCAAAAGATTAATAGCTTTAAGCAGGGTGGTTTGCCTCAGATCCGAGTATTATCATAAGTCAATTCTCTATGGAGAGAATTTGATATTCGACTAAGTTGCTCGATTGTATCGTGAGGCTAGACAAGAATTAACTGATCATAGCAAGTTGTTGAAGTTAATGCAGTTTCTTATGGGTCTTGATGACATTTATCAGCCTATAAGAAGTAGTATGTTAACTAGAGAAATTTTACCTGAGGTTAAGGATGCTTTTGTTATTATTTCTAGAGAGGAGTCCCATAGAGGGATTCCTACTACTACTGTGAAATCTGAGAAGGCTCAGGTTTCTGCTTTTGTTTCTAGAACTTTTGATAATAAAAATGCTAATTGGAAAAAGCAATGGTAATAATAACAAAGTAGTAATAATAACAGAGGAAATTATGATAATTTGTTGTGCACACATTGTGGGTTGAAAGTGCATACTGTTGAGAGGTGTTTTGAGATCATTGGGTATCCCCCTGGTTTTAAAAAGAATCCTAATCTTAAACCTGCAAACATTTTTAACATAAACAATGATCTTAAAGGCACTTCTAATGTGAATAATATGGCTAAGTCTGCTGTTGGAAATTTGTCTTTAAGTAATGAACAGGTTGTGAAGCTTATGAGTCTTATAAATGAAAAATCGGAATATCTCGCTCAGTCAACATGGCGGTAGTGCCTCATGTTCCTTTTTAATGGAAATGTATTTTTAATGATCATTTCTATAAGTTTTTTTGTGCCAACTTAAAAGTTAATGGTGTCAGTTATCATCTGGGTTGGATCATTGATTCGGAGCAAATCAACACTTAACTAATTCGCTAAAAATATGTTTAATGTGATTGATATTTCGATTTAAAATTATCGTTGGTCACCCAAATGGCACCTTAGCTAAAGTTACTCATGTTGGGAATTTGAAATTGAATAAATGTGTTGTTTTGTTTGATGTTTTGGTTGTGCCGGTATTGTGTTAGTTTGATGTCTGTTAATAAGCTTATTAAAGATAGTAAGCTTAGAGTTGGTTTTGATGAAACTAAGTGTTATATTCAGATTTGAATCAGAATGTGCCGGGACCGTAGTGAATATGGTGGTTTATATTTGTTTGATAAGCCTGCTGATGTGTCTTCTCATGTTGTTAATAGTGAGTTTTTGTCTTGTTTTGTTACTAAAGAAGTTTGGCATAATAGGTTGGGTCATTACGCTAGCCGTTTTGAAATTACTTAAAGGATCTTTGAAATTGTCTAATATTGATCATAATGGTCCTTGTGAGGTTTGTCATAAGGCAAAACAAACAAGATATCCTTTTCCTATAAGTGAACATAAATCTGTTGTTTTTGGAGAACTCATTCATTTGGATGTTTGGGTCCTTACAAAGTGGTTAGCAGGGATGGGTATAAGTATTTTTTAACTGTTGTAGATGACTTTACTAGATCTGTTTGGGTGTATATGTTGAAGAGAAAGGATGAAGTTTTTGATATGTTTGTTTCTTTTTATAATATGGTTTTTACTCAGTTTGAAAAAAGAATTAAGGTTGTTAGGTCTGATAATGGCACTGAATTTGTTAATAATAAAATGAATGAGTTTTTAATTAATAAAGGTATTCTTCATCAAACTAGTTGTGCTTATACACCTTAGCAGAATGGTATTGCTGAAATGAAACATAAACATCTATTAAATGTTGCTAGAAGTCTTATGTTTCGTGGAGGAATTCCTCTTGTGTTTTGGTCTGAGTGTGTTTTAACTGCTACTTATTTGATTAACAGGTTGCTTTCCTCTGTGTTAAATGGGAAATCTCCTTTTTCTCTTGTGTATGGTAGGGAACCTAGTCTGTCTCATCTTAGGAGTTTTGGGTGTCTGTGTTTTGCTTCTATTTTAAAAGAGTCTGATAAGTTTAATGAAAAATGTGTTTTAATTGGTTATGCTAGTGGTAAAAAAGCTTATAAACTTTTGAGTCTTGAAAACAGGTCTATTCTTTATTCAAGAGATGTAAAATTTTATGAGACTATTTTTCTTTTGAGGATGAGTCGAGTGTGACTTCGAATCTGCTTCGAGGTTACACACTTAAACTTTTGATAGTAATGAGTCCGAGTCAAAACCAAAACTCCTAGTCCCATTCCCAATGATGCAAATTTAGAAAATGTAAATAGAGAGTATGCATCTGTTGGTAGAGAAGGTAGTCCTTCTAGACTTGGTATGGTTGTGAACAATGAACAGAATAGAAGTTCGAACAGATATACAAATCTGTTAGTTCACAAGAACCAAATCTGGAAGTGACTGCAACTCCTTTAGATGATAATATTGAGTCCTGAGGGAAACCGTTTCCGAATACAGATGAGTCTAGGTCCCAAAATGTTTTTCAAAATTTAACAGAGGAAGGTACCAGTAGAAGGTCTTCTAGAGCCTCTAAGTTACCTGCTAGATTGAATGATTATGTTCTTGATGATAAAGTCAGATATGGTATAGGCAAATATGCTAATCATTGTTTGCTTAGTTCTGATAACTACTGTTTTGTGTGTAATCTGAACAAATCTAGTGAGCCTTCTTCTTATTATGAGGCTTCTAAAGATGTTAATTGGGTAGGTGCTATGAATGATGAAATGCATGCTTTATATGAGAATGATACTTGGTCAAGTTGATCTTCCCTGTTGGAAGAACTCCTATTGCTTCTAAATGGGGTTTTAAGATTAAATATAAAGCTGATGGTGAAATTGATAGATATAAAGCTAGGTTAGTAGCCAAAGGTTGTACTCAAAAGGAAGGTCTTGATTATGATGAGACTTTCAGTCCTGTTGTTAATATGAGTACTGTTAGATGTCTTATAAGCCTTGCTTCAAGATGATTGGAAGTTGTTTCAGTTAGATGTTAACAATGCCTTTCTTTATGATGATCTGCATGAGGATGTGTATATGCTTCCTCCTCCAGGTTATTATAAAGAAGGTAATACTAAAGTGTGCAAGTTGAAAAAATCTTTATATGGTTTAAAACAAGCTCCTAGACAATGGAATCATAAACTGTCAGAAGCATTGTTTGAAGATGGTTTTGAACAATCTAAAAATGATCATTCTTTGTTTATAAAGAAAAAAGGGGATACAATAATGTTTCTTCTTGTATATGTTGATGATATGGTCATTTGTGGAAATAGTGAAGTTGAGATTGAAAGGTTTAAGAAATTTTTTAACAATAAATTCAAGATTAAAGATCTTGGTGAGTTAAAATATTTCTTGGGTATTGAAGTTTTAAAAACTAAAACTGGTTTGTGCTTAAATCAAAGAAAGTATTGTTTAGAACTTTTACATGAGTATGGGTTACTTGCTTGTAGACCTGTTATGACTCCTCTACCTGAGAATGTTGTGTTGAATTTTAAGGAGTCAGAAGGTGATAAGTTGCTAAAAAATATTACCAGTTATCAGAAACTTGTGGGAAAGCTTATATATCTCACTATGACTAGACCTGATATTGCTTATGCTGTTCATTGCTTGAGTCAGTTTATGCATGCTCCATTACAGTCTCATTTTAATATTGGGTTAAGAGTTTTAAGATATCTTAAGCTTGCTCCAGGTCATGGAATAAGTTTTAAGAAGAGTGACAAGTTTAATATTGTGGCTTTTTCGATGCCGATTGGGCTAAGTGTCCTGTTACTAGAAAATCTGCTTCGGTATTGTGTTTTTGTTAATGGTAACATTGTTTCATGGAAGAGTAAAAAACAAAATACTTTGTCCAGATCTTCAGCTGAAGCTGAATATAGATCTATGGCATCATGTGGGTGCTTAAAATCTTAAAAGACCTTGAAGTCACAGAAAATTTGTTGCCTGTTATGTTGTGTTGTGATAACAAAGCAGCTATGCAGATTGCTGCAAACCCTGTTATGCATGAAAAAACTAAACATTTTGATATAGATGTGCATCTTATAAGAGAAAAGGTTGCATCTGGTTTGATTCAAACTGTAAAGGTTGATTCTAAAAGTCAAACTGCTGATGTGCTAACCAAAGCTCTTGGAACTGCTCAACATGCAGTAATGGTTAAGAAACTTGGAATGGAAAATTTGTTTGCTTCATCAGGGGGATGTTGGAAAACATAAAAATGTATTTGTCAAACTTATGAAGCTTCAGGGGTTTTTTGGTAAATATTATTAGTTATATTTTCTAACAACTAATATTTGTTCTGGTTTTGTTAGTTCTTTATTGTGCAGGGTTTAAAAGTAAAATATGCTGGCTATATAAAGAAAAGAAAGAGCTAGGGTTTTCATAACGTTTTCTCTCTCAAGTTTTCACCTAAAAAGTTGTTACAGTTTCTTTGGTTTCTGGTTTAGATCGTCTTGATCTTGTATTAAGTTTGGTTTGTTGGTTTAGTGAGTGAGTTTGTATTGCTGTTACACCTTGTAGAGGGATAACAGATTTGTGGTTGTTTTGTACTTGGTAAGCATCCAATTGGGGACTTATCTTCAGTGTTTATTGTTATAATAAAAGTATCACCAAGGGGTGGTTGGTTGGGTGATTAGTAATCGTGTGTTTTGGTACCATTTTAACAAATCCCTTTGGTTGTTATTTGCTCGTTAGTTTTTCAGATGTTCGCGCAACAGAATGCTCACATGAGATTATATTGTCAGTTTGTCATACTCATAACCTTATATTCATTTTCAGAAAGTGGGAGCAGCTCTGTTTCCCAAAAGGTCGTCTAGCTTGTTATGATATGCTCTAGAGGAGTCAAGAGAGTAAAATGGGTAAGTATAGTAGGATAATAGGTCAAAACAGACAATTCTTGCATATGGGTCAAAACAAGATAATTCGGTTTGGGTTGATCTGTAACGCTTACTTGTAAATAGAGTTGTGTCAAATATGATCTATAAAAGTGCCATAGCTTTCATAAAAATCTTGTAAAATAGAGTCAAGAATTGCAACTTACACACATATTTATACAAATTGCAAAAAATATACGGTAATAATAATGAACTAATAAAACGCTTGATTATACAGTTTTTCACAATTTCACAGTTTTCGACACATGTGCTCTTGCCTGCAGGATTGATAAACAAAATTATGAAGCATAACCAAACGCCTGACAGTGTATGTAAGGAAACTAAATATTATTATCTCAAACATTTTGATCCCGATCATAGGATCACACCCATCTTTGTGACACCTATTCAAATATATGGACTGGGACGTTCATCATGGCTATGTCAGAGAGACGGGTCCCGTCCTATGACTGGATTCATTTGATCAAGAGAATCGTATATAATTTCCCTCACAACGTGTCTTCGTGTTCTAGTGCAGATCCAATTGCTATAAAAGCAGTTAAGAATTGAAATATGGGTTCATTGGAAAGCTCAACTAAGATTACAAATTAGCACCTCAAGATAATGTATATCTATCCGTGAATTGAAACCGAAACTTATCTTTGATCATGTTGCATTATTTTCAACTAATTATCTCTAGTAGGTTGATGCCGCAAAGTCTTAATACGTAAAGTGAACTTATTGATGATTATATAGTCCCAAACTGAAGGCATAATTTCTTCAACTGGTTTAGTCATTTCTAAAAGTGTTTCAGTTGACTCAATGGTATAGAACTCGCACACGTACATGGCTACAGCCCACCCAGCATTCGGAAAAGGTCACATCGGTCACATCATAATGAAATTAAAGGTTTAAAAAAAGTAGAAAATATACACATACGCAACATAAAAACCATATAACATCTAGCTAGACATGGAGATGTGGTAAAACAGGAAGGTTAGGTAACCGTTAAAAAAGGTTCGGTTGAAATAGGTCACTGGATGAATGGGTCATTTCCAAAACTGGTTACACATTGAGTCATAGCCGGTTGGGTCACGTTGGTTGATTCGTTACTTGTTAGTATCTAAACATGAAAAGTAGAGGAGAACCGAGCAAATTCAACCCAGTTTGACCTGAACACGACAACCATTTCAAGATATGGTGCGTTTAACCCGTGACCTAAACCCGACCGCATGTTTTGCCACCTCTAAATATGATATGTGTTAGTTACACATACATGTTGCATCGATAGTGAGGGCCTAAAAACATTAAATTACAACTAAAGCAGGTGTACTATGCATCTAGTTAAGAAGATGCGAAGGATAAGGATCATCTCATGTTCATTTGAACATGAGAGGTAATATTATGCTTTATCTGATTGTACATTACCATTATTGTAAAACATCTATTTTATTTTAATGACAATGTACAATCCCAATAAACACAACATTACCTCTCATGTTCAAATAAACATGAGAGGATCCTTATCCAGATGCGAAACATGGTACACACATTGAAGTAAGAAAACAAAACAAACATTAGCTAGTCATTCTTTATCACAAACTTCAAAAGTTTAAGCAACAAAATAAGCATGAATCATAAACTTTAGGCTACAGTTTTAAACAAGAAGTAATAATCATAAATTACATCAAGAACATACTTACGGTTAAGCCGATCAAGGTTATTTTTTGAGAATATAAATAAGAACATATGTAGATGTGATTTGTAATGCGAGCTTTGAATTGAGTTGGTCCGAAAACTGAAGGCAAAAATGAATGCAAGTATGAGGTTGTTTTGGTCAAAAAATTTGATTTGCATATCTTTTACTTTATCAGTACATTTCCTGTACCATGTAAAACAACTCCTAGTTAGAGGTGCAACACTAAACCGGTTTTCAAAAAAACCGACCCACAAAACCGGAACCGGTTTTCAAAAAAACCGGTTTTTACTAAACCGAAACCGGTTTTCTAAAACCGAACCGGTTGTACCGGTTTTTAGTTTTTCTAACCGACCGGTTTTTTACCGGTTCTAAAACTGGGTTTAACCGGTTTTTTGAAAAAACCGGTTAAAACCGATTTTTTTTTTTGGGTCGAAAACCGCTAAAAACCGGTTTTAACCGGTTTTAAAAACCGGTCAGCGCAAAGTCAAAAGTGCCGTTGGATTTGAATACCGGTTTTGAAAACCGGTCAAATTTTGACCGTTGGAATTCAAAACCGGTTTTAACCGGTTTTCACTGGTTTTTAAAACCGATTTCTGTAAAAACGACCACTGTAGCACAGTAGCCGTTTGGGCATGTTTCTTTCCCTTTTTTTTTGTCTTTTTTTTATTTTTATTTTTTGAGTATTTTGAAGCTAGAACTTGTAGTATAAATATGTGTATTGGATTGAGGCTTAAAACACATCAAATCTCTCTTTAATCTCTCTATTATCTCTAATTTCTTTATAATGGAAAACACACAATCACAACAAGCTTCCACTAATCCTCCCTCCGTTGGGTATTCCCGGTCACGAAAACATTACACACAAGATGATGTTCTTCATGTTAAACCAACTTCACGAAATCCCGAGGTTTTTAATCATATGGATTTGTGTGTTATGAAGGATGGGACGGAAAAGGCGCGTTGCAAAAAATGTTTGAGCTTTTATGCTTCCGGGGCTAACACTACACTAAAGGGTCATATAGCCAAATGTTCCGCGGTACCTCAAAATGCCGACGGTACTATTGGTGAGGATGGTCAAATTTGTGTATATGATAATGATGTGCTTCAAAGAGATTTTGCGGGGTGGGTCATTCAACATACTTATCCATTGAACCTCTTCGACAACGCCAAGCTTACGACCATCATAAAAAAGAGGCTACACTCGCGGTATAAACAAGTAAGTCGTACTAAACTTAGAAGTGATGCATTTAAATTATGGGAAACGGCTAAAAATGTTATTATTAATGGTTTTCGTGATTATAAATATGGTGTTTCTATAACTACGGATGTTTGGACTGCACCACATGGTTCGGCAAATTCTTATCTCGCCGTTACGGCTCATTGGTTTAATCCCGAATCTTGGTTATTAATGAAACGGACAATTGCTTTTAAACTATTTGGTTATCCACATACGGGATCTAATTTAAGAAAAATTTTACATGACACTTTAATTGAATATAATTTAGATGATAAAGTTTTCACGATTTCACTAGATAATGCATCTAATAATACTAGAGCTATGGAATTGTTAAAATTACGTATAAAACCCATTTTAGATGGTGCTTTTTTCATTCCCGTTGTGTTGCTCATGTTATAAATTTATCCGTTCAAGCGGCATTAAAAATATGTGAGAGATTACGTTTGACATTTAAGGGTATGTTAACAAATATATATCGCTCGAGTAATGAACGACAAATTAACTATAAACGCTTTCGTAAACAATGTGGTGAACCATGGCTAGGACCGAAATTTGATACACCTACTAGGTGGAATTCTACTTGCATTATGTTTGAAAATATATTACGACAACGTACTACTTTAGATGCTTTTAATGAATTACTTGTTAAAAAAACCGTTCTACTTCGATAGATGACCAAGATTGGCAACGACTACATGCTTTAACTATTTTTTTTACAAGTTTTAAAGAGGCAACAACTATAGTATCGGGTGTTTATTACCCAACTAGCCCATTAGTTTTAAATCAAATTTATGCTATGACGGAAAATTAGACGAATTAAAAGACTCACCTACTCAAATGTTTAGAAAAATGGTTAAAGTTATAAAAAGAGATTTATAAAATATTTTGCTAGTTTACCTTTGGTTTATACTTGTTCCGCCGCACTTAATCCATGTTTAAATGTTGGAGGCGTAGAACTTTTAATAAGAAGAATAATGGAAAATTTAGAATTATCTTTTGGGTTGGACGGTGAAGATCCCAACTATATAGAATCTCAAGTATTTAAATTTAATGATTATTTTAAAAATTGTTTGAAATTTATGCAACAAAATATGGTCAACAACCAAACCCAATTGTCGACCCAATGCGGGCCGGTTCGTCTCGAATGACAAGGGACATTAACATAAACCTTTATAATACTTTACGTGAAGACGCTACAAAGCGTCAACGATCATCGGCCCCGACAAGCGAGTTGGGACAATATATGGCTACAAAATTTTTAACAACTTTAAGTACCGATGAGTTTGCAAACTTTGACATTTTGGCTTGGTGGAAAGAAAGGGAAATCCATTTTCCAATTTTAGCCGCTATGGCTCGTGACTTATTAGCGGTCCAAGCTTCGACGGTAGCTTCCGAATCGGCCTTTTCTCATAGTGGTCGAATTATATCGGATAAAAGGACAAAACTTAGCCCCTAATCCGTGGAAGTATGTGTATGTTTGAAAGATTATATGGACGGAGTAGATAGGGTACAACATCAAACATCGTTGGAAGGTTCGATTGAAGAAGTTGAAGAAACTATAGCACAAGAAGAAGATGACATGGGGATATCACCTCCGGCTACCGAATTAGATGAAGGTGAATTTGAACCATTTGATGTTGAAGAGTTAGATGTGTTAATTTCTTGAGTATACACGGGTGATGGCAATGCCGAAGCTCGATATACTTGAGTATACTAATATGTTTTGGGGTGATGGCCATGCCGAAGCTCGAAATGTATTAGTATTTATTTATTTTTAGTTCTATAATTATATTGTTTAAATAAAAGTTATGATTGTATTCGAAATGTATTAGTATTTTATAGTTTTAGTTGTATGATTGTATTGTTTAAATAAAAGTTATGATTGTATTCGAAATGTATTAAATGTTTTAAATTCCGAAAAAAACCGAACCGGTAAAATACGGATAAAAAACGGATCCGAACATTTAAAACCGAAAAAACCAAACCGATAAAAACCGATTCGAACATTTGAAACCGAAAAACCGATTCGAACATTTAAAACCGAAAAACCGATTCCGAAAAACCGAAAAAACCGAAACTGATTTTTGGTAAAACCGGTTTTTTAAAAATCGGTTTTTCAAAAACCGAAAACCGGTAAAAACCGGTTTTTGTGCACCTCTACTCCTAGTACAAATGCAGTTAACAAACTTCATGCTAATTTTATACCAGGTGTAATAAGGCACGATCCATGCGTGCTTAAACCTCAACGATGTGTCGGTGTTAAAACTTAAAAGACCAACCCGCGAACGACGCGTCTGTGGTGTGTTATGGTGAGAAGTTGGTCTTCCCATATGAAACATCAACTAGTACAATGCATGTAACACATTTTAATGGTGTGCATACATGTGAAACATAATGGTGAAACTTGATGGATAGAACAATAAAACACACGAGGTTGTGGATGAGAAATACGTAACTATTTTCTTTACACGTGCATTTAACAGAAATAAACACATTTTGAAACGAATGTTTAAACTCATATTATTCATGACTTTAAAATTCAAGTTAGAATTATAGCATCTAGTTACAGATGGTATTAGAGGTGGTAAAATAGACGGGTTAAGTAACCGGTACGAATCAAAGCGGGAAAAAAGATGAACGGGTCAATTCTAAAACTAGTTACTCATAACAAGTTGCTTATCATTTGCTATCAACTTGCTTCTACTACTAAAAAAACCCTCTCATCTTTTTCTCTCCTCTAACAATATTTCCTGCCAAATTTCACCATTAAAAAACCTTGAAAATCCTTCAATTACACTCTCATTCGATCGTATTTTCAAAATCCAATCCGTGTAATTGTTTCAGTTTTCAATTACGCATTTACTGATATAAGTTTCCCCAATTTTCAACCAGTTTTACTATGAAACCCATTTTTTAGTGTTTTGGCGCCAAAATTGATTTCATTATTTTTTCTTCATAATTCACTTTTCTTTACAATCTGTTCATACTTTTACACATTAGTTGCTTCTTTTGTGACTATTTGATTACTTTTGTGGATCAATGTCTACCGAAGGAAAAAATTCTAAGAGGAAGACTTGTATGCTTAATAAGTTCAAGGATATTGTATGTGATTTGAATATCAAGAAGACAAACGGGAAGAAAACATAGATTGGGGAAAATTGCTTAGAATTTAAGGGGCCGTTTAGTTGGTGAAAAATTTTCTATTTTTCCATGAAAATTTTCATATGAAATGGGAAAAACTGAAAATCCGTTTAGTTACACTTTTTTCCAACAATTTTCAAAAAATGTGAAATTCTCATTCTCTAAATTTTAACTACAAATTTGAAAAGCTCATTCTATTTTCTCACTTTTTTCATTCTCAATTTATATACATCCGTTTTAATACGTTTTCATCCGTTTATTTTCGTTTTTATCCGTTTTTAACGTTTGTTTACGTTGTCGTCCGTTTTCTTACGTTTCGTCCGTTTTTTTACGTTTTAGTCCTTTTTTTACGTTTTCATCCGTTTTCGTCCGTTTTCTTACGTTTTGCCCGTTTTCGTATGTTTTTGTACGTTTTCGTCCGCTTTTTTACGTTTTTGTCCCTTTTTTATGTTTTCGTCCGTTGCGTTTTCATCCGCTTTTTTTACCTTTTCGTCCATTTTTTACGTTTTTGTCCGTTTATTTTACATTTTCGTCCGTTGTTTTACGTTTTCATTCGTTTTTTTACGTTTTTGTTCGTTTATTTTACGTTTTCGTTCCTTTTTTACTGTTTTCTTCCATTTTTTTTACGTTTTCGTCCGTTTTTTTTTACGATTTCGTCCTTTTCTTTACGTTTTCATTCGTTTTTTTATATTATCAATCGTTTTTAACGTTTTCATGTGTTTTTTACGTTTCTGTCCGGCTTTTTACGTCTCCGTCTGTCTTATTAAAACTAAGAAATGGACGAAAACTTAAAATAGACAGACGAAAACGTGAAAAACGAACGAAAACGTAAAAAACATACAAAAACCTAAAAAACGTGAATAATCATTACCTAAATCAAACTATATCTCTGTTATTACTAGTATCTAATTTTAAATAAAATAGTATTATAAAAAAAGATACTGATTAATCATTATAAATATATATAAAATAATTATACAGTCATTGATTATATAAAAAAGTGGACCTGAAGTGGAGATGAGATGATTGAGTGACGATTAGGTAGGAAGCGACGTCGTTTTCCGATTAATCGATTAAGCTTTCACGTCCGGTTAATTGTGTTTTTCGATTGATTGGATTATTATTACTATTGTTATTATTTGGTTTTGACCTAATTTTCATCTTCTTTTATAAATTTTGGGGGAAATGAAATGATATGATATCAGGAGGTGGGTTTATATAGGATGAAAATTGTCCCGCCAAAATTGTGGGAGGGGTGGGGTGAGGTGTATGGGTGTTTACGTGTTGCCGTGTTTTTTAGTTTTTGCAAAAGGAAAAGGTAAAAGATAAAAAGGTTATTTTTATTTGAGTTAATATACATGTTATTAAACTTTTTAAAAAATGTATTTAAGGTAATGAATTTTCATTTTATTCATTTGATGAATTTATAAAAATATGTGTAGACATCACTAATTTGTAAAAACACAACATTTATATACTTAACTATCAAAAAGTATGCGTTTAGTAACTTTGAAAAGATGAAATATTTTTTATTTACTTAGTTTGTTACAAATTGGTTTACTGATAAGTCAGTTAGCTGTAAAATGTCAAGAGTTCAAACTGCACTAGTTATCTATGTCATGGAAAGGTTGAAAACATACGGAGATAGTCTAGTTAAGCCGCGTACATTTGAATTAAAGACTCTCTTTCGAAAGTAACAAGGGTGGGCTCTAGGCTTCACAAGAAACTCATGAAATTTTGCATTGTACTGCTAAATTTTTTCAAAAATCTTGATGGTCTAAAAAAAGTTGTTTTGTTTAGTCGTGTTTAGCTTTTATTATACGTTTCGTCCTAAATGAGGTCATACTCATACTGCAAGTAGTTTGTTAAGTCAATTCGTTCATTTTGTCATTTGTACTATTTTCTTCTTTCCAAGCCATTATTGTTGTTTATCTCATTTATTTCCCAAGTAAAATGCCACACTTTTGTTTTGCGCTTTAGTAACCGGAAATGAGTCGATGGCGGGGGATATGTGTTCAAGTTAATCATAGAAACACAAGCCTTTTTGGCTTTGGTGTACGCGGCTTAACTGTCAGACTTTTCTCCGGTCATCTCAACTAACGAGATTTGAACCTAGATCTTTTAAAATTTGAACGAGACCTTTAAAAACACCTCACCACTAGGCCAATTTGGTGAGGGGTATTTTAGATGTGTGACTAAATTTAAGTGTATGAAGTGAAGAAATTGACTTTTAAAAAAAATGGTCAATCTTGTTTTAAAAAGAATGGTCAACGCTTATGAATGTACATCACGTATGATGACTGCTTCATTGTTGGAAAATCCCTTTGATTGTTATTTGCTCGTTAGTTTTTCAGATGTTCAGGAAACAGAATGGTCGCATGATTATATCGTCAGTTTGTCATACTCCTAGCCTTATATTCATTTAAATACATCTTCAGAAAGTGGGAGCAGTCCTGTTTCCCGAAAGGTCGTCTTGATTGTTATGATATGCTCTAGAGGAGTCGAGAAAGTAAAATGTGCGTGTCGGATGATGGGTCAAAACAACCAATTCTTGCATATGGGACAAAAAAGGATAGTTCACTTTGGGTTGATCTATAACGCTTGTAAATAAAGTTGTGTCAAATATGATCTATAAAAGTGTCATAACTTTCATAAGAAATCTTGTAAAATAGAGTGAAGAATTGCAACTTGCACACATATTAATACAAATTGCAAAAAATATACGGTAATAATAATAATGAAGTAATAAAACGCCTGATATATACAGTTTTTCACAATTTCACAGTTTTCGACACATGTGCTCTTGATGTATTATTGCAGATTTGATAAACAAAATTATGCAGAAGCTGTAGATGAAGCATAACCAAACGCCTGACAGTGTATATAAGGAAACTAAGTATTATTGTCTAAAACATTTTGATCTCGATCATAGGATCACACCCCATCTTTGTGATGTTGGAATATGTATATATTTATAAAACCGTGCATGTCCAGATTCGAACTCGTGACCACGGGATTGCACACATTAGCGAATGATAATTAAAGTTATAATTAATGTAAAATGATTACGATTAATTATTACACAAAACCTGACTAACGAACGTTAAGTATTTAACAAGAAATGACTAACGACCATTAAATGTAAAGAGAAAGACTAGTAGTGAAAAATCTTAAAATGAAAAAGATTTGGGTGTCCCTTGGGCTTGATCATGTCCAGCCCTAAGGGGGGTTTTACAACCCTAAACCCTAACTTGTTCCCTAAGATTTTCATTCACTATATAAACAAATAGGGTGAATGTTTAGGGTTAACTTTTGTGCATTGAATTAACCCTAGATCTCTCCTCCCTCTCTCTCTTGCATACTCGGCTGAACCCCCTCGAAAGGGTGTTTTGGTTTTGTTTTTCTTATAAAACAAGAGTTTGTGTTAGATATAGCAATCTCTTGATTCGTGGTTAATTCGTGTGTACAAAACTGTGGTGGTAAGACATTTTTCTTACACCAATTTGGTTTGAGTTGTAAAACGGTAAGGGACAACTCTTTAAACCACTTCATCATCTTTGTTAAAGAGATCTAACCAATTGCAAGAGGTATGTTACGCATTTATGTTTTCAGTTAATGAATTGCTATTATATTCCTTAGTCTTCCACTGTGTACTCTGTGGTGTCATACATGTTATTTATTGTATATCATGTTTCATAACCTCAACAGTGGCATCACGAGCCGTTATAATGAGTAATTAATTACTGAAACGCATAAAACAAATAAATTGTATTGTGTTATTAATTGTATGCTTAGGGTTTGTAAAACCTAAACACTAATTTAGGGGGGGGGGGGCGTTTTTTTGTGCCCTAATTATGGTTTTGTAAACATTGTTTTTAATTGGATAAGAAAACCCTGGGTTGCATGCAAATTTATGTGTATTAAATTGCGTAACTCTTGATTAATTGCATTAATTGTTAAGTATAATTTATGTCCATGATAAAAACATGCATGTTTTGTCATGAATCTGCTTTTATTTTATGCTTTAATTGGTTAAGTGATATACACTAATTTTGATAGATCTAAAAGTGCGGAAGACCTCAATCATAATTATTAATAAATCAATTATGTGCTATGTGGTAATGTGTTTAATTTTGACTTACGCAATCGATGAATGGATGCATGTGGCTCACCTTGTACATAGATGAAAACGGGTGAAAGTCTTAATTAGACATATACATATTGACAGATCTAGAATTGATTATTAATAGAATTAATCAAAAGGTTTGCATGTGGCTATTTGATATGCATGATTAATTGTTAAGTTATGTATTCATTGTTTATGTGTTTATTTTATTTTAAATACTTGCTTGTTTGTTTTGTGTGACAATGGTATTTTTATAAAAAGTATAAACTGATCTAAACAATGGTGAAACATGTATTTTTTAAGAATATTAGTCGTAAACATTTAATTGATTGATGTTTATGCACAAAATAGTTAGAACGGCGCACCCATTAATGACAAACTATAAGATGGGTATAAGGTTGGTACGCATTAAATTGTAACCTTAAAAAATAAGGTATGTAATATGCTTCGCGCTGACCTAATTCTCCGCTCGTTTGTGCGTCTTAATGGAGTTACCAAGTATTCCTATATAATGTGCATAAAATCTTAAGGGTGAATTGACCTTAAATTATGCGCGAAACTTTTGTGGTAATTATCCGAATAACTTGGGTCTTATGACTCATGCAGCAGTAGGATATAGTGGTAATTAAAGGTAATTCTTTAATTGGTTAACCAATACCTCGATTAAAGTTTGATGATGAAAAGCTTAAACATTAAAACAAGGATATAATTGTTTTAATAAAGACTTATGCTACGAAGATGAATGCATAACATCTTTGTAGATATTTGATTTGACACCAAAAATCAAATTTATTACCCTTAATTTAAGTTGTATGCCATCCAATGAAACGAAAACACCTGAGATTACCTTTTATTTGCGTGAGAACGTGATTTAGATCGTAATCAAAGGGTAAAATATCCACGTGTCGTGAGAACGGGCATGGATGATTTTGCAGTTTGTTAGGAATTAGAAATTCCAGGTATTAAAGAGTCGGTCACCTCAAGTATATGTAATCGTTAGAAAGCTCGTAGTCGTAGTTATTTTATGTTAAGTAGTATTTAGTTTTGTAACACCGTGGAGGACGGACGGGTCTTTACCCACTGTATGCCTGATCCACAGCCCATTGTGTGGCGTTTTATTGTAAGACTATAAATACTCTCTACCTTCCAAGGTTGAGAGTTGGAGCTCATAATAAGATTTTTCTTTCTCTCACTAAAGTTCCCAAACCTCTAACTTTCTCTCTCTAAAACCTCTTGTACGCCTACTTTGTGTTATGGTTTGATGTGTATGTGAAATCCAATATGTTACAATTGGTATCAGAGCCATGGTTTGATCATCTCTTACATATCTTTGGATTTCTAGTGACGTTTAGGTGGTTTTAGAGTTTGAAAAAGTTTAGTGGTTTTTGCATCATTTGGATCATTTATAGTGTTAAAGTTTGAATCTTGGGTGTAGTTTTGTGTTTAGAATCATTCTATGTGCTTGGGTTTTGATTTGGTAACCTTGAATCATCGTGGTTGGGTTGTTTTTGGATTGAAAAGTGGTGTTTATGTGTTTTTCTAGCTAACAACTTAAGCCACGGATAAGTTGTCTTGGTAGCGACTTGCTTTGTAATTTGGTAGCGAGTTGCAGTTGAAGTTCTTAGCGAGTTGAGCTAGCGACTTGTCTATTGAGACAAGCCGACAAACAGTACACTTAGTGGATTCTCCACTACGAGTAGCGACTTGGTGAAAGTTAGCGACTTGTACTTAAGTTTGTTAGCGAATTGGTGTTAGCGATTTGGTGCTTAGCGAGTTGCTCCTTAGCGATTTGACAACTTAGCGATTTGGTGCTTAGCGAGTTGCTCTTTAGCGACTTGGCAACTTAGCGACTTGGTGCTTAGCGACTTGCTGGCAAAATTTTGCTAGCGACTTGGTGCTTAGCGAGTTGTTATTTAGCGACTTGACTGTGTCTTAGCGACTTGGTGCTTAGCGACTTGATTCAGTTTTTCTTAGCGACTTGGTTGACTCTGTCTGTAATACGGTTTTCTCTTGATTTAATAAAATCCCATGAAAGAATCTATTTCCCGGTTTAATCATAGAGTTATAAAATCCCGTTTAATCTGTCAACATGTCTACCAATGTTCTTACAATCATCTCCACGTTGTCGAGGATGTTCAAGCAACTGGTTCGATACTCGTCCCACCCATGCCGATGAACTGACTACGACTCTTGGGCTCAAAGAATCAGATTGTATTGTCTTGGAAAGGAAAATTGGGTCAACATTCTCAAATCGATTGATGAAGGACCGTATCGAGTTGAGACTACTAGAGACATAATTGATACAGATGAAGATGGAACAATGATCTATGGAATAGACAGACCAAAGACATATGATGAGCTCAATGATAAGGAGGAAAAGAGATTCGATGCGATATCGTGGCTTTTAACATCATATTGCAAGGTCTACCAAAAGACATATACAAGCTTATCAATCACAACACTGAAGCAAAGGCTGTATGGGATAATTTCAAGATGCTTCTCTCAGTTCTCAATTAACTGTTGAAGACAGAGAATCTCAATTATATGATGAATTTGAACACTTCAAGATGAAACCCGATGAGAGTGTCTATGAGTACTATGTGAGATTCCATAAGCTTGTGAATGACATGAGGAACATCAGAATGACCATGCCTAACATTCACTTGAACTCAAAGTTTGTAAACAACATGAATCCCGAATGGCACAAGTTTGTCACATCTGTGAAGCTCACTAAAGGATTGAAGAACACAAACTATGAGCAACTATATGCCTTCCTTCTCCAGAATGAAAGACATGCTATGTTTGAAAAAAGGATTATGGAACAGTTCAAAACCAATCAGGGAGAAACAAGTTCATCCAATGACTCAACCGCTTACACAAATGTTGGGATCACCACCAAAGCTTCTCAAGTTGTACCCATGGGAAATGGAAATCACAAACTCATTCCTGATCCTATGTTCAAACAAGCTGATGCTGATGCATCCGTTGTAAACTTCATTAGTCAACTAGCTCTCATGATCAGTCAAAACACGAACACTCTCCCACACACCAACAACAATCTCAGAACAACATCCAATCCACATAATCAAGCCACTGTCAAATATGGGAAGGTTATGGTGCACCAGTTCAAGAAAGGCAAGACGATCGAGAAGGGGTGGAGGTGGAGGCTATGGAGGAAATCGAATCGAGGAAGGATGGAAATCAAGGACAACCAAAGCCATCAAATGTTACAACCGTGGTGGTGAGGGACACATTGCTAGGAACCGCACATCTCCAAAACGCCCACGAATGCAGAGTACTTCAGGGATAAGATGCTGCTAGTGCAAGCTCAGGACAATGGTGCTGCTTTAGATGAAGAGGAGTTGTTGTTTCTTTCTGAGGGCAATGCCAAGACCTATGATGCAGATGTGGATGAGCAGCCAATTCAGGAGATAGGCCATAATCATCCGAATGCCTTTCAAGTAGCTGATTGTGATGCATACGACTCTGATGTTGATGATGAACCTACTGCACAAACCATTTTCATGGCTAGCATTTCTCCAATGGTCTCTCCTAAAGTCTCTTCATCACCACAAGCTGGTCCATCCAAAGACAAACTCATTTCTGAGGTATTAAAACTATACGATGATGCTGATGTGCAAAAGATGCATGACAAAGTACAATCAACTGAAACTATTGAGTCAAATATTGAAGATATGGGTAATATCAATGTTGTCCCATATGATCAATATGTGAAACAAAGTGAAAGTGAAGTTGTACCAAGTGATGCATCTTCTGCAGTCAACAATGACCATGTTTTTTTATGAATACACGCATGTGCCCCGATGATTATGTTATCTCGAACTTAATGCCTATAAAGAACGAGTTGCCATTTATGAACAACGTGCTAAGTTTGAGCTAACTACTCGTGAGCAGGAGTTGGATAACCAAATGCGTACAATTATTAGAAAAAGTAATTTTAGAGAAGAAGTGTTAAAACAAGAGTTAAACTCCTTACAAGAAAAGCTTTCAAAAATTGCTAAGCAAAAACAAGAACTTCAAGAAAATGTTAAAGTGCTTAAGCAGGAATTTCATGCTAAGGAATCAAAACTTTTAAATGATTTTTCGAATCTAAAAACTTTGAAGAACAAGCTTGAAAATAAGTTGTACGTACAAAGGAACACCATTCAGACTGCCCACATGATCACTAAGCATAGAGTCTTAAGCGATAAGCATAGCATTCCCCTTGTTGAGGAACCAAATCCAGAGGTCATTAAGAAGGCTAGAAATGCTCATAAGGTAATCTATGATGGCAATGAAATCCTTAAACCTAGACAGAAACCTAGTTGCGCTGAGTACACTGAGGAAGATAAGAAATCTGATGAAGTCACTAGGGAAAGGATGAACAAGAAGTTAGATGATCCTAAATGTAAAGAGAAAAAAATAATTATCACACCCCATGATTACAAGAAAGAGAATTGGATTTCCTTAAACAAATTTAAGCCTCAAACGTTGTTAACCCCTGAACAAGTTTTCTGGAAAAAGGACTTAGATAAGCAAAAAGCTGAAAATCTTGTTGAAACAAACCCCTCCCTTAGGAAAATGCCTGCCGCGACTGTGTATCCTCCCAATACACCAATGCATTTAGTTCCTAGGACTATTGCCACTAAAAGCAAGACCTTAATCAGTCAATATGTTATTCTTCAACTATTTGTCGATTTTGAGAAAACTTGTAAGAAAAGGATCACACCCATTGGGATAACTGAAGGGGAAAGTGGTTTTGAGCAAACAAAAGAATGCTATCTAACTGAGGTCATGCCTTTCTTCAAACTACTAAAAGATCATTTTGAGAGTCTTAAAAGGGGATAAATTCAGATATTAAAGGAATGGAAAAGGAATTTGATGCAATGATAGTTGAGGTCAGTGACTATGAGCGAGCATTAAAATATAATGAGATTGAGAGGAAGAACTTGCATACCTTGAATGAGAATCTTATTTCTGAATGTATTGCTCAAGATGTGTTTTACATTGCTACAAATTGCTCCATTAATGCTTCTCAATTTCATGAATTATTTGTTGCTCAAATGTCTCTCATGATCGTGTCATTGAGCTTGAAAAGATTAATTCAAAACTTAATGAGAAAATTGATCAAGATGATCACGATAATTTGGTAAAGCATCTTTCTAAACTAGAAGTTGAACATTTTGATTTACAACTAAAATATCAACATCTTAAAGAAAATGTTAAAACCTCAAATATCAAGACATCCTTGGATGCTCCTGAATTTGATGCAGCTTTTGAAATTAGCAAACGTGATGAACAGATTCGAGCTCATTGTAACACGATCAAAAAGTTGAAAGCCCAAATCTCTCAATTGAAGGGTGAGAAGAACAATGTGACTGGATCCCAAATGCCTCCTCCTTTAGATTCTCAGGACTCTCAAACTTTTCATCTTCAAAACTTAGTTAATGCCTTACAAAAGGAAAACGAGAGTTTTCTAGAAGAAAATGAAAAGTTAAACGACACTTTAAAGAGTTATATGATTCAATGAAAGTCACCCGTGACCAAAACAACGAAAAAATAACGTCTTTACAAAAGGAAAATAAGAATCTGAGAAGTCGTGAAATGGGAAACCGCCACTTGTTTTTAATAAGAATGTTGTTTCAAAGTCACCCTTAGAATGCAAATACACTGTGACGGTTAAATATATTCCTCCTCATCTTAGGAATAATGAACCTGCATTTCATGACTATTGTGCTTACCTTAAGGATAGTCTAGAATGTCTCCGTGAGATTGTCGAAGAGGATTTCATTAACAAACCTCTTGATAGAGAAATTAGGTTTGCTTGCCTCCATGCCAAACGATCTCAAGAGTTGCTAGAATGTGTAATTGCAACATGTCCTAAATCCTTTGGTGCAAAAGGCAAAGCTGTGATGCCTTGTTCTATGCCTAGTGCCAAGCATTCAAACCATTCTAGGCCCAGTTTTAAGAAAGTAAACATCAATGTGTCGTCTAGTAATACAGATCCTTGCACGTCTAGTTCGGGAATGCAAAAAGTAGATCAACCAACTAATGTTCCCATAATTCCCTCTACAGGAGTAATCAGTGACATTAAAGCGAGCCGGTCAAAGTCTCAAGACAATACAAGGAATGATAGGACCTCGCAAGCTAAAATGTGCATTGGAAAAGAGTAGAAGACCAATCTAGGAACTTTAAGTTTGAGTTGAATAAAACGAATCGTGTTGATTCTAGTATTAGCCATAGGCGTACTGTAATTAATTCGAACTCGATACTATTTGCAAACCTTGTAATGATGTCCGCTTGAATTCTGTTGCTAATCATGAATGTGGTGTGAATGCTTTGTCTAATGCTGTCAAATGCCCACTTAAAATTGTTAATGCTAATAATCGTGCAAAGAAGGCTAAAAGGCAAAGATGAAAGATTGTTAGAAAACAGTGGAAACCCACAGGACGAACATTTATAAAGATAGGTTATTATTGGATACCTTTTGGCCATAAGAATAATCAGTTTTGCCCTCAAACTGCTAAGACTATGCCCACTAGAAAATGGATGCCTACTGGTAGAACTATTCCCTTAAGAAGTGAACATACTTTGAATAGGTCAAATACGCATACACCAAGATTGCATCTATTCCCAATGATTCCATTGCTTCTACTTCTAATATGGATGTTTCTATTTCTGATGTGGGTGTTCCAATTACTATTACTAACCAAGTGGAACCCATTCTTGCATGGGGATCCCAATTATATAGTTATCCATTCTTGTCTCGTGTTCAACCGCAGATCGTTCAAATCGCTCGTGGTACTTGGACTCAAGCCTGCTCCAAGCATATGACTGGAGACCGTCGCGGCTCATGAACTTCGTGAGCAAATTCATCGACAAGTAGATTCGGGAATGACCATTTTGGAGCAATTATGGGTTATGGTGACTATGTAGTTGGCCAAAGTGTAATATCCAGGGTATATAATGTGGAAGGTCTTGGTCATAATTTGTTCTCTGTTGGTCAATTCTGTGATTCCGATCTAGAGGTGGCCTTTAGAAAACATACTTGCTTCGTTAGACAACTTGATGGTGTGGAATTATTAAGAGGTACTCGAGGTTCTAACCTATACACCATTTCTATCTAAGACATGATGAAGTCTTCTCCAATCTGCTTGCTGTCAAAGGCTTCTAAAACAAAGTCATGGTTATGGCATCGTCGTCTCAATCACTTGAACTTCGGCACCATAAACAACCTTTCTAGAAAGGATCATGTTAGAGGCTTACCCATATTAAAATATGAAAAAGATCATCTTTGTTCAGCCTGCCAACTGGGAAAAAGCACAAAATATGCCCACAAACCAAAACCCACAAACTCTGTAATGGAAGTCCTTCATACCCTTCATATGGATCTGTATGGCCCAATGAGAGTGCAAACTATTAATGGGAAGAGATATGTGTTAGTAGTGGTTGATGACTACTCCATATTCACTTGGGTTAAGTTTTTGAGGACGAAGGATGAAACTCCAGATGTCATCATTAAACTCATTAAACAACTTCAGATCCGACTCAACAAAATAGTTCGAATCGTCCATACTGACAATGGAACTGAGTTTTTTAATAAAGAACTCAATGAATTTTATGGAAATGTTGGAATCAGTCCCCAAAGAAGTGTCCCTCGAACTCCTCAACAGAATGGTGTAGTTGAAAGACGAAATCGAACTCTTGTAGAAGCTGCAAGGACAATGCTGATTTACTCAAAGGTTCCAATGTTTCTATGGGCTGAAGCTATTGCCACTGCTTGTTACACTCAAAATCGATCTCTAATTTACACTTCTCATGGAAAGACTCCTTATGAACTTGTCCACAATAGAAAACCTGATCTATCATACCTTCGTGTGTTTGGTGCTTTATGTTATCCAACTAATGATGGTCAAGATTTAGGAAAACTGAGAAGATTTAGGAAAGCGGACATTGGAGTTTTTGTAGGCTATGCACCAAACAGAAAAGGTTACCGAATCTTTAACAAGAGAACCCGAAATATCATGGAAATAATTCACGTCACGTTTGATGAGCTGACCGGTCAAATGGCTCCTGGATAATCCAGTTCAGGACCCGCATTTCAAAACAGTCCCATTGGTTCATCCCTTGTACCAAACTCTTCTCCAGCAACTCCATATGTACCTCCATCTGAAGATGATTTAAAGAAATTGTTTGATCCTATGTTTGATGAACATTATGAGCCAAGTGCTAATGAAATGTCGATTCCTACAACAGAGGCTGCTCATATCCCTGTGAACGAAGTCAATCCTTCAGTCACAATATCATTAAGTCAAGAAGCTGTTCTGATCACTCGTCTCATCAACAAATCATCAATCTTCGAATGTACATCATGGAAATGTTTCTGGCATCAATGACGAAGTTAATCCCTTTGCTACTCCCGAAGAAGCTCCATTTGAAAATGTCTTTGCTCCTGAATCATCATCAGAACCATCTTCATCCGGAGACATCGACTCTGCTACTTCAGTTCCACAACAACAACCACATGAACACCTTAGAAAATGGACACATGATCACCCATTGGACTACATCATTGGAAACCCTCTCACCCAAGTATCCACACGGAAACAACTTGCAACCGATGCCTTATGGTGCTTCTTCAACTCCGTACTCTCTAAGGTCAAACCAAAAGACATTAAAACCGCCATGAATGAAGACTGCTGGTTCAATGCCATGCAAGAAGAAATTCATGAGTTTGATTGACTTGATGTTTGGGAGTTTAGTACCGCCCAGATTGTGCTATGATCATTGCTCTTAAATGGATTTTCAAAGTGAAACTTGATGAGCATGGTGATGTCCTAAAGAACAAGGCTCGATTGGTTGCCAAAGGATACCGTCAAGAAGAGGGTATTGACTTTAAAGAATCTTTTGCTCTGTTGCTCGAATAGAGGCAATCAGAATCTTCTTGGCTAATGCTGCAAGTAAGAACATGATAGTCTATCAAATGGATGTAAAGACGGCGTTTCTGAACGGAGATCTTAAAGAAGTCGTCTACGTCAGCCAACCTGAAGGATTTGTGAATCCAGAGCATCCTACTCACGTGTATCATTTGAAGAAGGCGCTTTACGGGTTAAAGCAAGCCCCAAAGGCATGGTATGATACGCTATCAAAGTTTCTTCTGTCTACCGGCTTCAGCAAAGGAGCAGTTGATCCGACATTGTTCACCCGGAAGTCAGGCAAACATTTAATTCACGTTCAAAGTTATGTTGATGATATTATCTTTGCCTCGACTGACCCCAATGAATGTGATCGTTTTTCTAATGAAATGGGTTCCAAATTCCAAATGTCTATGATGGGACAAATGTCATTTTTCTTGGGATTACAAATTTCACAAAGTCCAGTAGGCATTTTCATAAATCAATCTAAATATGCAAATGAGATTTTAAAGAAATTTGGATTTGTATCATGTGACACCGTTGACACTCCCATGATTGAACGAACCAAGCTGGATGAGGACCACTCAGGGATCATGGTAGATCAAACGAAATATCGTAGCATGATTGGATCCATGATGTACCTCACAGCTAGCAGACCAGACATCTTGTTCGCTGTGTGCATGTGTGCTAGATATCAGGCTAAGCCTACTAAAAAGCACCTTGAAGCGGTTAAACGGGTCTTTCGGTACCTCCAAGGAACCATCAACATGGAACTTTGGTACCCGAAGGACACCGGTATGTCACTAACATCATATGCAGATGCAGATCATGCAGGGTGTCAAGATACTCGTCGAAGTACATCCAGAGGTGCTCATTTTTTGGGTGATAAGCTTGTGAGCTGGTCGTCAAAGAAGCAAATGAGTACTTCTATTTCCTCTACAGAGGCTGAATACATAGCCATGTCATCTTGTTGTGCTCAAATCCTATGGATGAGATCTCAATTAATTGACTATGGCTTTGTATTCAACAAAATCCTCTCAGATCTGTGATAATAAAAGTGCTATTTCTCTTTCTTGCAATAACGTTCAACACTCAAGAGCAAAGCATATCGACATTCGACATCATTTCATCAGGGAACAAGAGGAAAAAGGTGTGGTGGAACTCTATTTTGTGGGGACTGAATACCTGTTAGCAGACATCTTCACCAAAGCTCTTCCAAGAGAACGTTTTGAGTTTATTCTTCCACGACTTGGCTTGAAAAGTATTCAACCAGAAACACTCAAACGTCTTCAGGAGGAAGACGAGGAGTGAAGGTCTTTCTTCATCTATCTCTTGTATATATTTATTCGAAAATCAAATAAAAAATTATAAAGCTTTCAAAATCCATAAAAATGTGAAAAATTCGAAAAATCCTCAAAAATATTGTCATTTTTGTCATGTTTTTCTCGATTCGATAACATCTACGGTCTTAATGATGTCTTTCAAAGAATGATACGGGACTTTAGATGTTGTTCGAATATATAAAAAAAAAAATTGAGAGAAAGAGAAACAATGGTTTATTGTCATTTCAGGCAGTAACCCGCTTTTCATAGAAAGAACAGAGCCATGCTTTATCTTGTTTTTCAAATCTCATGCTCTGATTCTATAAACATTTATCTGCTGAAAACTAATTGCTTTGTACAATAACTCGGACTCAAGTTTTGAAAATCATCTGGACTTCTTTGTCAAAATATCTATCTCTCAATCAACAACCTATGTCATTGATTGAGGGGGAGAATGATTTCAATTAAATCAAAAAGTTATTTGTCATACAATTTTTTCAAAAGATAATCATGCATGTTTAATCATTGGAGTTTAATGTCTCAAAATCGATCCTTATCGTTAAAACGCTTTCACATAATCAAGTCACAATTCTCCTTAAAAGCTTTCAAAATCAATTTAAATCTACAGAGATCACAAATCTCAAATGATTTGATAATTGTGATCGGGGGAGAATTTGCGATTTAAATTTGATTTAAACTGATAGTTCGATAAATGGTTTCATAAGTGTTTAGCATGTTTGCCTCCCCACATGTGCCGCAAGTGTTAAACGATTTCAAATTTTCCATGCACATGTTGAGGGGGAGCAACTATTTTAAACCTCAAATTATTGAAACGTGACTGAATTGTCTCTAAGTGCAGGTTTCCTCTAATATGTGCAAAATTCTTTCAAAATTCGAGGCACATATTGAGGGGGAGCAAACTTTTGAAAACCTCATCCTTCCTTAAAATGTTTTATCTACTCAAATTGATTGGGAAGTGATGATGATCATTTTAGAAAATGTTAATCAAAAGATTGGACCTTTCACTCTTAATCTAACGATTTCAAAGATCTTTTGCCTCCATGTGCTAAAACAATTTCTAAAATATTATGCATATGTTGAGGGGGAGCATTTCTAAAATATCAAAACAATTAAGATACAAAATGCTTTGATTCTATATCACAAGTATCTTGATTGATTTTTCAAATGGTTTTCAATTGGTTCCTATGACAGATGAACGATACCAAAAAGACCGACCAACTTTACTTTATGTATGGTGATATAAGGATGATAAGGTTAGGTTGAGGTCCCATGATCCGCCAGAATCGAAGGGATCTAGCCAGGGACAATCCACTAGATAGTGTAGAAGTCCTTAGGTATGATGAAAAAAAGGAGAAAAAGAAGATATGGGAAAAGTGCAAACTGAGACTGAGCTAGTACTGGAATAAACCCAACAAGGTTCTAGTAATGAAGTCTCGGTAAGTACTGAAGGGGTTGAAGAATGAAAAAGAATTGAATGTGAAAAAGGGTGAAAAGAAATAGCCCTCCATTTATTCAACCTTAGGGCAGAAACCGGGTTCAATTCATATACTACTGGTGGTTACCAAGGTAACATCGGTATTGAAGACAAGACGTCATGGACCTAGTGACGCACTGCACTTCAACTTTCCAAACCACTCAAGTTCCTCTTAAAAGGGCTTGTTTCATTCTCACGGGGAACCTACATAATCTATCGACTTTCTCTTAGAGATTGTTGATATTGAAGAAGGAGACCCTCTCCCTAGTCTCCGATATAGGATCCAAATACGCACAAATTGAGTCTAGAGCCACGAGATCATCAATAAATCTCCTTAGGACATTGTCAATGAAGACTCTCTGTTTCACACAATGTGGAAAGAGAGATAATATCTTGAGTCCTACGCATTATCCTTGTGGTATTGCCAGAACATCTGAGTGATATGCAAACATATTCACAATGAAGATGGAAAGCCTTCTGGAGCCATCATCAAACAAGCTCCTGGTGGGTGGCATGTGAGATCTATCCAATAGATCAACCATATGATAACTGAATAGAAACAATGGGGCGATTCAATCTTTTGAATCAATCCTGGTTCAGGTTATGGATTGACGGATACCTTTGAAAAACCGGTCATTGTGCTTAAAAACTATTTTCATTAGCACATCGATCGTGTACGTATCTTTCAAATTAAAAGGTGCTTATGATTGATAATTGATTTTCATTAAAACCTTCGTTGTATTGCAAAAACAATTTCTATTGAGCGATACACGATTGTTTTTAAAATCTCTTTTCATCAATCAGTGAATCTCTATTCGCTGATTCACTCACTCCGTGTTGTCTTCTTTGAGACGTTCCGGTTTGAGAACAGCTAGAGCAGCTGCGAAACTCTGTCAAGGAAATTCTTTGGAAGTATACCTGATCACAGGCAGTACTTGTACTGATCAACGGGGAACCGTGGGCCGTGTACCTCAATTCATCGAAAGTGATCAAAGACACTTTCGTGCGCTTTATTGCTAACTGTCTTATGCAGGTACACCCCGACGTTTGCAGCTGATTATAATGGAGCGGTCAATCCATAGCCGCATGCTCACACAACACATTCATATCTAAAGAAATCATGATTGGTGCATCAATGACTCTGATATATTCACTCCATGCTTCGCTACGCTGCGCCAATATCATGAATCAACGAAAGCTTCCGCTACTCGATACGAAGAAATCATGATCCATAATGTGAGCATGTCGGTCCAAATGTCACAACATCACATGATATCAACACCACAAAGGAAGAGCTAGAGATTTAATGTGGCTGATAATCTCAAAGCTGGCTCTAAACTCATTATCACGTGGATCAGAAAAAAGACCTCCACTTGGATTATCCAAACATGCAATGTGAAGAATCAATGACTACGAGCTTCAGAGCAAAGTAATACATCAGGAATGCAAGAACAATTTATAATGTAATATCTGTTTGTATTCATTGTAAGTTTAATGTGTGTTTGGGGTGACCTCCCTTAGGGGGAGATTGTTAGGAATTAGAAATTTCAGGTATTAAAGAGTCGGTCACCTCAAGTATATGTAATCGTTAGAAAGCTCGTAGTCGTAGTTATTTTATGTTAAGTAGTATTTAGTTTTGTAACACCGTGGAGGACGGACGGGTCTTTACCCACTGTATGCCTGATCCACAGCCCATAGTGTGGCTTTTTATTGTAAGACTATAAATACTATCTACCTTCCAAGGTAGAGAGTTGGAGCTCATAATAAGATTTTTCTTTCTCTCACTAAAGTTCCCAAACCTCTAACTTTCTCTCTCTAAAACCTCTTGTACGCCTACTTTGTGTTATGGTTTGATGTGTATGTGAAATCCAATATGTTACACAGTTTCTTAAGTTGGACAACTTAATTGAGTTAGACGGTGAGAACTGGCAACTCAAGGCATAAGATGGGGATAAAACATGTTTACATTGCAATTGAAATTGGTTAAATGTAAATCCCATAAATCTAGGAATTGCAATTGAAATTGGCAATTGGGCAAGGGCTCGTACCATTTTGTATAATTTCATTACAAGCATATCAACTTATGTGATAAGATTATGACAATTTGGATCCTAGTTTTCAATAATAATTAATTGGTTATATGAATATGAACCTTAGGTATTTAATTTTGTTGAAAAGGAAAATCATCAAAATACTAATTATGGTTTTTTGAACTTTTTCTGTAGATGGTGTTAATACAAATAAATCGTAAAAATGTTTATTAATATTTAGCGATCTCTTTGTGTTTTATTGATAACAAATATAATGTTATCATAAGTAAAACTGATGGATCTGGACACACTCCTTGTGTCAATGATATTTTGTATAATATTATTAAGCACGCGGAATTTACTTAGTAATACTTAGAAGACAGTTTATATGATGTATTGTATGAGAGTAAACACAGATTAAACACAAAACTTAAGCTCCAATATTATTGATGAATAATACGAGTGATCTTAGTATCACTAGGGTTACACCTTGAAGCCTTTGTGAGTAATACGTAGGTAATTAACAAGTACCTAAGACAATGACCTAGGACCTCCTTTTATACAACAAGGAGTCCTTTACAAGATAAGTATAAAGCTAACATAATAGAATATACAAAAGATCTATTCTATACTTATCTAGACACGTTTAACTAAACTTAAACTGATAGCAGTGGTAATAATGAACTGGCAGTGGGAATACGTTTCCACTGCTAGTGTTAAATCAAGCAGTGTAAACCACATACTGTCCGTGGTAACGTATTATTCCCAACAATCCTCCCATAAACTTATGATTTCTCTGCAAATCAATAAGTTTCTTCAATATGCATTATCTTCAAGGATTTAGGGAATTCAATCAAACACTTCACTTCTTTCTTAACTTCTGTATGGCTCTTGAGCATTGATCTTGAAGTCTTTGTAACAATGCTCTGACCTTTTCATTGTCTTCATTAACTCTTATTGGTAAGGTTAACATCACTGTAAGAGCTCCAGCTCTAAGTGGACATTCTTTCTCAGCAAGCATGAAAAAGTCTTCTCCATTTGTTGTAGAGACATGATGAACTTCACATGAATCATAGTAAAACCATTTAGTACCAAAACTTGTGAATAAGGTTTTCCAGAAGTCATCATCAAAATTTGGTTAATAGAGCCTGTTAGGTCACTAGATTTACAACACAAGCTTAATAGAAAGAGATAGAGAGGCGATTGAACAAGATTCACACACACACACACACGATATAATAAAGACGATTAGGCGTAGATGTATGTGAAAGAGAGAATAACTTGAACAACCAACCT
>OU343217.1:282889340-282996222 GCA_910596185.1 Chrysanthemum makinoi
GTTTTGTTCTTTAAGAATTTTGTCCATGTATACCTAGAGTAATCATTCACTATGACCAAAGTGTAGTAGTTGCCTCCATAACTTTGGATAGCAGATGGACCAAATAAATCCATATGTAGTAAATCTAGACACTTAGTTGTAGACACCATGTTTTTAGCTTTATGACTAGAATGAACTTGTTTTCCTACATTACAAGCATCACAAAAGTGATGTTCATATTTTAACTTATGTAGATCTCTTACTAGATCTTTGGATGATAGCGATTGAAGAAGTCGCATGTTGGCGTGACCCAATCTTCGATGCCATAAGGTCGAAGTATCATCCATAGAGGTAAGACATAGTTTGTCTTTAGGTTCATTACCGATTTTAATGACATAGACTCCATGTTTCCTAATTCCTCTTCCTATGGTTATGCCATTTTTAATATCTTACTACCGGTTTTGGTAAAAAGTACATTGCACTTTTTATCACATATTTGTCCTATACTTAAGAGGTTAAAGTTTAGGTTTTCTACGTGACACACATCGTTAATGGTTAGAGATTTGTTAGAAATCGTACCTTTACCGATGATTTTACTTTTGCTATTTCCAAACACCACATTACCTCCATTGAAGGATTCATATGTGGAGAATAGATCTTTATTGTCGGTCATGTGCCTCGTGCACCCGCTATCCTTGACCCATTCATCCGGGTCTAGGTCGACCTTTAAGCACACCTAAGAAAACAATTAACTCAAAAGTTTGGTCCCCATTTGTTCATGGGTCCATTAGTGTTAAACATTCCATTCATGTTAGACATGTATGGATAAGGTGAGTATGCATTCCATGGAGCAAAGTTTTGAAAAGGAAAACCATTTTGCATATTTAGGTTCCATCCCGTTTGATGGTTACTTCTCGGGTAAACATTATTAGGTCTCCTAGATGGATTATGTTTTGAAAAAAGACGGAGCTTTGTTTCTTGCAAAAGTAGGATTATATTTTGGAGGTGGTTGTCTAGTGGTGACATGAGTTGGTTTCTTCTTATTAACGATAACAAACTCAGTTATAGATGAAGAAGCTACGTTATTACCACTGTTTGCTACAGCAGACCCACGGATCCCAGGCTTAACACTAGCGGTTCCCTTTGATGGGATCCGTGGGATCCACCACAACAAGTGCTGGTTTTTCTAGTTCTTTAACAAATTGTGTTTCTTTGTTTTCACTAGTTGATGGATCAAGTTGTTGAATACCTAAACCTTTTTGGTTGTTACCGGTTTTAACACTATCTAATATCATATCTAAAGTATTCGTACTCATTCTAGCAATTTTAGAATCTAGTTGATCAACTAGTGTTTGAAGTTGAACGCAAAGTTCACATTCACCACTTGCTATTTTACCCTTTTCTAGACGTTTCAGTTTTGATTTTAATTCTATGACTTCTTTATTTAAACGTTGGTTTTGACTTTTTAAAAGCTTGTTTTTGTTAATTAGTTTTAAGCTAATATTGCATAGTTTGTCATATTCATTATGCAATGAGTCGTCATCAAGTGATGAGCTACTATAGTATTCGTGACATACCTCGTCATTTGCCATGAGACAAATTTCTCCGTCCTCCTCGTCGCCCATTCCTCACGTGCCGCTCAAGAACGCCTTTTGATCATCCCGTTTAGGACACTTACTAATAAAGTGGTTTGAGTCCCCACATTTAAAGCAAATACGATCATCTTTTGGCTTCTCGTCCTCTTTGCTTTTCCGAAAGCCTTTCTTATCGTCATACGGTTGTTTGACGTATCTTCCCTTCCTACTAAAGAACTTTTTAAAGTCCCTTACCGCCATAGCGTACTCCTCATCATCACTATTCGAAGAGGAGTTCTCTTCATCGCTTGAAGCCTTTTTGGCTTTAAGGGCAAGAGATTTGTGTTTCTCTTTCACCTTTGAGGCTTCGAAATCTTTAGCAAGGACAAGCTCGTAGACTTTTAAGTTGCCTATGAGTTCATCAAGGGTGAGGATTGTCAAATCTTTTGACTCTTCGATCGCCGTCACCTTGGATCTCCACTTAGATGGAAGTGCCATTAGATATCTCCTAACATGGTTACGGCTAGAAAAAGATTCATCAAGTGCTTGTAAAGATGTAATAATAGTATTAAAATTAGCAAATGAATGATCTATAGTTTCCTCATCCGATATTGAAAATTGTTCATATTGTTGAACAAATAAATCAATTTTATTATTTTTAACTTGTTGATTACCTTGATGAGTTACAACTAAATAATTCTAAATTTCTTTAGAGGTTTTAAGCATAGAAATTATTTCGAATTCCTTTTTGGGTAAAGCATTATACAAAACCATTTTAGCTTCACTATTTTTAGAAATCTTTTTCTTCATTTCATCATTTAGTTTATCATGAGGTATGTTAACTAAATTTCCTTTATCATCATTTGAGGTAGCCTCAAAATCGCCTTCAACAATAATGTACCAAAGATCAATATCTTTAGACTTCACATATGTTTCGAATCTATTTTTCCAATATATAAAACCATTAGTTTCAAGTAGTGGTGGTCGTTGCATAGATTGCCCTTCCTTGTAATTTTCAGAACCCATAGTGATCGAAAAGTTTTTAAAATACGGTTTACTTTAAAACTTTTACAAACTTAGCTCTTGATGCCAATTGTGGAAAACTAGAAGGGGGGGTTGAATAGTTTTGCCGATTTAAAGTTAGTTTAAAAAACTTTAGATTCGTTAATATGTGAGATCTTATGGATGTAGAGAAAGTATAGATCTAATGATAAAGCAAGTAAATAAAGTAAAGCAAAGGGATAGAAATGACACAACCAATTTATAGTGGTTCGGCTACAAGGACACCTTCCTTGCCCTACTCCACTCCCCGAGTCACCTACTCGAGAGTTCAAGCACTATGTCAACAAACTCCTTCACTTGGCGGAGAAGCCTTCACAACGTTGCTTACACCTTTTTCCGGTACAAAGCTAAATACCGAGTCCGTAACACGGTGGACCAAACCAAAACGACTATTACACAACAAATATGTGAAACATCAAATACAAGATCTTCGATACAGAAATCTTGCGGATGAACAAATCAATCAAGGACCCCTTGCTTGGATGACTTGTAGAATGCTCGTGATCTCACCTTAGAGAAGGACCTATATGAGAATAACTAAAGAAAGAAAGAAGAAAGTACTCTCTAGATCAAGTGATCTTTTGTTAGAAGAGAATGAGAGTATATGAGAGAATTAATAAGAAGAGGGGTGAGTTAGAATGAAGAAATGGCTCTCTATTTATAGGCAATTTCTGCCACTGTTCCCCGGATCCCACAGATCCCTCCCACAAGGGATCCGTCTAGTGTAATCCTAGGGATCCGTGGGACGCTCCTCTTTGCCCATGGGTTTTTTGGTTATGGGTCATGGTTATGGGTTGGTCCATGAGTTTTCCTTTAGATTCAATGTATCTAATGAATACATTGTATCTAGTCAAATGGGTATGGGTCAATGGGTTATGGATATGATCCATGGGTTGTGGTTTTACCCATCATAATAAACTATTACAACAAATAATTAATTACAACATTTTTGTATTTTAATGGCTATATGTAAATGCTTTACAAAAATAACATGTATCCTTATAATTGTATTTAAGATAACATTATATTTGTTATCAACAAAATACAAAGAGATCGTAAAATATTAATAAACGTTTTTACGGTTTATTTGTATTAACATATTTTATCAAAAATAATAAATTGTCTTGCAATTAAATAATAATCACACTTTGATAATGATTATATACATTATTAAGACAACAAAATAAAATATACAACTTCAACATTGGTAAATACTTAAAAAAAATATGATAGTGACAAAATCTATTAAAAAATATTAAAATAAACATTTCATATTAGCTCCATCCAACATTTTAAAACAAAATTATTAATCCTCAAGTTATATAAATATTTAATGATTAATCCTCAAGTTACTAACTTGAAAAATTAGAGGATTAGTTACATCCAAATTAATCAATGACATTCAACTTTTCAGTTATAAACCGAATGGGTAAATCATCATCACCGACAATTTTCATTCCACCAATTTGTTACTTGATAAATTCTGCAAACTACAAATTTTCTATATAAATCAAATTAAAAACAAAAGTAAAATAAAATAAAAATAAAGTAATTTGCAAAAAAAAAGTTACTCCGTAATAGTTATGGATTAATATATAAATTAAGAGTTAACTACATTTTTGGTCCTTGTGGTTGTACCTGGATTCCACTTTTGGTCCATTTGTTCAAAAAGTTGCGATTTTAGTCCAAAATGCATAGTTTGGTTCCACTTTTGGTCCATTTTTCTAACGAAGTTAGTTCAGTTAGTTAAGTCGTTTGCGACGTTAGTCCTTTATAACGGTCGTTTGCAACGTTAGTCCTTTATACCAAAGATCTTTTGCAATATTTGCAATGTTAGTCCTTTCAGTTAGTTAGTCTTTTAAAAAAATTTCTAAAAAAAAAAATTCGGAAAAAAAAATTTAGAAAAAAAAAATTAAAATTTTTTTTTCTAAAATAAATTTCGAAAAAAATTTCGAAATATATTCTAAAAGAAATCTTTTTTTTCCGAAAAAAATTCTAAAAAGAAACTTTTTTTTAAAAATAATTTTTTTTTCCGAAATTTTTTTTTCCCGAAAAAAATTTCTAAATATATTCTAAAAAAAAACTTTTTTTTCCGAAAAAAATTTTAAAAATATATTCTAAAAAAAAACTTTTTTTTTTTCCGAAAAAAATTTCAAAATATATTCTAATTTTTTTTTTAAATGTATATACATTGAAAAAACGTTTTTTTAAAAATGTATATACATTGAAAAAAATTTCGAAATATATTCTAAAAAGAAAACTTTTTTTTTCCGAAAAAAATTCTAAAAAGAAACTTTTTTTTAAAAAAAACTTTTTTTTTCCGAAAAAAATTTCGAAATATATTCTAAAAAAAAACTTTTTTTTTCCGAAAAAAATTCCAAAAATATATTCTAAAAAAAACTTTTTTTTTTCCGAAAAAAATTTCAAAATATATTCTAAAAAAAACTTTTTTTAAAAATGTATATATAGATTGAAAAAACGCTTTTTTAAAAATGTATATACATTGAAAAAAATTTCGAAATATATTCTAGAAAAAATGTATATACATTTAAAAAAACGTTTTTTCAATGTATATACGTTTAAAAAAAACGTTTTTTCAATGTATATACATTTTTAAAAAAAATTTTGAATATATTTTGAAATTTAACTTTTTTTAGAATATATTTTTAGAATTTTTTTCGGAAAAAAAAGTTTTTTATTAGAATATATTTCGAAATTTTTTTCTGAAAAAAAAAGTTATTTTTGAAAAAAGTTTCTTTTTAGAATTTTTTTCGGAAAAAAAAAAGTTTTCTTTTTAGAATATACTTCGAAATTTTTTTCGAATTTTATTTTAGAAAAAAAAATTATAATTTTTTTTTTCTGAATTTTTTTTAAAGGACTAACTAACTGAAAGGACTAACGTTGCAAATGTTGCAAAAGATCTTTGGTATAAAGGACTAACGTTGCTAACGACCGTTATAAAGGACTAACGTTGCAAACGACTTAACTAACTGAACTAACTTCGTTAGAAAAATGGACCAAAAGTGGAACCAAACTATGCATTTTGGACTAAAATTGCAACTTTTTGAACAAATGGACCAAAAATGGAATTCAGGTACAACCACAAGGACCAAAAATGTAGTTAACTCATAAATTAATTACCAATGCTTAGACCACCACCATCAACTTGAACACCATAGTAGTTAAACAATGTAAGACGGAAACTTTGACCATCTAAGTAGCAGAAAAACATTATTTGACCAATGAATAAGTTATCATTCTCACACAAGGTTGACCAATATAATCCTTCAAAACCTAGCAAACGGCGATTTTACAATGGAAATCAACTAAAAAGGAGTAAAGGACCATTTGAAGTCTCAATATTCAATTGAATTGATAAATGATTGTGGAACAACCTAAATTAGTCTTGCAAAAACCTACAAAAGATTAGAAAGAATTTTAAAACATACGAAATATATATATATATATTTATATATAAATATATATATATATATTTCGTATGTTTTAAAATTCTTTCTAATCTTTTGTAGGTTTTTGCAAGACTAATTTAGGTTGTTCCACAATCATTTATCAATTCAATTGAATATTGAGACTTCAAATGGTCCTTTTTGGTTGATTTCCATTGTAAAATCGCCGTTTGCTAGGTTTTGAAGGATTTAATATATATATATATATATATATATATATATATAGGATAAAGATCAAATAAAAAGACAAATATCCGTAAAAAGATAAAAAGATTTTTTTCAAAAAAAGTTCTCGAAAAATTCTCAAAAAATTCCACAAAATCAGGTATAATGATGCATGAAAAAGTTGTGAAAAACTTTTTTCTAAAAGTGGATGTTTTTTCCAAAAAAAAATTATGAAAAAATACGTTTGCGCATTAAATTGTTTTTTTGTGCATCAAAATTTGGTTTTTGCACCCAACTTCTTTTGACTTTTTTCATCAAAATAACATTGCGCATCAAACTAAAACATGTTGAAATTTTTGTGCATCAAAATTTTTTTGCGCATCAAAATTCGTTTTTTGTGCATTAAAAAAAAAGTATCAAAACTCAAAATTATAAAAAAAGTTTTCACAAAAGTATTATGCACCAACGTACCTGATCTTGTGGAATTTTTTTGGAATTTTTGGAGAATTTTTTAAAAAAATAAAATCTTTTTATTCTTTTTACGGATATTTGTGTTTTTATTTTAACTTTACCCTATATATATATATATATATATATAGTGCGGTTCTAGAGAAAAGTATAATCAAAAAGAAAAGTGAGAAAAAAAATTATAGGGTCTAATTTGAAACATCTCAAACTTCAGGGGCAAGTTTTAAAACCACCCCCCCAAAAAAAAATAAAAAATTAGGCAATTTTTTTTCCCGCCAAAAATTTATAACTGTGATGCACCTTTTTTTGTGCATCTGAGTTATAAAAATTGGTGCATCATAGTTATAACTACTTTTTTTTTAACTGTGATTCACCAAAATATAAAGGTGCATCAGATCGCATATGTTATTAACTTATTCCAGAAAAAGTTTTGAATTAGAACCGTCAACCTTTGTGTATAAAAGAGATATTTTTCAACTGATTCAACACGCTTATTTTATTAATCACATGGTTAAATATACAATGAAATCAATTATCGTAACATGTTTCAAAGTCATTTTATTAATCACATGGTTAACTTACTTTTCATCAATTCACGATTGTTAATATATGCCCTAGCGTTATCCCAATGACAAAGCATGCGACGCTACCATGGATAGCATAGCTCCATCTCTTGTTGTATAACTAATGCCCCTTAAAGAGCATAGTATACTAAGTTTTTGCAATGTTATTGAAACATATAAAGTAACAATCGTTGGGTGCATCTCGGTTATAAAATTTGGTGCATCATAGTTATAACTGTGATGCACCAAAATAAAAAGGTGCATCACAATTATAAAAAATTGGCGGGAAATTTTTGGCCAAAAAAAAAAAAATTTTTGGCCCCCTAGAAAAAAAAATTGGCGGGAATTTTTTTTTCGGTGGGTAGGGGGGGCGGCGTGGGGAGGGGTAGGGTGCGAATTTACAAAAATTCCTTAAAGAATGAAAAAAAAAATACAATTAGGCCCCTGTAGTTTGGTGTGAAAAAAGGGAGGGGAAGAGGGGGTGATCCAATGGTTGAGATTACTTTTTTCACTTTTCTTTTGAGATCAACTTTTTAAATGATCCAAGCTCTATATATATATATATATATATATATATATGTGTGTGAAAATTACTGTAGTACCCATAATCAAAATAGTGTGTCTGCACATACCCATCTTTCTTCTCAATATCAAAACTACCCATCAATGTCGGGTATATATTTTCACTATATACACGACATGGACGTGTATGGCCATAAATGATCCTTGCAATTAAATTTTTAGCATGTCGGGTACAAAAGCAAATGTATACACGACATGGGTTTTTTTATTCTTGTTCACGCTTACCCACACACATCTAGTGTATTTCTATACACGACATGGTGAGTAAATACACGACAGGGGACAAAGTTTAGGGCATGTCGGGTATAGATGCATGAAAATACACGACATGGGAAAAAGACAAGGCCATGTCGTGTATAGAGGATGGAAATACACGACATTGACATATTTTGCATTCTCATTTCAAGCCCTAGACAATGTCGTGTAATATAATACCCTATACACGGCATGTTTTAGAGTTTTGTTTATTTTTTACGATACATGTTTTAGTGGTTATATATATATGATTAAGAATAGGTGAATGAGTAATCACGTCATGTTTTTTTTTTATGATTAAAGCTGAAAAGTCAAATATTCTGTGTTATCAAATCAACATTGTAAATGATTATGTTTTGGTGATCATCCATTTGTACTTTCTGAAATAAGGTGGTTGTGGAAATACATACTAGCATAACATAAACATGACATATGTTACAAAATCAAACCAATGTAAGAAAACAACATAAAAAGGTACTAGTTAGTTTACAAACCAAATAAATTAAACCAACTATTATTTGATGACTGAGAGTTTTGATCATTTAAATGCTGAGAGGCGTATGGTTGGGAGTCGTATTGGTCATAACCTGGATACGGGTTTTGATGATCATTTTGTTCATGACTTGGTTGACCTTGGTCATATGGGTCTGTTGTGTAAAAAATTTGATCATATGGTTGTGGTGAGTATGTGTTTTGTTCAAACGGTTGCGTTGGGTATGAGTCATAATTAGGGAAGCTGTGATCAAGTGTTTGAGTCGGGTATGAGTTGGCCGTAGGTGTATTTTCAGGTTGCTCGTTAACTGACTTTTTTTCCTTTGGGTATTCTTTCCGTTTTAGTGGCTGGAAGACAAATGGTTTTTTGCATTGCCCACGTTTGTGGCCTGCTTCACCACACCTACCACAATGTTTAACTTGTGGTTCCTCACCCTGAGATCGTATACGGTCAGTATTTTTTGGCCGACCAGGTTGCGGGTTGTCCATTCGTGGAGGAGTGATGGGTTGTATATACCCTAGATAATCCCATTCGTGAAACACTCCCACAAAATTAACCGACTCTGCGTACGTCGCCTGGTATATTGGTTTTTTAAACCAATGTTGAACAAATTGCACACAATCCGTTTGATTCAAAAACCTAGTAACAGCAATAACGTGACCACAAGGTATGCCGGAAAGCTGCCATTTGCGGCATTCACATGACATGTTCTCTAAGTTCACTTCACGATTGTATCGCCCATCATAAACCTGGAACCGACTTTCATTAACCCCATATACACTCCAAGTTGCGCTTTTTATTTTCCTCTTATCCACCTTATGGGCAGCCCAATCTGTGATTTCATACTTCATTTTCGCTGCATGAACACAAAGACGTGAATAAGTTTCTTTGTAGTAAACAAAACCATTTAAAAAATATATTTTCTTTTGGAAGATAAATAACTGCAGCTTGTCGCCGTTTATAATACCAATCTTGCACCATTGATCGATATTGCTCGGTCAACATTGCGATTGGAAGCTTCCTTGATTTTACAGTACAAGCATTAACAGACTCAACGCTGTTTGATGTACAATAATTGTAACGAGTGCATGGGCAATACGCTCTGGACCATCTTTGCACATCTGCTTCAAGTAACTTGTTGTACGCCTCAGGCTCAATAGCCTGCAGAATTTGCATCTGACTATCAAATTCTTCAGGTGTATACGCTTTGCATATGCTCCAATATAGCCCCTTTGTTTTTGTTTTTTTAAAGAAATGTTCATCAAAAGATGACGACAACAAATACCATGAAACGCCAATGGGTATTCATTGCGTCGCTAACGCAATGGCAGCATGCCTATCAGATATTATAACCAAATCCTGGTTATCACCTATGCATTCTTTAAGTACGGAAAACCACCATGACCAACATTCACCGCCTCTCCCCTCTGCATATACCGTAAGCAATTGGCACAATTTGGTTGTTTCCATCCATGCCTACAACTAACAAGTTTGTACCTTTGTATACACCCTTTAAATGAGCCCCGTCGACTATAAGCATAGGGCGGAGATGTTGCACCTAACGTCTTTAATCTACAAAAAATAATTATAAACACACGTTATAATAAATTTACAATAATTATTTCATGTTTATTTATTTAAAAAATATGCATATGATAGTTGTAAATACTTACTGAAACACCAATGGCAACGAATAACATCTCAAAAACTCCTGTTTCGTTTGTCTTGATACGTGTGATAGTGCCTGGGTTTTTTTCTAGATTGTGACAATAGTACGGTAACATTTCAAAAGATTCCGTCGGTGAACCCCGTATCATTTGTAACCCATAATCCTTTCCTCTCCATGCTTGTTGATAAGATATATTTATTTTATACTGCGCCAAGATGTCTTTTTGTATATCTTTCGGTTTCAAATCACGGTTATTGTCTTTTAATTTATCTCTAAAAATGTGACCAATAACCTTTTTATTTGCATTTTGATGGTTAGGATATGTTTGAGTTTTGGGACACGTGTGAGTATCTATCATACCTGTAACTCGAAACACATTAGTTTTTTCCACACGTTTAGCGCAAATTCTCCAGTTGCATTCTTTAAAATGATAGCACTTACAAGAAAACCTATCTGGTTCCGACCTACTTACCAAAAACTGGTAACCTTCTTGTATACATTTCAACCTAATTGCAACGTCTAACTTTTCTCTTGTGTCAAAAAACTTTCCGACATAAACGTCAGCATCGCTATTATATTGATTTGAAATTATTGGTTTCGGGTGGTAAATAGGTGCTTCTGGAACATCAGTCATCAATGAAAAAATATTCTTCCAGTCATGGTGAACTGGTTTTGGTTTATCATCTACACCAACAAAACAATCATTTTCTTCATCGTCTCATCATCATCTCGACCGAATGCAAATGATGATCCGGTTTTTGAAATTTGGCTCATCTTTATACCCGGAATCATTATTTTCATAATCAATTGCTTCAAATTTTTGAGATGGGCCATCATTTAAAAAAGACACATTGTTTTGAAAAGCGATGACCCTGTTTTCGTTAGGTGTTTCTAAAATTGTAAAACGTTCGGTTTTCTTGGGTTGACCTAAAATATGTAGTTTCTTCCAACTGTGTTGTTTTAGCCACATACAGATGAGACATTCTTGTATTCGCATAAGTGTAATCAGCAAAAAAAGTTACCTCGTCGTCGTCAGTGATATCCATTCGAAAATCAAATGTCGGGTGCTTAAATTTAAAATTAAGTTGAATATTGGGATCCAACTTGAATTTAGAACGCACAAACTCAACTAACCATGAGTATGTGATATTAGTGTACATGACCACACCTCGTTGAGTATTATCAAAATGTAATAAACAGTTGAATTTATGAATTTCTGAAGTCATGGCGATGTATATATGAATTTGCTATGTTTGGATATACATTTCGGTTTGTATATATATATATATATATATATTATATACATACAATGCTGTGTAAAATTTTACCCGAAATATGACACAGATAGGACAACTCTATGACAACGATTTGACTACTCCATGACTATTTCTTGTACATGTAAATTTTTACCCGAAATATGACACATATGGGACAACTCTATGACAACGATTTGACTACTCCATGACTATTTCTTGTACATGTAAATTTTTACCCGAAATATGACACAGATGGGACAACTCTATTACAACGATTTGACTACTCCATGACTATTTCTTGTACATGTAAATTTTTACCCGAAATATGACACAGATGGGACAACTCTATGACAACGATTTGACTACTCCATGACTATTTCAAATATGATGGTTGTTATTTGGAACCCATCAATAAAAAGATCTATAGGTTTATTAGTCCCTAGTTTCTTGAATCAACCTGATTCACCAAAAATGGTCATTGGTTTTGGTGTACGTCCTGACAATTTAGACCTAACCATTTTAAAAATTAATTACCCGTTATACGGTCAGGGGCCATGGTACGTGTCAGTGTATACATTGAGTTCGAGACGCTGGATGAATCTTTACATATTCATCTCCTACTTTTAGGTAATGTTATCTATGTAATGTTTATCTAACTCAACGTCATCTATATGTAATGTTGATTTACTTGAATAAAAGTTTGAATTAACATCAAATATAAGTTAAACATAAAATATAAAAATATATACAACTTCCATTAAAAATCACTGTCAATCATATCCACAAGAACTAGTCTCCTCGCAACGACAATCGTAAAACATCTTAAAGATACTATATCTAATATTCTTGAAAAAGCCTTCAACATCATAACTCCATTGTGGTGGAAACTTACCAGTAACAAACTCATGCATGAGCCAACAAGTGATGACTCCACAATCGTGAGTGTTAGTTTGGTGTGGGATCGGAAATTTTTGGTCGTTGTAACGGAATTTGAAATTGTAGTGCAGACGTCCGGTTCTTGTGAAATGTCCTAGCTCTTCTAAACATTTGTTAAGAACTCCGGTCCATTCTAGAACATACCCTCGTAAATAATCACAACGCTCTGTGCTAGGCAAAGAGTCGAGAACCTGAAAGGTGGATAACCTTAGATCAATAACTGATGTGACCCAATGATTCCCTCCTGCATTCATCGGCATCACCACCTGCGTCGAAAATATATTCAAATATATACAGTTAAATAAACTAGTAAAGCGTAATGTATGAGACAAATTAATTATAGGTTGAAACACATTTACTTACCCAGGTTACTTGATCCCATGAAGGGTACGGCTGCATGCTACCATCTAATGTTCCCATAATCGAAGGAGCTATCGAAAGCATGGGTACTCTACCACCATCTTCTGTGGGGTAAGTGGATGATGTCCATGATGATGATACTGTCCATGGCGCGCCATCTTGCCTTCTTCTTATTAATAGCTCAACCCAACAATTCATTTGCTGAGTCAAGAGATTAAACAAAATCATTTTACGTTCTTCAAACTAATATAATCTAAACTTTTAAAAAAACATAACACTATACTTACGTCGTCAGACAGCCAACCAATTTGACCAGGTACTCCGGATCGTGCCGTTCTTGTATAATTTCGGAAGTAGTTGTTGAAAGAAGGTAAGCTCTGCTACCCAACCCTTTGGGTGGCAGTCAAGGTATATCGGGGATGGGTTTAATAGAAATTCCTCCAAACTAACATAACGCTCACGCATCACCTGAAAAAACAAACGATAAAATACAATATCAAACATTGTTAATTAGCAACTTCATGTTAATAAATTTAAAGGGTCCAGTATACCTTATTAAGGTCAACATTATAAACCGCAATGGTCCGACACGACGACTACCAAAACAGGTAACACCACCATCATACTCTTTATACTCATGAACCGCTTTTTCTTCCAAATTAAACGCTGGAATGTTCGAGGTAAGATTGTGGTTGGCCCCTGTTCGATGTAAGGATATTGCAGACATTTACCCGGACGACAATCCCTCTTTGGTCGCTCGATCGGATCCTTAAAAAATAATAAACAATAAAAATTTTAAAAATCAATATAATTACTAGTAACAATATTAACAATGAAATATTTTATGTAATTAATAGGTTACCGGGGCGTCCGACACCAACGTCCATAGGCGTGAGATGGTCCTGCCTGATAATCAACAGGCGTGGCAAGCGAGCGAACCCAACCGGCGACGGGAAGCCGTATGTCCGGTGGAGGAAGCCATGATGGACCAGTAGACATTAAAGGCTGTGTAGGTACATGAACACCGTCAAAGAACGAGTCGTTCGGTGGCTCGCCAAATGGACGGTCGGCATTTGGTATTCCCTAAATGTAAAATTATAATGTAGAGTTGGTTATTTTCAAACATATTTAAATATAAAAGAGATAAAAGCACGTAAATATGCTTACGTGTTTTGAATAACAATAAATAAATTAACGTAAGCTACTTACCCGAAAATCGCCACCAAAAATCGTGGATCAAGTTGTTTGAACTTCAAGTCATGTTCTTGTAACTTCGCCTCAAGTGCCTTCATCTGCCGTATAAATTCGGTGCGATAAAATCGTAAATACGCTTTTTCACTGGAATTGGGGTCGGATTCCCAGCAAAATGGTCACTGCTTTTAGCCCATCACTCGGTATTTTCCTCATAGTCATCCGGCCTAAGCCTCATCAAAGGTGGGTTTAACTTTAAAAAACATGGACAATATACACAACATTAATAAAAACCAACAAAAAATTATAATCATATTGTAAGAAACTAAGGTCATATTTCAAACTCACATTCAATTGGTCATCCAAAAACCGGTCTATAGACTCTCTAAATACCACGTTTCTATAGCTCCACGCAATTGATTGGGGATACAACTGTTTATGACAAAAAACGTTGGCGCACCATGAGGGAAACTCTCCAATATCCACGTCTGTAAAAGGCAAATTTGTTTTAAATTTGTTAACGATATACATATACATGAACTTTATAAATTTATATATGACATACCTTGAAGGCCGATATAAAGCCATTTAAATTGTACTTAGGAAGTTTAGTAGGATCCCTCCCCTCGGCAAAGTGCTTTGCCCTGCGCTTATTCTTTGCATCCTTAAGATAATTGTACAAGGTTGGCTATACGTAAGACCCCCACGGGAACACATTCCATGCATCTATATCCTCCACTAACCTAAATACAAAATCGTCGACTACATTCCTAAGCTCGGTCCCTTTTAACACCAACACCAACACGGCTATCAAACAAAGACCAACAGCGTCTTCGTCGCTCAAACGCCTCAACAACTCAATGTCTAGCGCACGGAACACATCACCAACTTTTATTTTTGAAGAATCAGCTGACGAAGGGAACACTCGTCTCCTAAAGGGAATAGGTCCATCTTCATAATCCTTTCTAAAATCTATTCCAAATCTTAGACCAAGAACTAGACGTAATTCCTCCCTACCAAACTGAACCTCAACCTCACCCACCCGATTTATATCACGCATTACCACGATATCTCGGAGGAACAATATTTGTATCTCCCTCTACACATGGCACTTGGTGGCATATGAAATAATGTACTAACACGCCACACTCTTGCATTTTTGGCAAATCTAACAACCAACCAAAACATGTATCTCTAAATAATGTTTCCTACGGGTGTTCTCAATCATACTTTTAATAGCCCTAATCACGGATAACCTACTCCTACATGTAACTTGCAGGGATAGTCCTAAAATAAATAAACATATATTAATACACATATGCGTAACAAATAAAAAACTAAAAGTGTAAAGGAAAAATTGCGAAATACCCGTAATCTTCCATATTCACGACCATATCCACCACCACACAAAGGCACCACCGCACCACCAACACTTTTTTATAACCACCACTAAACCATCAAACTCACAAACTACTTCAACGTCACCACCACAAAACCACCAAACTCACGCACCACAATGTAACCACCACAATGTTACCACCACCATACGATGATGAACAAGATGTCGTGTATATTGGTGATGAAGAAGATGTATATTCTTTCAAGATATAGTGAAGAAGATGTCGTGTATATTGTTCCTCATATATGTATGTGATGAAGAAGATGTAGTTTGAATGAACTTACAAGAACAAAGATACACGACATATATTCAAGCTTTGAATGAAGTTCATCTACCATACATTGAATCATCAAATCAACCTTTTAATATTTGCTCTTTCCCAATGCTAAGAGATAACCCTAAACCTAAGAGATAACCCTAAACCCTCTATACCCTTTAACGTTTTCCCGATATAGCATGTCTTTTTCCCATCTCGTGTATTTGCATCCACTACATGAGCTTGTCTTTTTCCCCATCTCGTGTATTGAAGTCCTCTATACACGACATGGCTTGTCTTTTTCCCATCTCGTGTATTGGAAGTCCTCTATACCCGACATGAGCATGTGTTTTATCCCATCTCGTGTATTTTCTGGATTGGTACCCGACATGCCCTTAAACTTTGTCCAATGTTTGTCCCATGTCGTGTATAGAAATACACTATATGTGTGTGGGTAAGCGTGAAGAAGAATAAAAAAAACCATGTCGTGTATACATGTGCTTTTGTACCCGACATGCTAAAAATTTAATTGCAAGGATCATTTATGGTTATACGCCCATGTCGTGTATATAATGAAAATATATACCCATATGGATGGGTAGTTTTGATATTGAGAAGAAAGATGGGTATGTGCAGGCACACTATTTTGATTATGGATACTACAGTAATTTTCACTATATATATATATATATATATCTATATATATATATATATATATATATATATGTGTGTGTGTGTGTATGAAGTGTTTGGGTGTCAAAACAAGAAACACTTAGACATGAAGTATTACGTCCTTTATACTTTCATAACTTATCAACACAAACACCTTCTAAGTTATTGCGTGCTATAATTGAATAGTTTATTTCTAATATACAATGAAGACCTCACGCAACCTTTATTTTTCCTGTCACATAAGCTTTCTTTCTCCGGCGACTTTCAGACGACCTAGTATCCACAGCAGTGACCTTTTTAATTTTTTTATTTTTTTATGTATTTTTGTATTTTTTTTTAAATTCAAAATTTTTTACATATAAATACCTCTTCATTCATCCATCTTTAAACACCAACTCTTAATTTCTTATCTCAGATCTAAAAAATGTCTCAAGAAAACACTCCTAGAAACAATCCCCCGACACTTGAAGAAACGGTTAATACTCCACCCTCATATATCTTTCCGTCATTTCCAACGGAAGATGATGAATATGAACCGATTGAGGAACCAGCTGGCAAACCGTTTCTTACAGAGGAAGAGGAATGACAACTTCTTTTGGATGCAGAAGCATTGAGAGCAATTGAAGAAGAAGACGTAAGGGAAGAAGAAGCTCGCTAGGAGCGGGAAGGGAAACGCCGGATTGAAGAAGCGTATAAAGAGTGGGAAGAGAATTTTAGGGACTTTTCTGCTTACGATGATCGTTATTACACAGATTAATCTGAAAGTTGAATAACTCATCTAGTTGACGAACTTACGTGCTTGAATTTCCGTATCATATATATGAGGATAGCTTGGCTACAATTTTTGTAGCCAATTGACTACAATCCTTCGTTAAAAATACACTATCAATAAATCAGGGACCCACAAAAAAAATCATGACGCACAAAAAAAATCAGGGACCCACATTATATAGCACAAAATTGTAGCCAATTGGCTATAATTAATTGTAGCTAATATATTCCATATATATATGTATATGTATATGTATATGTATATATATATATATATATATATATATATATATATATATATATATATATATATATATATTTATTTGTATGAAGTGTTTGGGTGTCAAAATTAAACAGTTATCAAGACAAACACCTTCTAAGTTATAGCGTGCTATAATTGAATAGTTATTTCTAATATACAATGAAGACCTCAGGCAACCTTTATTTTTCCTACCACATAAGCTTTTTTTCTCCGGCGACTTTCAGACGACCTAGTATCCACAACAGTGACATTCTTAATTTATTTATTTTTTATGTATTTTTGTATTTTTTTTTAAATTCAATTTTTTTTTACTTATAAATACCCTTCATTTATCCATCTTTATACACCAACTTTTAATTTCTTATCTCAGATCTAAAAAATGTCTCAAGAAAACACTCCTAGAAACAATCCCCCGACACCTGAAGAAACGGTTAATACTCCACCCTCATATATAATTCCGTCATTTCCAACGGAAGATGATGAATATGAACCGATTGAGGAACCAGCTGGTAAACCGTTTCTTACAGAGGAAGAGGAACAACAACTTCTTCTGGATGCAGAATCATTGAAAGCAATTGAAGAAGAAGAAGTAAGGGAAGAAGAAGCTCGTAAGGAGCGGGAAGAGAAACGCCGGATTGAAGAAGCGTATAAAGAGTGGGAAGAGAATTTTAGGGACTTTTCTGCTTACGATGATGGTTATTACACAGATTAATCTGAAAGTTGAATATAACTCATCTAGCTGGCGAACTTACGTGTTTGAATTTCCGTATCGTAATTTGTATTTTTATTTCAATGTCGTATTTTACTTTGTTTATGTAATGAATAAAAATTCGTATTCGCAAAATAAATTTCCATTCAGTTAAATAAAAACAGATATTACAATACGAAATTTAAAAAATAATAATATGAAATACTTAAAATACAACACTTCTATTTATTATGAACATGCATCCAAACAAATTTAGAATTCATTTGTTGTTCTGCTTTTCTCGCCTTCCTAAACAAAGCATTATGCATCTCGTAATCGAAAGCAGATGCTTGATTCAAATAAGCGTCGACCAAAGCATGTTTCTCTTTTGGTATGTCACTACATATAGCGTATGCTTTTCTTAGATCGTCTTTAGCTATGCTAGCATTCTTATACGCAACGGCTAAGTTTATTATGGCTAACTGATGAACTTTATCTTCTTCGATTTATTCTTGAACAATAGCTTTGATTTCATCGACTGTGTGTGAAAGCGAACAAGTCATTTAGAAAAGAAGAGAAAGTGTGTATAAATTGTGTATTAAATGACAATGGGGTATTTATAGAGTAAAGGTTTAAATTTTTTAAAGTAATTTATTATTATTATTATTATTATTATTATTATTATTATTATTATTATTATTATTATTATTATTATTATTTATTTTATTTTTTTTAATAAAATATCACTTCATTAGAAAATCAAAGAATTACAAGAAATTAGTGAGAAGCCGAGATATTATTATTATTATTATTATTATTATTATTATTATTATTATTATTACTTTTTAATAACACTTTATTAGAAACTCATAGATTTACAAGAAATTAGTGAGGAGCCGAGATATTATCTGAGCCCCCACTCCTCTAGCTATAGCAAAGCTAATCCTACTAAATATATGAATAGCAGCACGTGTTCCAATGTCTTGAGTCATAGAGAATTCAAACCAATGGTCAAAATTTTCAAAATTTGCACACGAAACAAGCACAAGATCTAGGTCGAAAATATGTCTTATTTGTGTTTTTTTTTGCCCGGCGACCTTAAACCCACAACGGGCCGACCGACGGTCGATCTTCAAAAAAAATTTAGTCGACCGAACAATTGTTCATGTTATTGTAAGAGCATAGGGTATGGTAACTTGGGTTATAGTTTCACTCAGTGGAACGACAGTGCCAAATCAGCTTTAACATTTTAACCTTTTAAAAAAAAAAAAAAAAAAACCCTTATCATAACTCAACTTTAACTCAACATTTTGGGCTTCACCTTTTAAAAAATTACAATTTACAAATTAACCCCTTAACTATTTCATTCATTTAACAACCTAATATTTCATTAATAAACTTTAAAATTACAATTCAAAATAGAAAAACGTTACGAATTAAAAAAAATACCACATAAAAAAAACTAAATAAAAATGTTATTAACTTAACAAAAAATGTTGCTACTCTAAAATGTAAACACCACACTACCAAATGACTAAACTACAATTTTAGTTATATGTCATCTTCCCCATTTGTTTCTTGCTGTACACATAGAGTGAAAACACACTCAAGAACACACACATTTCAAAATTACAAAAGCAAAACAACTAATTTCAATCATGGGGGCGAAATGGATTTTTTTTATATTATTATTGTTTCATGCCTTCACGCAGCGTTAAGTGGTTAACGTGGGAGGTTAACGCACTCTTAACGTCGGATCTCGGTGTGGTTAACGCACCCTTAACGCGAAAAGGTTAAACTTTAACTCGGATGTCACGTTAAGACACCGAGTGCTCTAAGAGGCTTTTGGTGAATATCTTTCATTTGCATAGATTACTTTAATTAATTTAACGTTGGGGCAAAAACTTTTATAACCAATTCGTAATACAGATATAAAATAGGCCAAGTTGCAATGAAATGTTATGATTAACAACTGTGTCATTAGTGATTTAGATGCTAATTATTCTAAATTATTTTTGGTAAATTTGATCTTAAACTTTCTATTGTCATTCACAAAGACGCAAGTTTTTGAGTAACAACGTGACCAACTTTTCGCTTGGTAAAGTTCTTTAACAGTGCGATGTCGATAGAGAATGAGACAGAAAATGAGATGATAAATGGGAAATATTTAAAAGCCGCGCCACCACATGAATATACCCAACTTTTCGATTGGTAAAGTTCATCAACCACTTGTAAATTTTGTGGACTATAGTTGATAAAATGGGTCTACGACGACTTTGGAAACTTTATATCCATATGATTGTGAACGTGTTCAAAGTAAAAAAGAAGATGTGATTTGTAGACGTGTTCAAATATTTGTGGACAGTAATCACAGTATGATTCATATCTTTTTTCTATGGTGGCACTTAAAAAAAATGTTATAGAAAACTAAAAAAAAAATGTCACTACAAGTAAAAAAAAGTGTCAAAAAGTATAATAAAAATGTCACTAAAATTTCATAGGCTTTTTACACTTAAAAAAGTGTAGATAGAAATATAGTAGACAAAAGACTATTTATAGTGAAAAAAAAACATGAAGATGCATTTTTTGTCTTTTAAGGCACATTTTGTACATAAAAATTTTATTAAATCTCAAAATTTTAATATTTTACCCGCACTTTTCAAAAAGTATCATTAAAATGTTAGCTTTAGTGACATTTCTTTCTATCATTAAAACCTTTGTCACTATAGGTTTTTCTTTATCTTGTAGTGATATTATTTTAGAAAATCAGATAATTAATCAAGATAAATTGCATCACCAAGTAAACTCGAATCAAAATACTTGTATTTCAATGATACTTTATGTGTGTGAATGTTATTCAATCAAATTATTGTGAGTTCAAATCCTGCATAGGATATTTTTAGATTAATTTAATGTGTAGAATGTAGATATTGTGAGATACTTAGTTGCTTTTAAAAAAAACTAATAAAAGTCTCAAATTTTAATAAAAATATTAAAAGGATTTAAAAAATAAAAAGGTAATTTATAACAATTAATGAGTTAATGTTATCAGTATAATTTAAAATGAAGACCAAATATAAGTATATAAAAATCTGACTTAAATTTGATTTATATAATTAAGTGTAAATTTTCATTTGTCTAACTCGATTTAACTTGTCATGTATGAAAGTGGGTAGAAAGTTAATTGGGAGAAAATAGTAGCAGAATGTATCAATGCTCATTTTAAGAGAGAGTTAGGTGCAGCAAGCCTCCAATAACACTTATTGGTCTGCCACTTCAGTGTCGTCGGGTTTTGGGCTCAACTTGGGTCAACAATCCGCGGGTATTTTGCATGGTACCTATAACAACCCGTAAAATTTCGGATTATTTTAATAATATTTATCGCGGCAGAAAATTCAAATCAATTATTTTCCGACAAAATGCCAATATCTAAACTATAAAAACGAGAGGTCATTTCGTTCCTTTAGAAATAAGACACCGCACTTACAATACTTGCCCACAAAGTATCTGCGAAATTTATTATTGTCCAAGTTAAAATTTAAGCATACATAAACTTAACCCATCAGTTATTTCAAGACACTACAAGAAGTGGCAAACAAAAAAAAAAAAAAATGAGATAAGAGAAAAAAATACACTTTTTATCAATCACTAATAATTTACGAAAGAAAACAAAAGGTTATCTCGTGAATTTAGGAAGTCACGGCACCGCACGCATTCCGACACCAATTAAATAACGGCAAACATTTATAATCGAATTTCTACGTAATAATAAAAATATATTATTACACTTACAAAAACGCTTCTAAAAATATAATTTCTATATCTTTCGGGTACCGGAAGGACGCTTACTCAAAGATTCGACAAAACATGGGTACAGTCCAATATCAGTAATTAAACACATCTACACTGCGTCCCACTTCTTTTATTCCTTTCTTCTTCATTTACCCTTTTAGCTTCTTCCAAAACCAGAACCAAAAGAAACCGCCCCTTCCTCTTCGGTCACCATAATCCATCACCACAAATCTTCAGCCACATAATCTACCCTAAGGGGACACTAGCTCGGCTGTGAATAGAGATGGAATCCAAGTAGAGTGCCACGCTACAATCAAGAAGAGAAAGAGGACACAAGGCTTCCTTAATATACATCTATATATAGCATCAACTCTTGAAGCAGGTTCATCCACTCATCACGACGCAAAAATAATTAGGGTTCTTAATAATTAGGGTTTCTCTAAACAAAGGGCTTTTTGAAATTGAGTTGGGGGTTTTGTTATTTGATGCATAAGGAAGCTATCTCAAGAGTGTAATTGTTCCAAATCGTCCTAAGTTTCTCCAATTTAGCTCCTTGGTTTCGGTTTTACATACTCATTCGACCCACCTTTGGGTTCATTGTAAGAATACCACCTTGTTATTGTTTTTACATTTATCGTAATCATAAAAAAACTTTAATTTGAATTTATTAAAAAGTTCATCTGGTATTCTTGTTTTACTTAACGTCGAATTCATTAACGTTGGATTAATATTGTTGTTGTTGTTGGGCTAGTGTGGTAAAAACAGAAAATTAAAACTTGTAATGACATAAACCTTGTTATGGCTTAAATGGGTATTCCACTCGATGGTTAGGTTTCGGCTTAATAATGTTAGGATAGTTATCCTCGTGGTTGCCTAGCACATGCGTTACCTTGGCTGAAGTTTAACCTCACTCGAGGGTGTTGTTCCATTTTATTGTTTTCGCTCGCACGTCCTATCCCGTAGGGTAACTGTGGACGAGTCACATATGAACATCGGGTTGTACCGAAAGTCGAGACCCACAAGAAAAGTGTTTTCATTTGCTCACTTTTGCCTAAACTATCAAGTGCTAGCTAAAAGATTATATAGTAATGTGCTAATAAAATTTTTGGTGTGAACTTAAATCTGGTTTTGTTTATTAATAAACAACGGTTCAATTTAATAAACGCCACCAACGGATTTGGAGGAAGTCTACGTGTGTTCCATTTGCTTATTTTCTGCCCAAAGGGATGCGCTTGGACTGCATAACTCACCGAAGGGTGCTTTCCATTTGCTTATTTCTTGCACCAAAGTGTGCTTTCCATTTGCTTATTTCCTACACCAACAAGTGCCTACGGTTGCTGAATTTTCTGCACCAATGTGGGCGTTGTGAACTGTTATACGCCTTAAAGGGGTGCGTTTTGTTTGTTTATTTTCTGCACCAAGAGTGCCTTTGTAGCTGCTGAATTCAGCCCCTAAAGGGTCCGTTCGGCCGCTGATTTTCAGGTCATAAAGGGTCGCTTTGCCGCTGAATTTTCAGGTCAAAAGGCGCTTGCCTGATTTTCAGCTCCAAAGGGTGCGTTGCCCGCGATTTTCAGCTCAAAAGGGTGAGTTTGCTGCTGATTTTCAGCCCACAGGGGGCGATTCTGCTGATTTTCGTGATCCAATAAGGATACATTGGCCTATGGTTGTGCAAGCCCATCAGACACGTTAAGGGTGCCTTTGAATTTAAACGAAATGGGTAAATAAAAACTTTTTGCAAGATATATAAAATCTTTTGAGATATAAAATGACATAAGTATATAACAAATGGCGTAGTATAGCGTATACCCGAATTGTCATTCTAATCAAGTCATGGTTAATTGCTTTTCCTCAATCTATTTCACGACTCCCTCGACTCGTTTATTCCCGACATTAAATTTGTGACACACATTAAAACATACTAAACATACTTTATGAACATGTATAAAAACTTAAGTTTTAAATCTTTAGTCCATACCACAATCAATACTATAATTAAATTATACGAAACTTGTTTAATAACAATGATACATTATTTATCATGACACTTGGTCTTCACATGTAATTAAAACATATACATGGGTCATGCCCAATTTCTTTTCTAAAACTCTTACACTTATAAGTTATAAGTGAAATTTTAATACAAACTCTTTTGATAAAATTATTATTTGGAATATATTTTTCACACTTATATTATATTTTTTATCACCTATAATCCGAATTCATCCTCTCTTTATATATGCTTATCTTCCGTACATCATCATCCCGTATTCATCAAACCAAAGCCTCGTCCTTCTCGACATACCTTCTGCGTGTACCCTTCCAAGGGCCAATACTTAAAAACCATTGGAAAACTATTCCAACTTAAATGCGGCCACACAAGCAACAACAACAACAACAACAAAAACATTTAAAATCTATAAAGTTAGTTAAATTTTATCGAGTCTTAAACATAAAGACTAAATTGCCGTATTAACTAGGTTGCGTGTTGAAGCCGTGCACTATCACTCCTTGATTTAATTCTCTTTAGACTTCATATTGCACATTGCCAAGGTGAGTTTCATAGCCCCTACTTTTAACTGCTTTATACTTGTTTTGGTGGAAGATACATGCTCATTTTACTTAAATCATTTTACTTGTGCATTCCATGCATACTATGCTTTTACATGTTTAAAGTTTTCATCATACATAGATGTTTTTATAGAGCATACCAAAATGTTTGACCTAGAATATTACGCAGCTTAGCCTAAATCCTTAGATCCCAAATTGCCCTCTTCATGAACCGTCAATTCATGCTGGGAAGCCTTGAATGTTATAAATAGATCTATTGAGGGTGACACCTCTGTTCGGTTGACCCCGCTTGGGTCAAGGCGAAACATATAACATGTCGGGACCGAGTGTAATGGGATAAACACTCGCCATGGGCTCATTAATTGTATGACTTCCTTGTGCATACGAAACCGTCGAAGCTTCGGTTGCATGAACTTAGTGCTAGCGTAATAAATTCAATATATGACATTATATTCGTTGTAATGTACATATACCCTACTTATGGTCCACTAATGAAATCTCTTTATGAAATCCTTTTATGAATTGAAATCATAAACTCTATGACATTATGCAAGACGTAATGATCATTAAGAACCAAATTTGAAACAAGGTAATCGAAATCCCTTTTAAACAAACCTATGAAATCACCAAACGTAAGTTTCCACCCTTTTAGCATGTATTTTCAGGTTTTGAGATGATAGCTTATCTTTGGAGGCGCAAGGCAAAGGCATGGCATGGTCATAGATGACTCTGATTTATGAATTGGGACCACTCGTTTATAATGGGCCATTTTCCGCACTAATCAATAATGTAAACATTGTTTTTAAGAATGAATAAAAGTTTATTTATGAAAAACCAATTGTTCTATGCTTATGTTGTGATACCAATTTAGTAACACCCCAAATACTTGTATGCTTCCGCTAAGCCATTTTGGGGGTGTTACAGTACCCAACAACAGTCTCCTCAACAATTAACACCCCAACAAGCACTACTATCTCAAGCAGTGTATAGTTCAGGTTCTCAAACTTCGCCACATGGTCAGCAAACGCTTCTTCCTCAAGCTTTCAATATAATGACACTTCAAGACCCGGCCATTGCTAATTGGAACATGGAAACTGGTGCGTCATCTCATCTTAATTCATCTGTTGATAATCTTAGTACTGTTTTTAATTCTTGCATTTATCCATTTGTCTTTGTTGGTGATGGGAAATCTATTGTCGTCACCAACACGGGCCATAGCACTTTAACCACCTCTCACAGAACCCTACACTTAAATAACGTACTCATTACCCCTAATATTGTTAAAAATTTGATATATGGGCGATAATAAATGTACTTTTGAATTTGATGAGTTCGGTTTTTCTGTGAAGGACTACTGGGCCCGCAAACTCCACCTCAGATGTGATAGCACCAGGGATCTATATCCTGTCACCACTCCAACATCTTCTCAAGCCTTTCTGGTCAGTCAACACATGTGGCACCGACGACTTGGACATACAGGAAGTGACGTGTTGTGATATTTAGTTTCGAGTAATTTTATTTCTTGTAATAAGACTAAGTCTCTCGTGTTATGTCATGCATGTCAGCTTGGCAAGCACGTGTGACTTCCTTTTTCACTTTCTGAAACTATTGTTGCGTCTCCTTTTTGATATTATTTATATCGACTTATGAACTTTTCCACTTGCAAGTATTACAGGCATTAAATACTATGTTTTGTTTTTAGATCATTTTTCACATTATTTATGAGTGTATCCTTTATGTAACAAGTCTGATATGTTATCAAAATTCATTCATTTCCGTGCATTTGTTAAGAACCAATTTAATTTTTACATCAAATCCTTGCAATGTGATCATGGGGGTGAATTTGACAACAATGTCCTACACCAGTTATTTGCGTCCAATGGAATTACCATTCGATACTCTTGTCCAAGAACATCTCAACAGAATGGTAAGTCTGAGCGAATGATACGAACCATTAACAACCTTATCCGCACCCTTTTATTTCAAGCACACTTACCACCAATATTTTGGGTTGAAGCCCTTCACACGGCCACATAACTCTTAAATATCTTGCCCTCCACCGCAATAAACAATGAAATACCCCACACTCGCCTTTATAAGACTATACCAAATTATACGGATCTTCGTGTATTTGGTTGTCTTTGCTACCCTCACATAGATACCAACAACAATCTCGAACCTCGTGCAACCTCCTTCATTTTTCTTGGGTATCCAACAAACCATCGCGGGTATCGATATCTTGACCTACACACCAACAAAAATATCATATCACGTCATTTGACCTTTGATGAGACCATTTGTCCTTATGGTTCTATGACACCTAATTCGCCCACCATCTTACACGTTCCTTGACACGTCACCAAACCTCATCCAACAACAATTAATGACCAAGTCATTCACCTCACCCTCACACCTTATTCCTCACAACTCCCCCGTCTCTACTCCAGACCCTGCGACCCCTTCTCAGCCCAATCCGTACGCCCCAACCCAACATACACTTACGAGCCCATCACATACACTTCAACCCAATCCTCCATCAAGCCCGCATACCAATCCCATCCAACCACCATCTACTACTCACATTGTTGCCCAAATTAATGCCCACTCGACCTAACCGAATGCACATGTTCCACCGACCCAACCCCCCAATCCCAATCCCGTGTCGACTCACCCCATGGTCACTCGCTTTCGTGTCAGTTCTAACTGTCCTACTCAACGTTTTACTTTCAATATGTCCACTGTGTCACCACTTCCCAAGTCATACACCCATTCCTTTGAAGACCCAAATTGGTTTAGTGCTATGTTAAATGAATATAACGCATTACTTAAAAATAATACTTGGATTCTTGTGCCTCAACCACCAGACGCGAACATTGTTCCTTCTATATGGTTGTTTCGACACAAACATCATGCATATGGTAGTCTAAGTCGCTACAAGGCTTGCCTTGTGGCGAATGGCAGTACATAACTTTCAGGTATTGATGTTGATGAGACATTTTGCCCGGTTGTCAAACCGGCTACTATAAGTACAGTTCTGAGTCTTGCTATTTCTCGACATTGGCCTGTTCATCAGCCGTATGTCAAGAATGCATTTTTGCATGTTTTTTTTATCTGAGACTGTTTATATGCATTAGCTTCCTGGCTTTCAGGTGCCTTGATATCCCGACCATGTTTGTCTTTTGCAAAGATCATTATATGGGCTTGAACAGGCCTCCCGGGCTTGGTTTCAGCGATTTGCTTCTTTTGCGGCTCAGGTCGGCTTTCATCATAGTCGATGTGATTCATCATTGTTTATCTATCGACAAGGGACTGACAGTGCTTACTTACTCTTATATGTGGATGACATTGTGTTGATGGCCTCTTCACAGGCTTTCTTGCAGCGTCTTATTGCTTCTCTTCATGCAGAGTTTTCCATGACTGATTTAGGACCGCTTAATTATTTTTGGGCGTATCTGTGAGTCGTAATACTTATGGGATGTTTCTATCTCAACAGAAGTATGCTACTAAGGTGTTAGAGCGTGCTCATATGCTTACTTGTAATCCATGTCGAACTCATGTTGACACAGACTCTAAGCTAGCTACAGATGGTGACCCTATTTCTGACCCTACATTATATCGTAGTCTTGCAGGTGCTTTGCAGTATCTCACATTTACTAGGCCAGATATATCATATGTTGTACAACAAGTTTGTCTTTTCATGCATGATCCTCGTGAGCCGTATTTTTCTGCTCTCAAACGGATTTTACGCTACATTCGGGGTACTCTAGATTATGGTCTACAATTTTATTCTTCCACCACCTCTTCGCTTGTTGCACATTCAGATGCTGATTGGACAGGCTTCCCTACTACACGCATGTCTACTTTAGGATATTGTGTTTTTCTGGGTAATAATCTTTTATCCTGGTCATGTAATCGTCAATTTATGCTATCTCGCTCTTGTGCTGAAGTCGAGTATCGTGAACTTGCAAATGCAATTGCAGAGACTTGTTGGTTACGAAATATGTCATGTGAGCTTTATACACTACTTTCGACTGCTACGATTGTCTATTGTGATAATGTCAGTGCAATCTATCTCTCCTCTAATCCCGTGCAACATCGACACATGAAACACATAGAGATTGACATTCACTTTGTTCGTGAAGCGACTACTGGCTCCGTCCGTGTTCTTCATGTTCCGCCTCGAAATCTGTATGCAAGATATTTTCACCAAAGCCTTACCTACTGCTTTGTTTAATGAGTTTCGATCCAGCTTGAGTGTTCGTTCCTCTCCCACTCAAGCTGCGGGGGGCTGTTAGCGAAATTATAGGCTTAGCCCAATTAGCTTTTCTATTGTTGTAACTGTGGCCGAGTAGCATGGCATGTATATATAGATTACAATGTAACACATTCTGATATACTAAGTTTTCGATTGGTAATATATAGAACGAAAATGAGACGATAAATGGAAAATATACATAAAGAAGAAGGAAAAAAAAATAATAATAAAATACAAAATAAAAAAAATAATAATAAAAGACTTCAATCGTCAACCCCCTTTGTAAATCTTGTGGACTATAGTTGATAAAATGGGACACCGACGACTTTGGAAACTTTGTATCCATGGCAAAAGTTCAATATAAATCTCAAATTTACCATAAATCCAATAAACCAATCATAGTTATTCATTTATCTAATAAAATCAAATAAAATAAATTTTCATCATTTTTTTAAAAATTAAATATCTTGCAAACCATTAACCGCTACTTGAAAAAATCATACCATCACGACGAGAATTAAATTATCTTTCTATAGATATGCACTTCTATATATTTTTAACGATTTTTTTTTTCAAAATTTCGGCCCAGAAAAATAATATATGATTTGTAAAAATCATATATGATTCGATTTTGACAAATCATATATGATTTTTGAAAATCATTTGTGATTTGTAAAAATCATATATGATCTGTGAAAATCATATGTGATTCGTTTTTTACAAATCATATATGATTTTACAAATCATACATGATTTTTCTGGGCGGATTTTTTGAAAAAAAAAAGTTGTCGAAAATATAGAGAAGTGCATATCTATAGAAAGATAATTTAATTCTCGTTGCGATGATGTATTTTTTGTAGTTTGAAGATTTACCATTTGCAAGATATGTGATTTTTTTAAAAATGGTGAAAATGGTCTTTTTATTAATTTTGATAAAAATAGATGGTTAAGATTGATTTTTTTGAACGGCTATATTATTAAAAGAAAAAACGCTAACAAGAAACTAGCAGATTACAAGGAAATAAGATTTGGGTTTTTAAGCCAATCATCCAAACTAAATGAGACATTACATCTAGAGCGATACCAAAAAAAAGATTGTGACACAATATCATCAAAAAACGTTGCTTTCGCCGGGATCATGTTGTCGAAAATCGTCTTATTACGGAACGTCCACAAGTACCACCACATAAAGGGAGATGCAAATTACCCAACCAAACCACCCACTGTTCAGACACATCCCACCACCTAGAGATCAATCTAACAGATTGGCGAGCCATGCAGCAAGAGAAAAATAAATGGCTGGACGTTTCGACTCCCGTATCACAGATCACGCACTTGATGGAATCAATAGGGATACCTCGGCGCGAGATGTTAAATCTGGTAGGCAACGAATCATACTTGACCTTCCAAGCAATCACGTTAACCTTAATTGGAACATACCTCACCCACCTGGTTTTATAAGCCTCAGGCAGAATTTTATCATCGATCATCTGTCTAACCGACGCCACAGAAAAATCTCCTGAACCATTCAGCTTCCACGTCCACCGACACCATAGGCAGTAAGCTAACATCATTCATCAGCATGATTAAATTCTGGAATTGCTCTTGTTCCACACCTCTTCTCGGTTAAGATTGATTTATTAGATTTATGGCAAATATGATGATAAGATCGTTTATAAGCTCAGCTAGGGATAACAATAACATATACATACGCAGCGGAATAATAAAGAACATCAATGTTATTGCTAAAGGTTTTCATTCACTAACACTAACTAACCCTAGACGTTTATAGGAACACGTCTAGACTACTAACTAATAACCTAGGCGTTTACAAGACATTACGCCTAGGACACACACACACACCTTTTAAGTCGATTACATCTTGAAAGACCTAATTAATTAAACCTACACCTATGTCCTCTTTATATACTAGAGGATAAGGACTAATAAATAAAACTTATTTTGCAAGCAAGTACCTCCATCTTTTTGTAGGTTTCCTTCTTGTCATATTAAGTCCCTCTTGTTTCATTCTTTTTGTCTTTATCAACTCAAACTTATAATTCCCAACAATCTTCCCCTAGTTGAAAGCAAACTTATTTTTCAAAATAAAGAGTGGTTTGGTTGGGTAATAAATAAAACTTAATGAGACATTACATCTAGAGCGACACCAAAAAAAAGATTGTGACACAATATCATCAAAAAACGTTGCTTTCGCCGGGATCATGTTGTCGAAAATCGTCTTATTACGGAACGTCCACAAGTACCACCACATAAAGGGAGACGCAAATTACCCAACCATACCACCCACTGTTCATACGAATCAAACTCCGCATAAGACACATCCCACCACCTAGAGATCAATATAACAGATTGGCGAGCCATGCAGCAAGAGAAAAATAAATGGCTGGATAAAAAGATCAATCTACAAAAAGATGGAGAGACTTGCTTGCAAAATAAGTTTTATTTATTACCCAACCAAACCACCCACTGTTCTATTTCGCACCACCCATCTCTATTTTGCAAAATAAGTTTGCTTTCAACTAAGGGAAGATTGTTGGGAATTATAAGTTTGAGTTGATAAAGACAAAAAGAATGAAACAAGAGGGACTTAATATGACAAGAAGGAAACCTACAAAAAGATGGAGGGACTTGCTTGCAAAATAAGTTTTATTTATTAGTCCTTATCCTTTAGTATATAAAGAGGACATATGTGTAGGTTTTATTTATTAGTCCTTATCCTCTAGTAAATAAGTTGAAAGCAAACTTATTTTGCAAAAAGATGGGTGGTTTGAAAGCAAACTTATTTCACATAAGACACATCCCACCACCTAGAGATCAATCAAACATATAGGCTTTCTACATTGAAAAAGTGTAAGTAGAAGCATAGTAAGTAAAATCCATATAGTGACAAAAAAAGTGTGAGGATGCATCTTTTGTCTTTTAAGACACATCTTTTACATAAAAATGATATTACATCTCAAAATTTTAAGTTTTTACTCACATTTTTTAAAAAATGTTATTAAAATGTTAGATTTAGTGAGATTTCTTTCTATCACTAAAACCTTGATCACTATAGGTTTTTTTTATCTTGTAGTGATATTATTTCAGAAAATCAGATAATTAATCACGATAAATTGCATCACTAAATAAACTCGAACTAAAATATTTGTATCTCAATAGTACTTCATGTGTGTGAATGTTATTCAATCAAATAATTGTGAGTTCAAATCCTGCTTAAGAAGATTGATTTGTTGTGTAGATATTGTGAGATACTTAGTTGCCTTTTTCATAAAAATATTAAAAGATTTAAAAAATAAAAGGGTAATTTATAACAATTAATGAGTTAATGTTATCAGTATAATTTAAAATGAAGACCAAATATAAGTATATAAAAATCTGATCTTAAATTTGATTTATATAATTAAGTGTAAATTTTCATTTGTCAACTCTATTTAACTTGTCATGTATGAAATGTAGAAAGTTAATTAGGAGAAAACAATAGCAGAATGTATCAATGCTCATTTTAAAAGAGAGCTAGGTGCAACAAGCCTCCAATGACACTTATTGGTCCGCTATCTTACCGTTACTTTAACATCTCTCAAATAACACACCAAATAACTAAAATATTATTCTTTACAATAAAACCAATAAATGTTATTGGTGCTCGTAAGTCCCATAAAACAACTCACAAAAATTACTCTACTCACTCAAAAAGAAAAAAAAAAAAAAAAAAAAACACTAATGTGTGGAATGGCTAGGGACAAATGACACCAGTGAAACGGTGCAGTATAGCTAGCCATTGGTGTGTCATTCGTTTCAAAAATCTCAATGACATAAGCCAATAGCTGTTGCACCTTACACTCTAATAAAATGTAACTTTAACAAACTCCTCCTTAACTATATATTATTGAGAACAAAACAATAATTATTGTTATTGTTATATTATACATAATTATGTACGAGATTATGAACATGATGAAAAAAACATGGGATAATGTTGTATACAAACAAATAACGAGATTATATGTATAACAACGACTCATATATTTGAGGAGAGTTATTTTACATACCAAACTTTTCTCACATATCAAGGGACTCATCTCCACCATCCATCTAAAAGGAAATCAATGGCTAAGATTAAAAGCATTTTATTATTTCACCTATTTTTTATAATTTAAATATCTCTTAAACAGTTAATCGTTAAGTGAAAATATTTACACCATCGCGACGAGTATTTAATTATCTTTCTATAGACGGGCACTTTGATATACTTTCGAAAAAAAAAAAATCATTTTTTCACGTTTTTCGTTTTTTTTCTTTTTTTGTTTTGAAATTTGCATGAAAAAAAATAATATATGATAAAACACTAAATTGAATATCATATGTGATATTAGTGTTAAATCATATATGATATGTAATATCATATGTGGTATTACACTAATATCACATGTGATATAACATATCATATATGATATTACACTAATATCACATGTGATATTCAAATTAGTGTTTTATCATATATGATTTTTAATGCAAATTTCAAAGAATGTAAAAAACTAAAAAAACTTAAAAAACATGAAAATACTGAAAAAAATTTTGTCGAAAGTATATCAAAGTGCCTATCTATAGAAAGATAATTAAATGCTTGTCGCAATGATATATTTTTTTCGCTTAACGATTAACGGTTTGAAAGATATTAATATTTAAAAAAAATGATGAAAGTGGGTTTTTTAAATTGTTGAGATTAATCTCATCCATTAGATCAAATAAAAATGAATGGTGGAGATTGATCCCTTGATATGCAAATAATCTTTTGTCCTCAAATGATCTTAAATCCATATATTTAATAGGGGCATTTACATACATCCCCACATACACACCACTATTTACATATTTTCCCAAACCTTGCTTTATTAGGCTTGTACATCATGCATTAAAAACTTGTATTTGAGGAAATATGTAAATATTGGTGTGTATGTGGGGATGTATGTAAATCTCCCTATTTAATATTTCATAAATTTAAATAAATATATTTATAACATATGCATAATAACAATCTTTATATGAAGTTATAATGGAGCTTTAAGGTCCAAGTTTTATTTTGGTTCATAAAATCTCCATCTTTAGTTTGACTTCTTATTCATTTGTTAACTGAAGTTAAGTTCATCTTATATTGCTGAAAAAAACAATTAACTGTCGCACCCATATCTTTTCTTATTATTGCTTAAAAAAGAAAATCCTAGATATAACAAGTTCAAACACAAATCAAGTAGGGTTGTGGCGTTTGTGTGCGACTTCAAGATGTATGTGTTGGTTTCATGGTGGTCAGGGTCAGTCTAAGTATTCAGATTTCTGGAGCAAGCCGAGTGAAATATGTCTCTTATAAACAAATAAGACGTTATCAATTAAGGGTCTAGAACTTGGTTAAACCAAGTCAGCTCATCCGTACGCCTATTTTTTTTTAACATTTAAACCTATACCATCCCAATGCTAACCTCATAAAACAATATGGGAAGACAAACTCTAAATAACAAGTTCAATACATATCACCTAAAACGATGTTATCGTGCATTTCTTTAAGCAAAAACATTAGTTACCTTGCCATAATCTACATTTCTAAATAACTGCTTTCAAACCTCAAAATTGTTAACGTGTTATTGACTTAATGTACTTCGTAAATAAGACTTGAATATCTTTAATTTTTAAACCTAAACCACCCAAAACTGTTACGTACTTTTTAACTCCATCATTATAACAATTTTGAGGATTTCCATTATTTTTTTCAACAAGGCTTTTATCATCTTCATTAATATTACTCCAATCCTCTTCTAGATTTTCATTGTTTATAAGATTTTCATTATCTTCATAAACGTTTAACTCATCATTTTCTCGATTTTTATTGCATACATGTTTCATTATCATCATTAACGTTAACCGCATCATTAGTTTCTTCAACACTATAATTGTTTCCTTTCTAAACGCAAACCCTTATCCATATAACCATGTTGAGTTCGCTCAGATTCTTGTTGAATTTTAGCTCATTTCGTATTTTGGGCCCCTGACGGTATGCAACATGATAATCTCGAGTTTAAACTATATAGTATTCGACTAAAGAAAAATAGAAAAGGATAAAATTATATCGCCTGATCAAATTGTCAAATTGTTAAAAAGAATAAAAGATGATCGATTGTTTCGTTTAATGCCTTGCTAATGTTTCAAACTGTATAATTCGTATGAATATTTTTTGATCGTCTTTTCAGTTGTAGCATACGTAGGGGTAGGGTATCTCCTAGTTTTCTGATAGAGTGAAGTGGGCTTATTTTAAATTGGGTTTAGATGAACCTGGTAAATGAACACATGAGCTTGTAAATTGATGGTCACTCTTTTGGGCTGCCCTTAGACGGTTATGTGGCTCACAAATGAATTTACTTGTTATTATGCTTTTACTCTTTCGGTCTATAAGTCTATTAGTCTACTTTCAAATTGCACGCAGTTTAAAAAATTATCATTAAGTACACTTTTTATTAATCAAATATTATCTCTACCACTGAAGTCTCTTTTAGTTTGCTAAAATATTAAAATGAACAAGTATTTTGAGAAAACTCACAATAAAAATACGAAATAATAAATTGAGATGGAGGGAAGGGATAACTAACTGAACGGTGAGTTGCGATTGCTGGGTTAATTGAGGAATGGGGTTAGAGCCCACAAAGGCACAAATAGAATTATCTGTCATTAACTCATTAGGACGCTATGCTATAATTAGTGTCTTGATGATTTAGTTCATATGCCATGTCACCATATAGTCGATCGAGATGTTCCATTTCACTAAGGGCGTGCATAAAATCGAAAAATCGAACTTAAATCGACAAAAACCGAAAAACCGAAACCGATGGTTTAGTTTTCGTATTTTAGAAAAAACGAAGTTTACGGTTCGGTTTGATCTTAGCCTAAAAACCATATCGAAAAAGCCAAACCGACAAAATACATATAATTTTTAAAAACACTCTTACTTATATTGGTTTTTGAATGTGTCATTTAGGACACATAAATAGTTCTTTTATAGGATTTTGGTGGTTATTTGTTTTTATTCTTAATTTGTTATTAATGTGTAAATTTATGGCGCAAAAAACAATTATCTTCTAGTGTTTTTATATTGTCATTAGTTTTTTTTATTGGCATTATTGCGTGTTTTTTATTCTTAAGAATTAAAATTGTTAATTTATGATGAGTTAAGAATTCAACGTTAGATATACCAAACTTTGATAAATCAAATAGAAACCAAAAAATCGAAAAAATAAACCGAACCTAGGTAAAATTGAAGCCGAATGGTTTCTAAAATTCAAAAACCGAAAATTTTCAATTCGATTTCGGTGTTACCCTGAAACCGACATGCTCACCCCTACACCCCACCATAATAAGAAGAAACCAATGGAGTTTGAATGTTTGATGTTTTAAAATAGTATCTATACTACATATATACTTTTTACGTATGGTACGTAAAGTAAAAATTAGTACAAGTTTATGATGTGATATTAGGCTACTGATAAGTTTATGATGTGAGAGTAGGCTACTGATTTGATTGTAAAATGAAGAAGATGAAATGCATGTGTATTTATAAAGATGCACCTTGAGTTGTGTGAGATCCGTTGGATGTGATCCAACGGTTATGGATAACCCATGTGAAGTTATCCCATGGAGGAGAAAAGAATGACATATGACGTCATATTCTTGGCTCTTGGTGTCATGGGAATATTCGTACAATATATTGTTATGTATGTCACAATGAAATGCCCGCCATATTCCCTCTGCACCAGTGAGGTGTTTACGCTTGGCCATAGTATAATAACGGCGCGGGAGGACAAACTAATATGCCAATTGTCGCATGGAGATTTGTTCTCCAGGAAAAGCATGTGATGAGCTTTGATCTTTTGGGTTTGTAATGGTCGTATGGGCTTTAGCTATTGGCTAAAACTTTCATACGTTATCATATACATAAAAAGCATTTTAAACTCTCGCTTTTAATTTTATAAGATCATTTTAAGCAATTACAAATCATTAAACACTATGTAGAATCAAATAATGCACTAACACATACAAAAAAATTGACTGGTCAACATCTAATTAATGTTATTAGTAAAATACCTGATTAATACATAATACAAGTTATTGAGCTTATTATACAAACCAAATAACACAATGTATTCTCGTTTTCAAAGTAAAACAAACTGTTTCTACTAAAGAGGTGTTTAGGATTCTAATTGCATCTAGATTATTTTATTATCACGATTCAAAAACACAATTAATCCCGTTTGTTGTGTTTGATAATCAACTAGTTGCGTTTGTAGACCTTCAAAGCATATAAATAAAAAAGCTACTCCTTTCATGCTTTTGAAACACATGGTTATGACAACCTATCCTCTTTACCAAAATACCCTCACTAAAACATAGCAAACGAACAAAATATGTAATTTAAGACACTGTAAAAGAAACCTTACTTGAAGATGATGAAGAACAAAACACGAAAACACGTAAATGTAGATTAACCATGATCCTGGAGGTAGTGCTTTAGTATAGTTCAATAGCAGCTTGCAATTGGTAATGGACTAATGGAGGCAAAAATGTTGGTAATTTTATAGTGGTTGGTAAATTTGTACAGAATTTTCTTCAACTATGACAACTTGGAGATGTGTTTATATAAATGGTATAATGAGTATTTAATAAGGCTCATCCTACACAACACCCCATAATATCCTTCCCATGCACCCCATAGACCAATCATGGGGCCAATGATTGGTTTCTTTTTTTTTTTTGGTTTTGTTTTTTTTTTGTGTATTGTTTTATTATTTATTTGTGTAGTGTATATATATAGTGTGTATTTATTTGTGTAGTGTATATATATAGTGTGTATTTATTTGTGTAGTGTTTTATATGTAAGAGTGTATTTATTTGTGTAGTGTTTTTATATTGTGTAGTGTTTTTACGTTAAAACATTAGACATTAAAACATTAAACAAGTACAACAACAAATGTTACTAATATTACAACGAAATCTACTTCACATGAAGATTATTAATGTCATCTATAAGCTCATAGAGTATTCCACTCGACTTACATGCATGATCAACTGGATTTCTTGCCAATTCCAGTGATGCCTCCAACGTCTTTATTCTTGCCTTCAACAAATTGTTTTGAGCCAATAGCATGTTGATCGTTTTATCTTTAGTTTCGCAGTTTGAGCAATGCGTTGAAGAAGAGGCTTGACCAAAGTACTTTTGTTGAAGTATTTCCTTCCACATGAAGTATCGACACCCATAGTCTTCATCCCCGGCTGTTACATGATGAAAAAATTATAAGAAATGTATTCTAAACAAACAAGTTATTGATATATTTACGTAAATAAGCAAACGTTTAATTATTTACCTTTGACAAAGGACATGCATAATACTCGCACCACAAGTTTGGGTCGTTGGGATGTTCTTTCTATTATAAATCCACGTCGACAACGACACAAGAAAGGATTTTCTTGTTGCATCTGGCGAAAAGAATTTGTATAATTATTCACAACATAAATCAAGTAATATCATGGTTTACAAAATTAGAAGCTTCGAATACATAAATAACCAATCTTGTTATAGATTAATAGTTGATACATGGTTCACAAAATCACAATATAACTAGAAACTAAGATCAATCACGCTCGAGGTGTAGTCGCCCAATGATGCCGCTATCCGTCCCACACGAAACTCTAACTCAAATGTGTCTCCTCAATCCGACAATCTCTCGCCAGACGTCAACGTGAGACGGCCTGTAACAAAAGATGAGGAAGAACCGAGGACGGTGTATAAAATTGTCCTCATCTCAGAATCGAGAGGGAGGCACATAAGATGGAGAAGAAGGCACATAATCTAGACTCTCAACACGAGCGGGTGTGTTGTTGACACAATGAATGTCCCTCCATGAATGTCATCCGATTCCTGTAACAAAAGATGAGGAAAACCGGAGTGAGAGTAAATCTGTAACAAAAGATGACGAGTCGCTTACTATAAATCAAGAATCGCCTATACATGTTTTGTCATTTACAATATAAATCAAGAATCGCCTATACATGTTTTGTCATTTACAATATAAATCAAGAATCGCCTATACATGTTTTGTCATTTACAATATAAATCAATAATCGCTTTTACGTCCTTCTAAACATGCTCTGTCGTTGAGTAAACATATGTGCCCATCCCGCGGCCAAGTCATTTATGAACCATATCCATTGTGGGTGAGTATACGGGAGTGGTGAGTTTTCATCAAGAACCGCATGAACGGTGAGCAGTACCGCCTTCCCCACACGAAGAATCACAACGGGGGACAATAGTTGTGCTGTATTTGGACCATCTCTCAGCGGAAGACACATAATAGATTGTGAATTGGATATGCATACAATTGGACGGTTAAGAGTCAGTAGCAATAGCCACGCTTTCTCGCATAGTCATCCAAGAACCGTAGGGCGGACCTTCAATCCAATTCAGCGAGTTACGAAAAGTTGTAAACCAAGTCCCCCACATTTGCATGTAAACTTCCTCGTTATTGTCTATCTCTTCCCTGACAAGAGCTTGAATTCTGGGCCATATTCGTTTGTGATGACCAAGACCTACGACAAGAGCTCGATAGTCACAATTTCCATCACCTTCCACGTTAAAGATCCCCAGGATCCAGCGTCGGAAAAGAGGTGGAATTTGAGCCATAAAATATTCGCTATCATTATCCGGAACGCATAAGTCGTGTCTTAAGTCGCCCTCGCTAGGTCCTTCGTTCAAGTCTGGGACGTTAGAAGGCTCTCCCACATATGAACTGTGTCTCGCAACTTCTTCATTTAAGTCTCGACTTTTTAGGTTTTGTATAGCTTCTGCGGTGCCCTGTAGGGGTTCTTTGTTCAAATCTGGGATATTTTGTTTAGCCTTGGATTTGTTGTCCTTGCTTCGGACGCCCACGATTACTTTCTTTAATAGCAAAGTTGTTGGGTTGACACAGATTCAGAGCGTATATACCTCGAGCATGTTTAACATATTTTTTTTGACAAACGACGATGCTTTGGTAAAACACTTTGGAATTTTTCACGTCCATCTTGACAAGAAAAATATTCGTGCTCTTCGTGCTCTTCAGGCTCTTGAGTATTTTGGACAACAGGCCAAGGAACGCTTAGTGTTCTCCAAAAATTATCAACAAAACCAAGCGGAATAGGCAATCTCAGTATTCGAAAAAAGGAACTAGTTAAAATTATCGATTGATCGGGAGAATAACTTGATAAACATAAATTTAAAATACATACCGTTTTCTTGAAGGTAATACAAGCCATGATAGCATGGTAAACCATAAACTAACCGAATCGATGACTACATTCATGTGGGTCCACATCCCGTTTACTTTCTGCGAGTATGAGTAGTAAAGCATCTCTTGAAACATTATACCGCAATTCGTTAAATAGTGTGCCCTTACATGCATGCAGTTTCTTGATTTTGCTTGTATTCAAAGAGGCTCGTATCGCAGTTTCTTGCGCAGCTATAATCTTGTCGACCGAACACAATAACGTGTCTTAGCTGGACTATGTGGAGCCCAAGTATAACTTCAACAACGCGTGTTGACTCTCAACTCTACATGTTGTTGTCTGGCCGAAGCTGCGATATTGATCGGTAATGTACGACACAAACATGCGATCGTAATGTCGCAGCCATTTACGAAAATACCGCAAAACATCTGAGAAAACAAAGAATTAATAAAGTGAGAAAACAATTCGAGTAGTTATTTATTAAATAATAATAAAAAATGGATTAATGGGTAAGTACGTTGTTTTTGGACTAATAAATCCTGTAGGTGCTGATAATAATGCGTGAACACATCTTCGGTCGGAGCTATAACCATCAAATCCCATGTCCATCTAACGGAATCATACTCCTTTACCGTATCGAATTTGAGTCTGCAATGCTTGAGCACATTTTGATTGATATGCCATCGACAGAGTAATCTGTTAGCGTTTTGGAATTCTTCTCTACATGCCCCAAGCAACGCTAAATCTCTGTCGGTGACGATAACCCGCGGGTAATATTGTTCTTATATCACCAACTTAACACATTCCAACACCCATTTGAAATTTGGCTCTTTTTCACAATCCAAAAAACTAAACGCCATTGAGAATGTTGTGTTTGTTGGAGTAACCCCAACAATTGTAAAGAATGGCAGTTTAAACATCGTGGTGTTGTATGTGGAGTCCATCAGCATGATTTCCGGATATGTTGTCCACAGGGCATATGATGTCGGGTGAACAAAAATATTTCATCCAAATCATTGGTGTGGTCATTTACCCCGGGTAATATGTATAACCTTGACGCCTCAAATGTACTAAAAGAGTTGTATCGGAGTCAAATCACCACGACTGGCGCTGACGATCTTGTCTTGTGCATTATATACCGCTTTAATGCCGCACACGCTTATTCGATCGCTTCTTTTAGTGAAGAAAGTATAATTCGTGGTGCTACATGCTGACTGCTTCACCAAAACTAACTCACTTTCTTTTAAACGCATGGCCTGTGAAAAACCATGGAACGAGTCTACAAAATCATGATTATGACTCTGACACTTGACCCTCAATATCCAACCAGTTCGACCTTTTATAAATTTCGCCAGTAATATGAATGGGCAATTAATTTTAGCGGTACTAGTCTGCCGTTCAAGTTCATCTTCTAAACCTTCACGTGCAGACGTCCCATGTCTAGAACACAAAAATTCGATAGAGTACTTATAGCCCCTATCTGTTTTAGTTCTTCCTTTAACAATAAGAAAACCATTCGATTGAGCAGTAGATTGCACCCAATCGCTTAAAGCAACTTCAGCATCGAACACCTAAAAAATAAAAAACACAACAACTTTTACAACTTTTATTTTTAACAAACTTTTATAAAAGATACAGCTTTGTACATTTTTAACAACTTTATTTATTGTTACATTTTTTTTACAAACTTTTATATTAGTTTTATTTTTAAAAAACTAATACAACTAATACTCTTTTATTATAAAGTTTATAAAATTTGTATAAAAAACTAATACAAAATTTTATTTATAATACTTTTTATAAAATACAAATTATACTAATACTAATACTTTTTATAATACTCTTTTACAAATTATACTAATAATTTTTATACAAATTTTATAAACTTTATTTATAATACTCTTTTATAAATAAAAGAGTTAACTTTTATTTATAAAAGAGTAGTATACGTGTTCCATTGTTGTGGTGTGTACGCGTTCCATTCTTGTGGTGTGTACGCGTTTTCTGCCTTTGAGTTGATATGTGTCCTTCTCTCTCTCTCACTATCCTCACACACGTTATCTCTGTTTCTCTCTCTATGATATCTCTCTCTCTATATGAGTTGATAGATATCAAAAGTTTTTAGATCTAGATCTAAAAACTTTTTAGATCGTGATGTTGCTATTGTGGTGATGTTGCTATTATGGTGATGTTGCAATTGTGGCGGTATTTGTTGTGGTGGTATCTTTTTTGGTGATATCTGTTTCGTTTAAGTTTTTAGATCTAAAATTTTTTTAGATCTTGAAAAAAATTAGAGGTTGGTTTAAAAAAATCTGAGGTTGGTTTTCTTTGATTATCTAAAAACATTTTAGATCTAAAAACTTGATCTTGAAAAAAATTGTGGTGGTATCTGTTTCGTTCAAGTTTTTAGATCTAAAAAATTTTTAGATCTAAATTTTTTTTAGAGCTTGAATCTTTTTAATCTCTTGAAAAAAATTAGAGGTTGGTTTATGTTAGGAATTGAAAATTCCATGTTAAAGTATCGGTCACCCCAATTATAGTCTAGCATATGTTAGCTCATAGATTTATAGTTTGTTACGTTATTTAGTAGCTTATTAGTTAGTTTGTAGCGTAGCTTAGTTTAGTGCAACACCGTGGAGGAAGGACGGGTCTTTACCCACTGTATGCCTGATCCACAGTCCGATAGGAGGACTTATTCTTTGTAACTATAAATACCCCTTCCATCCATGGAAGGGGTGTGGCTTCTTTGAATATAACCTTTCATTTGTTAAGCAACTCTCTTTCAAAGAACCTCCTCTCAACTCTCTTCATCTATCTAAAATGGCTTTCTTGTTTAATCATTGTCCTAGACCACCCGAATCATCAAACAACATAATATTCACGATCCTACAATTGGTATCAGAGCCTAGGTTTTGTTGTTTGGGTTAATTCGAATGGTCTCTTGATGCGGTTTGTGTGGTTTGATTCGTACAGTTGTATTAACAAGTTTTCATGATGGTTATGTTGGTCGAATATGGTTTTAAGATATGCTAACTGTTGGTTTTTTGATGTCATTTGGTCAATCAGTTTTTACAAAGTTCATATCTGTCTTAAATTTTGAATATTTATTGATAAATGTTTCTAAAACTGATGGTGTGGTCAATATGGTTAAATCCTTGAGGTGAAATATGTCTTATCGCTTTCATCGTTGTAACCGTGATCTTGTTAAAACGCTTTCGGTCATACTCTTGGGGTTAATCAAGAGTCATATGATGGTTTTTCTAAGTTGTTTCGGGCTATTCATCTATGCAAGTTGGGATACTATTTTATGCGTGTTGTGGACTCGCATTTTGAATGCGAAGTTGAGTACTAGCAGCTAAGAAGCGAAGTTGTGTTCATGTCCGCATTCGATTAACCAACCGTAGTTTAGGGGTTTTTGGTTCTGTTTCAATGCTAGTTACTTAACTCGCGATATGGTTTAATTGCACTCGCTTTGAGCGAAGTTGTCATGATGCGAAGTTGCACTCAACCCGCTTTTGAGCGTGTTGGTACTTATGCGTGTTGTTAACTCGCATATGGCTTATTTGGTATTGAAGCGAGTTGGTAACATAAGTAGCAACTTGAATCAAAATACTAGCAACTTGACTGATATGAATAAGAAGATGAAGAAGAGTGGGACATATAACCAATTAACAAGAACCAATAACACTCTCATCCTCGTGTTTAAAACCATCATTGGCACATGGTATTCGCTAAACAGTAAGAAATGTGGACATACAAACAGATCCAACACATCTAAACCAACATCCATTCCAAATCCCTTTTAACTCATCAATTTACTTCTCTCCTCAATCTCAATCAAACAAGACTCAAAATCGAAAATAAAAAACTCATATGATCTCGCTTTTGTTCATGGTATCACAAGTCTAATGAGACTCTCACTTGAGAACAAATTAACCATCATTGATCTATTCTTTTTGAGAACAAAACCTTTGAATGTTTCATCCTTAATCTCCGCTCGATTATTAGTAAAACAATAAGATAAATTCATTTCACCTAACGGGTCAAGTTATTTCAAGAATAAACTTCGTGACTTTACGAATTCATAATAGAAGAAAAATAACAAGCATGTTATTCTCTTTCTTTTATTCGTTTTATAAATCTTTTGAGATAATCATAACCTACCTGAAAACGTTGATGGTGACCTCATGCCGCGTCAATCACCCCGCACCATCCCTCGTGGTACCTACGCCCTCATGCCATCTCTCGTGGCAAACTCACAAGGATGAGTAGGGTAAGATGGAATTTAGATGGAAAGTAAATAATGGAGGCGTTTGGTACTTGGGGTTTGATTATAACCGACTGTAAGAAAGTGTTGAGAGGGGCGGATATCATGAGAATGGATTTAGGGTTGTAATCAGAGATTTATTAGGGCAAATGAGATATGTGTGAGAAGTGTGAGTCTTATACTCACTGAATATTAGGGTTGACGTGAATGGGCTTATCTGATTTTGATCGGGCCGGATGTTATGGCTTGTAAGCTTATTGGGCCGAATGTTATACATATCTCAAGAATGTGTTTTGAACATTTAAGTGATGAACCTGTGTGAATTCTTTGAATACATTTGATGCCATTTGAAACTACTTGATATGACACACGGTTTTTAAGATTTTCGTAACTAATGTGAAGCCGCTTGGGTGTATTTTCCTTTTGGCACATTATACACGACTTGAACTTGATAATGAGTGAGGGTGATGTGATTTCATTGATACGAATTTGGGTCCTTGTGTTATACACAACTTGGACTGAAATTTCTTTGAATGGGCTTCAAGGTTTATTTGAATTTGGAACGGGCATGGTGTATCACTTCAAACTGCTTAAGTCTTGGATCCGGCATATTTTGATATGTTTTGGCTATGTATTGGTGTATTGTGATAAGTCTTGTATACCGAGATTGTGTAATTTGGATATGGGTAATTTGAATTAGGTTCAGAATTGCGGTTGGGCTTCTCAAGAATTGGACTTTTAAGAGATTTGATTAATTTCTGATTTGATTGAAGAGATTTGTCGATGAGAGTATGTGACAATGAGATTTGATGAGTTATGAGATTTACCATGTTGATGAGAGTGTATTGGTATGCGGGTTGACACTTTGGTATATACAATTTCACGATGAATATTATTTCACGGTTGAAATTGATGGTTGAACTAGGTTGACTACGGGGTTGTTTGGACGGTATTTCTTATTTGAATTTGAAGTGAGGCTTTTCCGGGCACGTTTACTTATTTGGTCTTCTTTCTTTCTACTCTTCCGCGAAGATGACTTGTTTGGGCTTTATTGAGTGTGATAAAGACTTGGCTATTTAGTTACGGTTGTGATTCTTTCTCGCTTAACCCACAACGTAACTATCACTTCGGTGTCTTACGCAGTTGAGAATATGTCAAGAGGTTTTGTACATTGGGTTCACCGTTTCTTCTTCACAAGGATTAGTACAAGTTTAAGTAACAAATTTGGGGAATTTTACTTCATGATCAAGTTTGGCATATCGGGTTTACTTCACCATATGGTCACCATAACAGTTGATAGAATTCGTGAATGGTGTGTCTTCCAAAGTGTTTAATGGTTGTTGATGTTGGTGAAAGAACCGTTGATGAACCGCTGCATGTTCCCCTAAAACAAAAATTCACATAAACCAAAGTTGTCATAACACATTCAAACTAACATTGTTTACGGTTTAGTCTTGATTTTGTAAAATCCCGCGAAAGAACCTATTTCTCGGTTTAAATCATAGACTTGTAAAATCCCGTAAAAATGGAAACATCCTGGTAATTGTAAAGTGCGTTTCCGGATCTATCTTACGGTTTATTCTTGGTTTTGTAAAATCCCGCGAAAGATACTATTTTTCGGTTTAAACCATAGAATTGTAAAATCCCGTGATGATGGAACCATCCTGGAGAATGGAAAGTGTATGTCGGGATCTTATCTGATGCTGGTGCTACGGTTTCGACTTCAAAGAAGGGATAAAAGGGTGTACTTCATGAATTGAGTGATTGCTTGGATATTCTTCATGGCAGTTTGGTTATCACATGGTTTTACGGGGTTATGTGCTTTTAACCATGGTCGGGATGAAACCATTATCATAGTTCACTTAAAATGTCAAAGGAGGCTAGATTTGAGCTTTTAACCAAGAAGATGTGACAACGGAGTTAATTCACTATTGTTTATTTGAGGTTGAAGTGAAATATCACGGGCGAGTGTACTTAGTATCTGAAGGTATCGGGGATGGTTGGATGAAGATTCTTCATGATCCTTGTTCGAGCTTATTATCAAAAACGAAGACTTGGAAATCTAGTTATTGTTGGGTGTCTTTTTCCTTTTCTTTTACCACTTGGGGGAATTGGGCTCATACCACTACAAAATAACTATCACTTTAAGGAGTTACGTTGTAGTGCTCAGTGTCACATTCAATTGTGGATTTTCAAGAGGTAATGTACGTCTTATACTTGATGGTTGGTTGGTTGAAGAGTATAGAGTACATAGAGAGTACTTAGAGATGCTAATGGAAATCGGCACCGCTCTTTGTTACATATGTGCAAGTATAAGTCACGAGTTCGGGTTAGTTTACTTGTGGTCAAATTCATCATATTGGGTTTTCTCCATCAGCTTTCACGACAAATGGCCTACTGAATGACAATGGGGTTGATTACAAGTTTGCCAAGAGTAGATGAAAAGAGAGAGATTTATGACGTATGAACACAACAGTTCATGCCTCGTACTCTAAAGAAAAGAAAAGTGTACGTTTCAGTGCGCTTTATCTTCAAAAGAAGAGAAATCTTCTTATGACATATGAACACTACAGTTCATGCCTCGTTCTCCAAAGAAAAGAAAAGTGTACGTGTCAGTGCACTTTATCTTCTAAAGAAGAGAAATCTTCTTATTATGACCATTCTCATCAACATGCTTCATACTTTTTCCATGCGCTTCAGTCATCAAGTGAACCGGGCTACCACTGATTGTTTTTCTCATTCCACTTGCTCGATTATAATGAAGATGGCGACATCATGTGCTGATTTTGCGGAAGAGAAGTGTGAATAGAACATTCGGATGATTTTCACTTATTTAATCAAGAATGGAAACTCCGTGCAATTCTTGAGGGGGAGAAGAAGTGTGAAACTACTGCATGGTTGATTGATTTCTGAGAATAAATGGTCAAACGGCTCCAAACTCATGTAAGAACCGAGCTTCTTCTTATCGGGTCATCGTTACATGGAGTTTCTTCTTAGAGCCGTTAGTTGACATCTTCACAAGCTGATATGAGTTTATTAACAAAGTGCTTCCGGTTAATGCTTCACGTACACATCAACATGATGATTCCGAACAATCTCTCTGTTCTTGTTTGATGTAATTGGTAGTTTGGTGTTACCATCTTATGTGTTCGTTGCGGCCTGATTGCTGATTTCCTTGATGAACATCTTTCTGTTCTTGTTTGATTGGGAGGGATCTTAATTAAGGGGATTTGCAAGATGTAAGTTAATTGGGATGCTTTTTGGTGAAGTTCTTGTGTTTTGGTGAGTTGAAGATGTTAACTATCTATTCCCCAACTGGAAAATCTTGAAGAAGGTCGAGTCTACAGTCGGTTCTACAATTTCTGCTACATGTTAGAAGACTAAAGACGAGTTGCATTTAACGATCTAAAGACTTCTTCTTAATCTGGGCATTTATCAAACAGATTGTCGGTTTAGGGGAGAGCACTAATTGGGGGAGGGTTGTAACACCCCCAAAATATCGTAGCTAAAGATTGTGTCATTGGGGTGCTACTTCATAATACAAAGTACAAGTTATAGAAAACGACCTCTATATGAGACGTTTTGAAAAGTTACCATTTGATTAATGAAATCAGAGTTACAAACAATGAGGTCCCAAAGTATAATATATAAATGTTTACAAAATGTTTCGAATGGTAAATGATAAAAGCGTAAGTCTTCAAAATATGTCGTGCGACTCTAAGTTCCATGCAATAGCTATCACCTTATGACCTGAGATAAACATGCTAAAAAGTGTCAACACAAAGGTTGGTGAGTTCATAGAGTTGTTTAACATGTAAAGCCTTTAAAGAATGTTCACACAGTAAAGGCATTGTAAATCCACTCAGTTCCAAGTTCCGCCCATACAAAACTTGCAACCCGTGTGTTTACAACCCACTGCTAAAATATAGTACATTTTATAGTTAAGCACACATACGGATATAATAGTTCACATTATTGCACTTAGTGTTGCTCCGTCTATATTGGGAGACTTTCATGTGAACGAGGGGACTGCTCCGTCTATATTGGGAGACTTATCGTCGACTTATCATGTGAACGAGGGGACTGCTCCGTCTATATTGGGAGACTTATCATCGTCTTAAGTATAACACAATCAAGTATAACGCAATCAGGTATAACACAATCAAGTATAATGCAATCAAGTATAACGCAATCAAGTATAATGCTTTGAGTATTTGTAAAAAAAAAGTATAAAGCAAATGTTTGAGCATGTATCTCCCCCAAAGAGTTTGTAAAACAATTAAGCGAGTAAAAGTGGGGCTACTTAACGCACGGTAATCAAGAAAAGTTTAGAGTACTTATAAAAGTAAAAGCAAGTATTTGAGCATGTATCTCCCCCAAAGAGTTTGTAAAACAAGTATTAAAAACGGGGCTAAGAACTCACGGTAATCAGTAAAAGTTTAGAGTACTTATGAAAGTAAATGAAAATAGTTGAGCATGTATCTCCCCCAAAGGTAATTCAAAATGTTTAAAAGTAGGGGCTATGAAACTCACCTAAATTCAAAAATCCATTTCCTAAACTATAAAAACCTCTTAATCACCTCATATCTACCCCATAACTATCCCAATAGCTTCAAAAACAAAAACCCATCTTTAATATTGCCCGATCTATTCTTGCAAAAGTTTTGAGAATTTCCTGAGACCCACAGCTCCAACCCACCATTGTGTAGCTCTTAATCCAACCGCAGAAATACAAAATAAACTAAATTTTTACGTAGAGAATACTTATGCCTTCAACTTATGTGTATAACCTGAGCCGAAAATAAAGTATGGAGGGTGTATGGAGGGTGGCGACATCAAGGAGGAGGGGAAATGTGTGTGTTTTTCTGTGAAATAAAATGAACTAGTTTTCTTTCTATTTATAGGGGAAAAATTTTAAAAATATCTAGATATTTTGATGAATAGTGTTTAGATATTTATATTAAAATATATTATAATAAAATATCTTAGATATTTATAATAAAATATAAAATATCTTAGATATTTATAATAAAATATATTATAATAAAATATTTTTAGATATTTATAATAGTAACTAGATATTTATATATTAGGAGTACAAAGTACATTGTATATGCATAAAAATCATGTAAAAGTACTTACTTGTTCAATTTAGGCGAAATTAGTAAATAATAAAAATTACGGTGAATAGTAACTTGTGAATAGTAACTCGTGAATAGTAATTTTTCAGAAAAAAGTTTGAGTTTAAATAATGACCCAAAATATGATGAATAGTAAAAAAGAATAGTAACAATGAATAGTAAAAAATGAATAGTGACCCGAAAATACGAATTGTTACAAGGGTGAAATGTCTGATTTAATCCCCAATTAGACTTGCTCACATTATTCAGCATGTTGATTCTCACAAAGACTCCAAGCCGCTTCTTCTCAACAGATTTCTAGTATTTGGGCTTAAAGAGTTGCCGATTCCAAGTATCAAAACCAGTAAGGAGGAAGGAGACACGTATCTAAACGCGAGTAAACTTGATGAACTTAATACTTCTAAGTAATTGAAGATATCACGGGAAGACAAATGTTATTACCGCAGAGAAACTCAAGGTTTGACTCATGGCGAGTAAACTTGATGAACTTAATTCTTCTAAGTGATTGAAGACATCCCGGGAAAACAAATGTCATGACCGCAGAGACACTCAAGGTTTTACTCATCAAGGCGTTTAGTGTTATTATTCCAACTACGTGGGGGAAGTGATGTTAGTGATAGTTTCTGAAGATAAATGAGGTACACAAGTACGACATTTTCAGGGAAGATAAATGTGTAACATGAGGGAGGTGTTATCACTTATTCTCTCGTTAGGAATGTTTGTACTTCGGATTCTTGAGCTTCATACACATTCATCAGGGACGAAAGATGTGAACATAGGTGAGGTGTTCTTCATTACCCTCATGATGTGTATTCGGGAGAGTTCTTGGATATTGGTGTACTTCGGATTCTTGAGCTTCATACACATTCATCAGGGACGAAAGATGTGAACATAGGGAGGTGTTCTTCATTACCCTCATGATGTGTATTCGGGAGAGTTCTTGAGCTTTATACAAAGAGACTGACCGCATCAACTCAACTACTTGGGGGAATTGTTCTCTTGACACTTTTTGGAATGGATCGCCAGACTTCAAAGTGGAAAAGGAATTTGAGAAGATTATTTTATGTGTGGGATGATACGATGCTGTTCTTCTACTGGATGATATAACCTCGAACGAAGAATCACGGTGATTATTCTTGAAAGGAGCAGCGGGATTTATGATAATGGTGTGCTTCTCTGTGCACCGGCTAAGGCAAACTTGAAATAGAGCTTCGAATCTGCTCAGCTAAAGGATTTTCGGTTGGGGGAAGCTGCCAAAGTCTCACTTTCAGATGGTTCAATTTCTTTCTTCGATCCAAGAGCCCTGGAAGCTTTGGTGGTGAATGTTTAAGAGTAGATGACTTCTATCTTCTACGACGTGTTGCTCGATATCCTTATCTCGGTACTCGTATAATCATCTTCTTTAACTATATCATCTTCTCTATCTTTGTATATATTTATTAAAAACAATATACAAAAATATAAAACCAACAAAAGAAAATAGAAAATTATAAAACCTTCAAAAACCCATAAAAATCAGAAAATTTCAAAAATGCCAAAAATATGTTTTTCTATGACATGTCTTCTGGTATCGATAACATCTGCGGTCTTAGAAATGTCATTCAATAATGGCACGGGACCATAGATGAAGTTCGAGCAGGAGGTGTAAATATTCTTTTTCAAAACATGTCTCAAACTATGGTTTACAGCTATTTCAGACTGTGACCCGTGCTTAAACCATGGCTTGCTATTATTTCTGATAGCAACCCTCTCTTCAAGGAAGGAAAGTGCTACGCTAAACCAATTTTCAAAATTTTCGTACACTTATCCTAAAACAATTTAAGGAAAGTATGTCGAAGGACTGCTGTTCCCACACAAATGTTTTTCCGTCTAAAATTCTTCAGAAAAATATTTGTTGTATTTCAAAATGGTAGAAAATGAGTTGCTTGATAAATCAATAAGTATCAGAGTTCTTGTAAAAATTGAAAACTCAATCAATGACTTCAGCGCTTTTAAACTTTTCAGAAAAATAAGTCATTGATTGAGGGGGAGAATGTTTTCAAATCTATATCATCTAACGAGATTATCTAATTATCCTGTATGCTTAATTGAAAATGAAGTTAACCTACGTTGAAGGACTAGGTGCCTAGGATATGATTATTAGGATTAGATGATTAGAGTTTGTTAAACACATTATTCCCATGCCATATATGATCTGATTGATATGTTGAATTGATTTTTTTTAGTCGATTGCTGTTTGGGTGATGTCGACCACCATATATCTGTATGTATGTTCACTAACGTATGCAGGTATATTGGTATATAAGAATGTTCCCAATCCGGATCCCACAATTGAAGATGATTGGATGCCGAAAGGAAAGGGTAACTATATCTGGGGTTGACAAATGAAGAAACGGAGCTTAATTTGACTTCATTGGAGAGTTGGCATAAATGCAACGTAAGAGGTCTCACTGCATCGCCAGATGGTTTTCTAAGTGATTGAAGAAACGGAGCTTAATTTGACCTCGCTTGGCATTAAAATGCAACGTAGAAGTCTCATGCATCGCAGACGGTTTTTCTTCCAAGCCCTACAAAGAACAAATGAAGCTTCTCTCCACCTAACGTATCTTTGTGCAGGATACCATTTTTAAACAATTTTGAATAATTTGATTAAATTGTTTTGAAAATGGAAAATATTGTTTTTGAAAATAAATTGAACTAAATTTTGAAAATCACCGGACTTCATTTTATCAAAACTTAAGTCACTCAATCATCGACTACGATCATCGATTGAGGGGGAGAGTGATTTAAAATAAAATATTTTCAAACGATATTTCTTCATAAAAGTCCGTTTGTGCAAAATTAGTGGTGATCTAAAGATTTAATGTTATGTCATGGTATGATTTTCTTTAAAACTCAAAGATCTTGCAAAATGAAATTTTTTCTGTTCTTGTTTGATTGTGAAATTGTTTTATTTTACTTAAAGATCTCTTAAAACAATCATACCTGACATTAACAATCTTTAATGTCTTAAAATGGTCCTTATCTGTCATTTTTCAAAATCAAATCTTGCCACGTCTTTCCCCAAAATTTTCTAAATGATTTAAATCAATCGGGATCCAAAATCTCAATTGGTTTGAAATTTTTGATCGGGGGAGAGATAGTGATTTAAATCTCTTATCTGTTTAAATGGAATTGGTTTTAGTCCTTTAAAGGCACTCCTGCCTCCATGTGCCAAACGATTTCAAATACACAATGCACATGTTGAGGAGGAGGATTTATCCAAAAACAAGATGAGTATTTAAACCTAGCCACATATTCTCCCATGTTTTCCAAACCTGATTAAATCACTTGAGATCCAAAATCTTAAAGGGTTTGATATTTTTGATCGGGGGAGAATTTGTGATTTAATAATGAAATTTGATAAAAGGTGATCGTTTTGATTCGAATGTGCAGGCTGCTCTCTCATATGTGCTAAACGCTTTCGAATCTCGAAGCACATATTGAGGGGGAGCATTAATGGTTTCTTAATGGCTCTTGTGATTGTGGATGTGCTTCAAATTAAATCTTGCCTCTATGTGATAAAATGATTTCAAATATCCTATGCACATATTAAGGGGGAGAATTTACCAAAGAAAATCAAATGGCTTTTTCCACAGAAATTGTGATCAAGAAATTAATTTTGTCAAAGAACTCTTGCCTCCATGTGCTAAACAATTTCAAATCATATGCACATGTTGAGGGGGAGCATTTCTAAATGATCAAAACAATGAAGGTACAAAATGCTTTGATTTCGTATCACAAGTACCTTGATTGATTTTCCAAATGATTTTTCAATTGGTTTTATGGAAGAAGAACAATACCAAAAGACCGACCAATTTACTTTATGCATGGTGTTATAAGGATGGTTAGGTTAGGTATTCGTTCCCACGATCCCGCCAGAGCCGGAGGGATCTACCCAGGGACAATCCACTAGATAGTGTAGAGTCCTTAGGTATGATGAAAAAAGGAGAAAAATGAGAAATGGGAAGAGTGCGGACTGAGATAGAGCTAGTACTAGAATAAACCCAACAAGGTTCTAGTTATGAAGTCTCGGTAAGCACTGAATGGGTTGAAGAATGAAAAATAAATGAAATGAGAAAAGGGTGAAAAGAAATAGCCCTCCAATAATTCAACCTTAGGGCGTAAACCGGTTCAATACATATGCTACTGGTGGTTACTAAGGTAACACCGGTATTGAAGACAAGACGCCATGGACCCAGTGACGCACTGCACTAAACTTCCCAAGCTACTCAAGTTCCTCTTAAAAGGGCTTGTTTCATTCTCACGGGAACCGACATAATCTATCGACTTTCTCTTAGAGATTGTTGATATTGAAGAAGGAGACCCTCTCCTAGTCTCCGGCATAGGAACCAAATATGCACTATTGAGTCTAGAGCCAAGAGATCATCCACAATATCTCATTAGGACACTAAATTAATGAAGACTTGCTTCTTCACACAATGTGGAAAGTAAGTATATATTGAGAGTCCTACGCATTATCCTTGTGGTATTGCCAGAACATCCGAGTGATATGTAAAAATATTCACAATGAAGATGGAAATCCTTCTAGAGCCAACATCTAACAAGCTCTTGGTGGGTGACATGTGAGATCTTTTCTAAAGATCAAACTTGTGACAACTGGATAGAAACAATGGGGCGATTCACTCGTGAATCAACCTTGGTCCAGGAAATGAATTGACGAATACTTTTGGAAAAACCATTCGATGTGCAAACCTTCTTTTCTCTAGCACGTCGAATGTGTACTTATTCATTTTCAAATTCAAAAAGTATCTCTGATTGAAAAAGTACTTTTGGAAAAACCGTTCGATGTGCAAATCTTATTTTCTCTAGCACATCGAATGTGTACTCTTTTATATACAAAAAATATTTTTGATTGAAAATTGATCTTTCTCATAAAACCCTCGTCGTATTGCAAATTCTTCAAGCAATACGCGAGTGTTTTTCAAATCAATTTTTCATCAATCAGTGAATCTCAATTCGCTGGTTTACTCACTCCGAGTTGTCTTCTTTGAGACGTTCCGATTTGAGAACAGTTTAGAGCAGCTGCGAAACCATCGCAAGGAGATTCTTAGGAATCCTACCGATCACATGCAAGATTTGTAATCGATCAACGGGAACCGTGGGACGTGTACCTCAATTCAACGAAAGTGATCAAAGACACTTTCGTGTGTTTTATTGCTAACCGTTGTTTGCAGGTACATTTAGATCGGTTGCACTGATCGTAATTGAGGAGTCAATCCAAAGCCGCATGCTCACAAAGATCCACACTTAATTGAAAAAATCATGACTTGTGCATATCTACGTAACCCGCTCGATATTTTTATACTATGCTTCGCTACGCCAAATATCTTTGAACCAAGAAAGCTTCCGCTACTCGATGGAAAGATGTCATGATCCCGAAGTGTGAGCATGTCGGTCCTTAAGTCACAACTTCACATGATGGCAACACAATAAAGGGTGATCCGAGATTTATCGCGGGTCGATGATCTCAAAGAAAGCTCGAAGATCATCAAAGATGTGGATCAGTTAATGGCCTCCACTAAAAGTACAAAACTATGCGGACTTTGAAGAATCGCTACTAAAGCACAAAGATTGCGGAATTGAAGAATTGAAGTCTACGAGCTCAAGAACAAAGACATAGAAAGAATGCTAGGATGCAAAATGTATTTCATGGGGTGACCTCCCTTAGGGGGAGATTGTTAGGAATTGGAAATTCCATGTTAAAGTATCGGTCACCCCAATTATAGTCTAGCATATGTTAGCTCATAGATTTGTAGTTTGTTACGTTATTTAGTAGCTTATTAGTTAGTTTGTAGCGTAGCTTAGTTTAGTGCAACACCGTAGAGGAAGGACGGGTCTTTACCCACTGTATGCCTGATCCACAGTCCGATAGGAGGACGTATTCTTTGTAACTATAAATACCCCTTCCATCCATGGAAGGGGTGTGGCTTTTTTGAATCTAACCTTTCATTTGTTAAACAACTCTCTTTCAAAGAACCTCCTCTCAACTCTCTTCATCTATCTAAAATGGCTTTCTTGTTTAATCATTGTCCTAGACCACCCGAATCATCAAACAACATAATATTCACGATCCTACAGTTTAAAAAAAATTGAGGTTGGTTTTCTTTGATTATCTAAAAATATTTTAGATCTAAAAACTTGATCTTGAAAAAAATTTGTGGTGGTATCTGTTGTGGTGGTATCTGTTTCGTTCAAGTTTTTAGATCTAAAAATTTTTTAGAGCTTGAATCTTTTTAATCTCTTGAAAAAAATTAGAGGTTGGTTTAAAAAAATTTGAGGTTGGTTTTCTTTGATTATCTAAAAACATTTTTAATCTAAAAACTTGATCTTGAAAAAAATTTGTGGTGGTATGTGTTGTGGTGGTATCTGTTGTGGTGGTATATGTTTTGGTGGTATCTGTTTTGTTCATGTTTTTAGATCTAAAAATTTTTTAGATCTAAAACGCGTACACACCACAAGAATGGAACGCGTACAAACCACAACAATGGAACACGTATACTACTCTTTTATAAATAAAAGTTAACTCTTTTATTTATAAAAGAGTATTATAAATAAAGTTTATAAAATTTGGTGGTATCTGTTTCGTTCAAGTTTTTGTGGTATAAAACTTGGTCTCTCATTGTTATCTGTTTGGTTATGTTTTGCAGGTTTGGGGTGCCTCAATAGCATGACCCTTGCAGTTTCATTACCATTACTGGATGATAAAGTGATCATTTTTAGCTCACTTTGCAACTTTAATGAAAAAAACTTGAATGTTTTGGCATGGCACGCTTCATTACTGGATGGTAAAGTGATCATTTTAGCTCACTTTGCAACTTTAATGAAAAAAACTTGAGCTAAAAAAAGGCAATGATGATTTTTTTTTTAAACTTAAGAGTTTTGGCATGGCAAAACTGAATTTGCAGCCAACATGAGCTAAAAAGCTAATAATCTGAGCCTATTCGATAAGTTTACCTCTTGTGTGTCAAATGGTGACCCAGACATGGTTGTTTGTTGGTGATGTTGTTGCTTTCTACTTGTTTGGTGCTGTTGGTGTTGTTGTGTTGTAGCTTTCTGTTGGTGCTGATGGTGTTGTGGTGTTGTTGCTTTCTGCTAGCTTGTGAGACTTTGTGTAGTTTGTGTTGTAGCTTTCTTGTTGGTGTTGTGGTGATGTTGCTTTCATGTGGCATTATAAGTCTGTGCCTGCTATGCATGGTACCCTTTGAGAATCTTAGTTACTTTCTTGTGAATGTTTGCAGCTTTGAATCCTACTTACCACATTCATGTGGTTGAACCTCGCGGCTCGCTATGTTGAAAACGCGGTAACTTGTGAATATTGTTGAACTTGTGAGGCTTGTGTCCTTGTGCGCTTTGAGACTTGTGAGACTTTGTGCGCTTTGAGACTTGTGAGACTTGTGCAGTTGTGAGACTTGTGCGCTTTTGGACTTGTGAGACTTGTGCGTCCTCGTGAACTAGTGACATTGTGCGCCCGTGAAATTGTGACTTTGTGCGTTGTGACTTAAAATTTTCCGAGGCGATGATGATACCGAAACCGAATGGACGGTAAAGTGAGATCAAATCTCACTTTGCAACCTTCGGTTTTGAGCCTAAAAATTTTCCGAGGCGATGATGAAACCGATGGACGCAAAAGTGAGATAAAAATCTCACTTTGCAACCTTCGACTGAGCCTAAAAATTTCTCGACCACGTTTTTTAAGTTTTGAAACTGATTCACACAAAAAAAACTTGTATAAAACTTGTAAAACACAAAATAACCTGTAAAAAAGTTATAAAAAAATTGTAAAAAAAAAAAAAAAAAAAAACTTTTAAAAGTTGTAAAAGTAAAAAGAAAAAACAAAGTGACACTACCCCAACACAAAACACCCCATTTTGGCACGGAAACCCATGCACCCAATGATTGGGTGGGAGAGAGAAAACCCAAACACCCCTTATATTAAAAAACTATGAGGTGCCTTAATAGGAGGACCCTTTAATAATGTGAATTGAGTTTTTAATTGATTTAATAATAGAATGGGTAGATATAATAAATTTTGTATTTAAATTGGGTATATATATATATATATATATATGACATTATGAGTTTTGATGCCTATTTATAAGTTGCAAATAGTTAGTTTATAATTTTTACTACTTATAAAGCGTGCCCTTAAACTTAAAAGTGCTTAAGTTTTGAGTAATGTTGTTCACCTATTATACCCCCCCTTATATAAATGAAAAAATCAAGCATATATCTTTTAGAAAAGCTATATAATTCATATCGTATTTTAAAAAACTATTATGTTCATCTACTTCACTTATTGTCATAATACATAACCGCTTTCATTTTATTCGGTTATTTTCTCGTCCGCTTTATATCCGTTTTCAGAATCGTCCATTTTATCCCGCTTTCATTTTAATCGTCCGGATAAAAAAGATAAAAACGAATAAAAAAACTCGCTTTTATTATCCACGTTAAAATGGATAAAAACGGACAGAAAATATTACGGATAAAAACCGTTTTTATTATAAACGTCAAAACGGATAAAAACGGACATAAAATAACCGAATAAAATGAAAACGGTTATGTATTATGACAATAAGTGAAGTAGATAGAGCATAATGAGTTTTTTTGTAAAGTACGTTATGAATTTATAGCTTTTTTCCCATATCTTTACTATCATTTTCTTTGTTGTAACAATAAAAATGGCAATAGTTGATTTTTAATTCTAACACGCCGTTGATCTTTTGTCAAAACAGTGAAAAGACTTTCTAAAAAATAAGTTTCAAAAACACACTAAATTATTTTTCCGTTTGTATCAAGGGTCAAACCAGAATCATGATTTCGCAGGTATAATTATTTGCCGCTATATACCATCACAAACATCACTTTGTGTGGGTATTCATCTGGTATTCGTGTATAGAGATACTGATTTTCATAATTTGATTCATCAGGAGAGAAATTATATGTTTACGATTATCATTTTAGAAGTAGGCACGACAAATTAAACTGATCTTGATTATCTTATGATTTAGAGGTCTTTGTACATTTTAATACTTATGACTTCTAAAGAAATGGAATAGATTAGTAAATGTAGATTAATCATGAAATCATTATACAAAAAGCTTTGAGTTTCTAGTCAAATATATTCTCATTTTTTTTTTCTTGAACCGCAATTTTTTTCCACACATATACCATCTATCTCACAAATGCCTCTAGCGAGGCTTGAACCCACAACCTCTAGGTTGGTGGGCAACTCACGTACCGCTAAACTCTCTCATTTTGGTTTTATTCCAGATCCAGCTGAGATTTGATTAGGAGGCATGTTATGCGAATAAGGCCTTTGGTTTTGAGGCGATCTGGATGGAGCTATTTATTTGCACCACTTTCTTCATATTGCATAAGAGTTGAATACATGAATGAGGTTTTCTAGTGTTCTCTATCATGGGATGCTTGCTTTTATGTTCATGGAAATCGTTTGCTTTAACAACTTCTAGATTTTTGAACTTCAAGGGTGACCGCGCGAGGTTGATCACAAAGCGCTTCTGACTTTGTGTAGAATTGAGTGACGTCGGTAATATTTTGATTGTTTATCTCAATAACCAAAATCCAATAGTTCAATAAGTCAATACCTTTTGTAAGTCTTATCGGACCGTCCACATGGCCGTGCATGTTTTTGGCATTGACGAAACAAGTCACATGAAGCTGATGTATCATTGTCCCCTATGTTAGTTACCAAACAAACTACAACTGATAATGATGCTTTATGATTGTACTCTTGAGCCATATGTAAAACACCAGCTAGCAGCATCTCACTGTCGGTATAATCTGAAAAAGAGTTTGCCTGTGCCAAGTGTGACTGATGGCCGTTTCATGGGACACTTTTTCTTACGTTGTCTTATAAAGTGACTCTGGATGTAACACTTGGTACGACTTTCAATGTTTATTATTGTAGGGGCAGTCTCATATTTTGAGTTTTGCGAGTAAAATCAAATATGACTACGACAGTATGCACTGGTGGATGAGCATACCATTGATGGGCGTTGGATATGTGGCAATATATACATTCATAGGGGCCAAACAAGCTCACATGAAATGTGTTTTTTAAGTTTTGAGCGTTTTCATTTTGTGGGTCCCACGGCCCCAGTCACACAGAGTGACTTGTGATGAGAAGGCGAGAAAATGAAGTCTCACACAACCCATTTTGACCTGTAATTGATTGAGATTAAATATAAATCGCCATATGGACCAAAACCTACCGGTCTATAAAAGGCGTACAATAATATGGACTAATATTGTCACTACACTGCGTCACTTCATGAAAGTTTTAGCTGTAGAGCAATAGCAGCTATTACTAACTATTACCTAAAACTATCAGTGATCATATAAGACATCAATGTGAAATGAAAGTCTTGCTTATTACTTTGTTTGACCATATACTGTTATTGCATGCCTCTGTGTTGATATAGCTATGAACCCTCGCGGATCAGTTCTTCCTCTTTATCCGTTTTCATAACTCCATTTGCTTCTTTTAAAGACCGAGTAAGATATAATACAGCATTGTGATGGGCAAAGAGATTATCATCCCAAATATCACCCTGTAAAGAAACAAATTGTATTAGTATTCTTGTAAGTCAATACGGCTCATTTTATGGTATCGGGTTTGGATGGCCAAAACACTTATGTGAAGATAATGATACATTCTTGGGGAATTACTAGTCTGTCAAATATGATTACATATGATTTATATCTATATAACAAACTTTTTTTCTTAAAATGATTTAGGTGGTTTTATGCATCAAAATTTCACATCACATGACAACTTTTGACATCTTTTTGGGCTAAATTTTAATCACCCGGTAGAGATAAAATAACCCAAATCGGTCAAATGACAATAATGGATAGTGGAACACTAGTGGCTTACGCAGTGCTTAAAACATCTGGATGCAGGTTGTACTCCCGAGCAAACACAAAGGGTACAATCCCTTGTGGTAAAGAGGCTTGTACGATAGAAACTTGTAGGATCGTGCCTCTTAGACCTACACCAATAGATGCAACTGCCATCACAGCCGGTCCGGCAACAAACCTAGCTACCATTCCATATGCTGCTAATCTGTTCCCCGAGGCTATAAGCTTCGGCTGTGAAGCCATGAACAAACCTTGAACACCAAAGACAACAGTTATTAATAAGTGAAGGTGGCAAGATGGGTAGGTCTGTGACTGTGGCTTTGGGTAATGACTAATGAGTCAAAAAGGGTTCAGGTTCGGGTAGTCACAAACAATATCTGGTTCATTTTCCTTATACATTGATTAGTTACTTGGGATTACGATAGTAATTCAACTTTTCTAATAAAACGATTCAGAAGGATGCATGCATTAAATCGACCCAATCATGCGTAAACATGTCAAAATTGATACATTCATACCTAAACTAAACATAGCCATTCCTAAGCCTGCATTTGAGAGAATAGTAACCGAATTTTCAAGAATTTGTGGTTTCTGTATGCCCCATCTGCATATATCATTGAAAACAGAAAAAGGTGTTAAAAAAAGAGTTTGATTCGATCTTGATCTTTAATAACATTAATTCCTCTGAACTAAGTGCTAGTTACCTGCAAGAAACCAGAGCCCAACTCAAACCAAGTATGCTAGCATACGTATTCGGGTTTTTCACGAGCTTAAAGCATACCATTATCAAGATTTTCTTTAGCATTTCTGGTGATCCCAGAGACTGATTAGTATTCGATTCGTCAACGCTTTCTGCCTTCTCATTTTCTCTGCTGCATACTTCCACCGATTGTTCACATACACCTGCTTAATTCATGTGTCATTTGACTCAGTTATGTCCGGTAACGGGTCAAAATGAGTAATGAGTAAAAATAATATTCTTCTAAGCATTATCTTTTAATTGTCATCTGATTGTCAAAGATAAACATAGTCTTACCTGGTGAAGTGCAGCACCTACATCTCCAAATAAACAAATGCAACTCCCTTACATTATCTTCTACCGCACTAGCAATCGCAGGCGCTACTCTATTCAAGCTCTGAAGCATATGCGGGTTAGAAGGCGTTGAAAGAATCACATTCACAATATCGTCATCATTACAGCTTCTTCTCTCAATTCTTTCTTCAACTTCCATACTACTATCAACACTACACTCACTACTATCCTTTTCATATGATACCAACAACAAATTCTTAGCTTCCCGATACTCAAACAAGAACAAAAGCAACGTGTACCATATTATACACTGCAACACAACTGCTTGTACCATGATCGCTTTTATCATCGCCATACATGGATTTCAAAAGCGGGATTCCCATAACAAGAGTGTTTGGAAGCGTAGATAGTGAGAACATGGTGATAGCCCAATCTAAGTTACCTTTCTTGGATAAATTAGTCCATAGAAACAAAACTATTAACGTCAAAATCTTTGACACGCCATCTGCTGCTATGAATTTTAGGTTCATTTTGTATGGATTGATCCTTGAAATGAACTCGAAGGACAATAGTGGGACGGCAAAAATGGCTACAAATCTGTTGATACCTCCACACTGTTGTGGTGTGAAAATGTTGCATTTTACTGAGGCATAAGCTAAGAACATGGTAACGTATAGAGGTACAACTGCGGTTAGGACACAATATAAGTCTGCAAAGTTGATCATATTGTTAGCTAATTCAACACTTTTGGAGGGAAAATGGGATGTTTTAAAGAAGCTGAGTGGGAGTTTGTTATAGTTTAGGAGTGCAAATTTAAGGTACAGCTAACTACATAACACTATACAAGTCAATAAAGCTTGTAATTCTCTTGAATCTTTAGATTTGGAAGGAAAAGTAGAAAAGGAGATGCTTTAAGTGGTTATGGGAGTTGCTTCTTGGTTTATAAACATGGATTTTGATGTCTTAAATGGTCTCAATAATGCATTATTGACTTGTATGGTGCAAGTAACGACACGAAACTCGACAGAACTTTTGTTAGCACACTTTACAAGTCATAGTGGCAGGTCAATGGTTGGTGACACGTAGCTAGAGTGGAGGTCATGGGTTCAAATCTTGCCCCCGTGTTCATTAAATCATGGTGTTATGTGATTTACCTCTCTCATGTTAGTTGTGAGACTGGTCGATATGGCCACCAGAGCTATACTCACCTTTTTGTTTTACAATAACAGTGATTTCTTAGACATAATATATTGTAGTAACCTTTTTTCTTTTCTTATTTACGTGTTTATGTTGTAGAGAAATCTAGTAAAAAAGTCCCAATGTACGTACGTGTATACCTAACAGACGGTGTGGATCATCAACTTGTCAAGTCGGATTAGATTGCTTAGGCTATCATAAAGGTTCTAGGAAGGGCATCTTTTAGTTATATGTCACATGTAACTACAACACACTTTTGCAAGGTCGACGTGCGAGTTTCTTCCAAACTGCCTGGCTCCACCATCGTAAGAAGCTTTTGACATGGCTCGGTCCACCACGGACTATGGAGTAACATGGTTGTGAAACAGTACTATAGTAGGGCGGGATGAAAGATTGAAAAGAAGGGGAGCAAGACAAATATGAAAATAAATGAAGGTTGAATAAAAGATTCAAAAATTGTAAACCTGTCAATAAATTGCACATATTTTTGCAAGGTTGGTGCTTGGCATATCCATGTGGGTGAGAGACATTAGTTGCTCTTTGCAAACACATGGCCCCATTAAGTCTTGTATCTTTGTATCAATAAGCATGTACCATAATATTTACATTTGATATCTACAGCTTATGGGTGTTTGTATGAAAATAAAAAGATAAGGTGAGTGCATATGTGTGTGATGTGAAAAATACTCAACAACTTAGTCGGCACCCTAAAAAGGAGCACGAGGTTAGGGTTTCCCCATCAATTTAAACCTTTTGAGGAAAAGTACGCCAACATGTATAAAACGAAGAACCCAGGAAATCGATATAAAGCGAAGTGTATAACAACTAAGATGATTATTTCTCTTTAGTTTCCTTTTCTTTTAGCGTTGAAATAGGTACCATTGAACCAAGGTGGAGCTTGACAATTTTTGTAGGAGAGCTAAGAAGTGTAATTTAATGATGTAGGAGGCTAAAGTGTAATTATTATTTTTTATCATATGAAATTGATAAAAATACACGAAGAGACAAAAATTGAGAGGACCACAACCCCTTTGGTCTTCACATAGCTCCGCCCATGAATTGAACTAGAGAAACATATATATTATGAGTTGCTATAACAAAACTATCTTTCGAAGAGACTTATGTGACTAATCTAGCTTTAATCACTTTGTTTAGTCATGCTTCAAGTACTTTGAAAACATATATGTATGAACATTTTTATTTTGTGGTAAACAAGAACTATTAACTTCCATAAGTGATGAGTTCGATAAATTTGTATACTTCACTTTTTTTTAACCATGATTTCCAACCTTTTGGCCGACTAATCCACTCGAACTGGGTAAAGCCCTCCCCTTTTCAGGAAGGTTGGCGTGACCACTTAGATTTGTTTGCACCTAGCAGGAATTGAACTTGAAGACATCTCAATAGTTACTACCAGTAGGCCACCCCTAAGTGTTATATACTTCACATTGTTTATACACTCTCAGATGGGTTCCCACATCCTCATATATAGGCTCAGAGACAGAAACATAACTTTAAGGTATGGGTGTATATGGTTTGGTTTGAATCAGATCAAACAGGCAAACACAAGCTATTTGACCGGTTTGCCCATCCATTACTTGGTCAACTAGTTTAGAATTTATTAAACCAGGATATGCCGTTTGGTTTAAGATTTGGAGCTTTGAGGTAGTCGTTCAGCCATGCCATATTCCTAATACATGTATCATATTTCATGTACACATGCGTAATATAACAGTATAACCAGGTGTGCTAAAAAAATTGTGCATAAACGAAAACATAACATGTAACCAGTTACCTATAAAGAAACATAACATAAAAGTTGAAGGCCTGGGGTCTCTATCTCGTGTCATTTTAAAATTGCACCAGTTTAAGCCGTATTAATGAATTATACTATACATGTATACATGAAATAAATACAAATGTAACTTAAATTTAAATTGTTCGCTTTGGTTTGGCTGAAACAACTCTTTTTTTATGCTTTTAAGCCGTAAACCAACCCGAATACATCCGGTCAAAGTGTTTACTTTGACCAGATTTAGTCAGTTTCAGCCAAAAATACTCTCAGAAAAATGGATGATGCAACAATCTTACTTGGTAACCGGAGGATTCACCTTGCAAACCTCAGCACTAAAACCAGAATCCATAAAAAACAGAAGCCATGCACGTTGTTGTTCAGAAAGACGGTCTCTAGGCCCTTTAACTTCCACGAGCTTAGCCTCACCACTATAATCAGAATGAAAACGCCACAATAATAAATCAGGCATACCACTAGACCAACTCCTGTAATCTTGTGCCAGGTGTCGACAGATTAGGGCTAAACAACGGCCACCTATACATGTCACAACTGCTCTAAGCTCAGTTAACGAGTGCCTGTTCCAGTTAACGCCTCGACACGATGTTTCAAAATGGGATTCATATGAAGTTATGAGAATCTCCTCTGCCATGCCTTCTTGAATCTTTGATAGTAGAGGTTCTATGAGTGCTTTTCTTGCTTCGTAAAAATAATCTGTGTCTAAATCTAAGGGCGAAGTCTGCAATTGAAAATGAAACAGAAGATTTTATAAAACAAAATCTAAAAAGGAAATGGATCAAACAGTACGAAAGTCATCCAAAATGTATTTTCGATGCAACAAAAATGATCGCTTTAAAAAGTTAGATTATAAGTGGAAGAAAGATACATTTTCAAATTGTAACACTAGGCGTGACAGATACCAGCTCCAAAAAAACTGAGAATATAAAACCCTAATCCCTAGAGTAACTATATTTTAGTACCTGGAATTTGGTCAAAAAAACATTAGGCACGTCAGCAAAGATGATATCCCACATAAGCAGGCCGAACACAGTTAGCCAAATGCCGCTCTCTGAATGAACTCCTTGCCAACCACCACCTTCTTCTCCAGCATAATACTGAAGAGCGAGCTCCTCTACTCCACATTGTTCTCCATCTTCACCGTAAAACCTGCTTTTTGTTCCAGTTTTGCAGTTAAGTGGCCTGCCTTGAACATTAACCTGCGTCATAGTTGCACAAAAGACACTTATAAAACTATCACATATTCACTTCCAAAGCACACATCCTACTGATAAGTATAAAGCAACAAGTAACAACCTCAGGTATCTTCCTTTTGACAGACTCTGAAAAGCTAGGAACTTTCCACCGTCTTGGCGGTTTTCCCAAACGAAGTACCCGTCTTTGCAGTGATATTCTTGAACCAGCGCGAACCCATGGATCATCTAATCCAGTTTCAGCAACAGATAGGCTCTCATTGACACGACTCATATGTTCCAAATCAATGGACAGTCTCAATGTCCAATATCCTCTTCTTCTATCACAAGTAAAATTAAGCAAAAGGCGTTTGAGTAGATCTATTGCCTCATTGTACCTGAGAAAAAAATTATTTCATCTCTTAAAATCCCTTACAATCACATACGAAAAGAAAGAACCAGCTCTTTATACTAAACTAAAGAGCGAACTGCATTAAAATGGTTATATAGTTTTGGTGAAACACAAAAAGGAAGGAGCCCATACCTACGCTCGGACTCGAGAAAAGAAACACCTAACAGAACCACCTTCGAATAAATCCATGACGCTGAAAAGCATGGAAAGGGTGCAGACAATTGTTTAGAGGTTGAGACTTGCACTGTTTTTGCAGCAGAGCTGCATATGTGAGAGTCGGATATTGCAATACATCTCAAAACCATTGACGAGTCATTTTCTGCAAGCGATTCATCCATAATTTGCGCTACTTCAAGTGCCTATTGACAGCTTCTATTAGTTTTGATAAAGGCTAAAGGATACATAAAAGAAGAAGGATATCTCAGGTTTACCTCCTCATAAGTTATGAGATCATTTCGACTAGAAAATATCTGGTCAGTGACTACACAATTGTAAGTTGGATACTTCACAATTCCCAAATCCACAAGTAAAAATGCTGACAGATCTTGCTCTCCATTGCAGAAGAAAAGCCTCTGAGAGACGACACATGTAAGATATATTAGAAATTTTGTATATTGGGTATGAGGTCAATATAAATGTTTTAATTGACCATACATCACATCAATGGTTTCAGGTCTTTCATTAACTTCATTGCATCTCACGAACCCAATTCTAAGATGCTTGGGCTTAGGATTCAGAGAATGAGCAATATTCAATTACTTGACCTACGCTTGCAAGTTGTATTGGTGGATGTTAATCATAATACACATATATTTTATATTGCAATACCGTTTTCTCGGTAAAACAAAAGTCTCGTAGGTTAAAACTATTCAGAACAACATCTACCCCAACAACTTGAAAGCCTAATTGAAAGTAAGAAATATAAAATTGCTCCCGCAACTACCCCTAAACACAAACATTTTGAATGACTAATTCATATGTGAAAAAACTAATATATGGCCGTTCAACATCATTGTGAAGTATCAACCAAAACACTTTCATCAACTTGAAACCTATACTTTATCCATTGTTATCAAACTCTTTGAATTTAAGTTAAACCTATAGCAAACAACCTGTTAATGTGATGTCATAATACATTACCTCAACACGCCAAATTAAGGAATCAGCTACTAAGGAAATACGTATGCAGGAGCCTGTTTTCTCCAAGACCATTTTATTTAGCAATGAGCTGCAGCATACATGAATGTAATTAATAGAACAAAGAAACTAAACAAGAATAAAGTGGAGAACATGGAAAAAGATTAAGACCTTGATCCATCCCCATATGTAGAAAGGAGTGAAGATATAGAATCCTGCTTACGCGAACTATGACTGGATTTCTGAAAAAACATTAACATTTGTCAGAAGAATATTCAAATTCAGAAATGATAGAGGAACCTAAAGAAAGCTAAATTCCAATATCCTTTCAATGCAGTTTAATTATAAGCAGAGTTGGTAGCAACGGAAGTGCCGTTATAGTAGTTGCGCATTTACCCTTAAGCTAGATGAAATGCATACAGAATTAGTTAATAACAATGTATGGCCCGTATCTGTCCACACAGTAGTTCTCTTCCTGTGCGGTCATCAGAAGCCAATAGGTAACTATAGGAGCATAACCACAGTATCAACCAAACTTAGGATGATCCCTCGGGAATGCTCCATCAGTGTATATTAAATTAAAAATCTTAATGAACAGCCTTACAAAAACACTACTATTAAATTATAAAAAGACAAAAAGGTACTTTCTGACTTAACCCCATTTTAAAAATAGAATGAGGTGTGCCCAACAATGTCAGAACAGTTGAAAAACAATTAACACACATGTTCACACTTCAGACGAGAGGCTCTCAGCATTATGAAGATATGTGTCATTGGGAAAAGGTCGCTATGTAGTACTTATATGGTCTATTCAATGAATACCTAGTTATAATATTATTTTGGTAATCTCATACAATGCATACCTTATTAATCACAGATAACATTTCCCGCAGCTCAGCAACGGTAAGAATGTTCAAGATCCCCTCCAAATCATCTTTGTCTAATTCACTTGTGGTTTCAACAGAGCATAGATATCCTGCTGCTGCATGATGACAAAAATGCAACCTCGTCTTCATCAGATAAATTTGAATCTATAACAAAGTAAGAAGCTACACGAATTCATGATTCTATACACAAAAATTAAATTACCAGAGAGTTCCTTCACTGCAAGTTGGTAGTCTAGTATTTCAGCGTAAGAAATACTCGATAGCCGAAACCATGGCCCTGAAGTAAAAAAAAATAACCATTAATATTTAATATCATATCTGCAGGGTGTAGAAATATCTTAAAACTAAGAGCTATACTTCACAATGATCAAATGATTAAAAGAGAAAGCACGTAACACCTTTACGTGTATAAAGACGTATGAAGAGCCTTTGGCTATCATTAGAAAGCAAAAGAAAATTTTCTGCAAGCACAAACATAAATAAAGATAATGTTAGTATAAAAGTCTACGGATACAAAGACATGTATAAACAGCAGTAAGTAGGATACATGCACCTAACAAGGTTTTTTCATCGTGTGTGAAAACATGAGGAGTCGTCTTTAAAACCTCTTGTAGCAACACGCAAAAGTTGTGTTGATACTTCACCATGCCAAGGGGGAACGCCTCACTTAATTTGACAGCGGTTAAAACATGTCGACATAATGACTTGAAAATCTGAAGTTTTTCACCTTCTAGTTCACTACAAGGAATGTCTTCTTGACACCAAATCTGAACTGGAACAACAGCACGAGACTGTTCAGGAACCGACATAATACGACCCTGCAATACAATCCCATTATACCTCAAAACTCAATTCTATTGGTAGTGTCTCATGAGATCCTATTATACCTCAAAGTTCAAGCCGAATGTATCCATTAACTTTGACAAATGTTGAGCTAGTTCACGAGGTATATAACCAAGAGCTTTACTAGATTCTGCAGAAAGAACCTGGATCAAAGACCATCTGATTTTTTAACGTTTTCAGAACACGTGAAATCAAATGTAGCTTAACAAATTATTATATTTACCTTAACAGCATTAAGGTCCTTGGTATTTTCAGGATCTCTACATAAAGATATAGTATCTCCGGCACATAATTCCACTTCTTCACCATATCTTCGGCCAACAATAAATGTTGCAAGCAACTTCCCAAAAATATCATCATCGGAATTGGCACTGTCGTTTTCACAGACCTCAAGTTCATTTACAGTTGAACCATCCGTGATGATTCTGTCGTCATTCACCGTGTTTTCTGCTGAATTATCTATAAGTGCAAGTGAAACATTGTCTGAACTTGAGGATGACTCATATTCTATGGTTTCCTCGGTACTTACCACACTTAAAGCTTGTGCATCTTTATCATGACTAGCCGGTTTAGACTTTGTATCATCAGAATCGACTGCATAAACTTTTATTTTCGACCTGGGGCTGAAGTTGAACTGAAGAAGCGTCTGCTGGCTTAATTTCCGTTTGGTCCCTCTTGTTAAACATGCATCTGAACCAAATGCATCCATACATAAATTAATCGATACAAAATTTTCATGATTATAATCGAAAATGAGCTATAATGATGCCACAAACCAATGAACAAACACTCAACAGCGCGGTCCATTTAGGTAATTATATTTTAAATGTCCTAATCGGCAAACTGTACTTTTCTGAGATGGGTTAGTTAGTTAAATTACTGGACAAGCAACCGGTAATTTTTCTTTTTGAAATAGACTATTTTCGTAAATTAGTGATGATCTCAACCTGTCATATAAATATGTCACATAAGTAAGAACCAATAATTAGATCAAACTACTTCAGCAACATGTAATAATGTATAATTACTAGGTCAATTCTATGACACCCTTTCTGTCGAGATATATAGTCAAACGTAAGGCATACCTAAATGAGAGTTGATCATGTACTCTCCCCCTTGAACCTCATTTCCACAAACCGGACAATTAACCTTATCCGAACCGGAAGTCCCAACCAAACTATCATTTCGCTCCATTACCAGCTCTTCTTCTCTATTCTCATCTTTCACTACAGTCGAACATATCTACAAATAAAAAAATTAATCAAACTAAATAATAACATCTGTGTTTTCCGTTTTGGAGGAGATTATCAAACTATAAAGTAAGAAAACCTTTTAAAAACTTGCTTATCTGTGTTTTCTCAGAGATGAGACCTACAGCTACGTTAAGAAAAAACAGCTACCGCTTACTGTTACTTTTGTTAAACACACCCTAAGGCTGGATGGCAAGGATAGTGCACTCTCACCTTACACATCAGTGCCACCTCAGCTTTCTCTCTCCTCTCACTTCCCCTCACACCCACTCACCTATTTGTGGTCAAGGTCACCTTACCCCTAGGTTGCACGGACACGGACACGGACACGGACACGACGGCAAAGTCTAAAAATATAGGACACGGACACGGCGTGGACACGGTAATATATATATATATATATATATATATATATATATATATATATATATATATATATATATATATATATATATAGAGTTAGGATCAAATAAGAAGATTACTTAAAATAAGAAGGAATAAGAAGAACTATAACCGCAAACCGAGATGCACCGACCTAAATTAGATGCATCCCTATAATCTTAGATGCATTATAACACACCATAGTGTGTTTCCTAGCTTTTAATCAGATGCATATACGTATAGTAGATGCATTTCATGATTTCTCTTGTTTTTTGTTCCTCTACACCTGCCGAAATCATGAAAATCAATTTGCACCATCTATACATCAAATTAACTTTCGAAACTCAAGATGTTGCATCTATATGAATAGAAATGCATCTAATGCAAGTCGTTGCATCTTAAATGCGTGGTTTTGGTCACTTCTTACCACTTCTTATTTTAATTTACTTCTTATTGGATCCCTACTCTATATATATATATATATATATATATATATATACTAGTCGGGTACCCGCGCACAGCGGCGGCGATAAGTATAGTTATATGTGTTTGCTTACCCTTTTAGTGAATTCGTTTCACAACACTTCGAATGTATATGTGTTAGTTGTAAGTGTTTGTTTGGGTTACCCGTAACTTTCCCGTAGCTTTCTCGCGACATCATTATTCCCGCATATAGAAATACCCTCGCAATCTCTTACGCGTCAAACACTACCCCAAAAGTATATGATTTTGACGAATCAAGATTATATTGATTGAAATAAATGAAATAAAGGTTAAAGTTGTAAAAATTTGAATTAAAATAAAATAAACCCATTAAAAATATAAAACTAAAAACTCATAAAAATATATCAAAATGGATGTTGAATTAAAGAGCATAAAATTTTAGAAAATATGGTGAAATTAGATTATAAAAAAAAATTAGATAAAAGATATTTTAATTTAAAATAAAGATGAATTTTTAGTTGAGAAATGACACATGTCATTTTATAATTGGAGTTTTTATCTTAATTTTTGATGGTTAGGAGTTAGGCTTGGAGTTTGTTAGAAGTTAGGCTTGAGTTTGTTAAGAAGTGACACATGTCATCTCATGATTGGAGCTACTTAACTTAATTTTTGGTTAGAAAAACTCTTTCCATAATAAGCAAAGTAAAAAGTCAATTTTTAAGCCTTCTAATTTTGGAAGGCTCTAAATGCATTATAAAGTAGTATATATATATATATATATATATATATATATATATATATATATATATATATATATATATATATGATCAAATAAGATCGAAGTTAAAGTTGTAAAAATAAGATATATTCAAGAACAAATAATATTAGGACAAGTGGCAATCAAGTGAAATTTAATTAACAACAAAACTAAAAATTAAAAATATAGCCAAAGGGTATTATAGATATTTTACCCATAACCCTAAATAACCCTCCCATCATCTCATTTTTCCCAGCCTCCCTTCATCTCCTTCCCATCTCATTTCTCTCTCTTCATATATCCTCATCTCCTTCATCCTATCAACCCTCCCATAAAAAATACCCACATAAACACAAACCTCAATGTAACTGCTTCAACAAGAACGAATCTATCCTCCCTCCAATGGAAAAACCCACATCCAACCCATCATTTACACACCAACAAGAACAGATCTATTTATGAAACGAATTTGTTTTTCTCGAAATTGCTTTGGTACTCAACTCGATCTGTTCATCCTACCCGTGTCCTACCCGTGTCCTACGCGTGTCCAACCCGTGTCCAGATCGAATAGCACGTGGGACACGGCACGTGCGTGTCGGACACGTGTCCGAGCCGTGTCCGTGTCCGACACGTGTCCGACACAGACACTTCGAGTTTTTAGGCGTGTCCGTGCAACCTAGCCTTACCCTCACATTTCATTAAAATACCTACTTTATACAAATATACTCCACTAAAATACCCCACTCACACTCACAAACCAAATATAAAACAATAAAACATAAAAATTGGGTCCACTTCACACCAATGCATTTAAGGTGACTCGGTCACCATAAGTCTTCTTGATTTGCACAATTCACGCGTGACTTATTTGGAGGCCATGGTTTCGGTGTGACTTTGGCAGTCACCGAAATGCATAATCACACCCTTGCCTATTAGCCTAAGTGACATGCCATCCCTTTTTTTCCCATTAAGAAACTTTTACTATCAATCAATTGCCTCGACTAAATACTTATTTTAAAAATAATTACAGTAGCAACAAATTATTTTAAAAAAATGAACAAAAGTTACTATAGCTGAAACTAGAATACATAATACAGTAGCAACTAATTATTTATAAAAATTAATTATATATAAAAATGGACCTGGGCCTGGATCGGAGATGAGATGATTGAGTGACGATTAGGTAGGAAGCGACGTCGTTTACCGATTAATCGGATTAAGCTTTCACGTCCGGTTAATTGTGTTTTTCGATTGATTAGATTATTATTACTATTGTTATTATTTGGTTTTGACCTAATTTTCATCTTTTTATAAAAATTTGGGGGAAATGAAATGAGGTGGGTTTATATAGGATGAAAATTGTCCCGCCAAATTTAGAGGGTGTGTGGGTGTTGCCGCTTTTTTTATTTTTATTATTATTTTTTTTTTTTTACTTTTTGTGAAAAAAAAAAAGGTTTACAATTTTTTTGAAGGTTACAAAAATCGTGAATATGTAGTTGGTCGGTCGATTTTTTTTAGCTTGTAATCGTTTTAGTTAAAATTTATCGGAATGCCAATTCTGGCAAGTTTTGGATATTTCAAACAAGTTTTGACTAATTTCGGTAAGATTTGACTTAAAAAACAACTTGTAATGGATATAAACAGCCGTTATAAGTAATAAAAATAACTCCGACAAGTTTATGGTATTTTCGGCATGTTTGACCATTGTTGACCAATGTTGACTGGTGACCGATTAGCGCATAAGCAGCGATTAATCGGTCAATCGGTCTTGTAGGCTTTTTTTTTGCATCAGTGATATGAAAATTATAAAACGATATTAGGTGATGATTATTGTCAACAAAATGAACCTAGAAGTGATACCTGAAATATTCCCCCAATCAAATGGGTCTCGAAAGTTGATGAAACATCGATGGATTTTTGCAGCGTAGTGTTAGTGTTTGTAAAAAAATCTCGATTTTTCTTAAATGCACTGGTACAAAAGGTTGTGTTTAATTTCTTTTGTTGCAAGATGCACCTGGTCATTTTTAGTCATGATTCTTATTTTAACTAATAGTATTAAGAGATCATTTGAATAGTATGGTCATACTCATATTGCAACCTATTTGTTAGGTTAACCCGTTAACTTTGTCATTTTTAGTATTTTCTTTCATTCCTAACCACGATTGTTGGTTATGTCAATTTTTTTGAGCAAGTGATCATGTAACCCGAATATGTACCCAAGTTTTTTTTGGAAAGGAATAGGTACTTAAGTTAAATTCGACACTTATATTTATAGTCAATACGCTTTAGTAATCGTAAACAAGTAAATGGAGAGGGATCCGTGTTTCAGGCTAGTTGGGGAAAACCAAACCTTTTTGCCTTTAATATACATGATTGAACTGGTATTCTTGTGTCGTTTCCAGACTTTGTCATGGGCTGTTATGGGCATCCCACGATGATCAACCAATGAGGTTTGAACCTTTCCTTGAAGAACAGAGACTGCCCTTAATGGTTATTTCCTCGTTATCTTTTCAGATGTTCACGCAATATAATGGTCGCATGATTATATTTTCAATTGTCATACTGATAACCTTATATACATTTAAATACATCTTCAGAAAGTGGGAGCAGCCCTGTTTCCTGAAAGGTCGTCTTAACTTGTTATGATATATGCTCTAGAGGAGTCAAGAGAGTAAATTGGGTATGTAGGATTGTAGGTTAATGGGTCAAAACTGACAATTCTTGCATATGGGTCAAAACAGGATAGCTCGAATATTTTGTAAGGTGAAGTATTTTGAAGGTAACGCCTTTGTGTGTGATACTAACCTCATTTATTTTTTTTATCTGAGAGATGCAATAGCAGAAATTGAATAGCAATTATAAACCAAACCTGTGATGACAGACAAAAACCGACAGTGTATGTAAGGACACTAAATATTATTATCTCGAACATTTTGATCCCAATGATACGATCACACATCCCATCTTTGTGACACCTATTCAAATATATGGACTGAGAGGTTCATCAAGGCAATGCCAGAGAGACGGATCCCATCCTATGACTAGAATCATTTGATCAAGAGAACCGTACATAATTTCCCTCACAACGGGTCTTCGTGTTAATATATGGGTTCATTGGAAGCTCATCGGAGGTTTTAAAGGTAACATACAAGATACATGTGTGCATCAAAAAGTGGAGCATTTATTGATGCCGCAAAGTCTTAATACTTAAAGTGAACTTACTGATTATTATATGTCCCAAACTGAAGGCGTAACTCCTTCAACTGGTTTAGTCATTTCTAAAAGTGTTTCAGATTATGTACTCAATGGTATAGACCTCGTACACATGGCTACAGCCCACACAACCATCCGGAAAAGGGCACATCACAATGAAATTAAAGGTTTCATACTGAGATAAAATATACACATACACAACATAAAGACCATATAACCTCTAGCTAGACATGATATCAGAGAATGGCAAAACAGGAAGGTTAGGTAAACGGTTAAAAAGGTTCGGGTCAAAGCAGGTCACTAGATGAACGGGTCATTTCCAAACTGGTTACACATCGAGTCAAAGCCGGTTGGGCCACGTCGGTTGATCCATTACTTGTTAGTGTCTAAACATGAAAAGTAGCGGTGAACCGAGAAAATTCAACCCAGTTTGACCTGAACAAGACAAACATTTCAAGATATGGCGCGTTTAACCCGTGACCCAAATTCGACCCGCATGTTTTGCCACCTCTAAATATGATAATGTGTGAGTACACATACATGTTGCAAGATGCCAACCTAAATACAACATCGATAGTGAGGGCCTAAAAACATTAAACTACAACTAAATCAGGTGTACTATGCATCTAGCTAGGAAGAGATATAAACTGAGCTGGTGAGAAAATTGAAGGCAAAAATGAATGCCAGTATGAGGTTGTTTTGGTCAAAAATTTGATTTGCAAATCTTTTACTTTATTAGTACATTTTCTGTACCATGTAAAACAACTCCTAGTACAAATGCAGTTAACAAACTTTAGTGGCGTGCATGCTAATGTTAGACCAGGTGTAATAAGGCACGACCTATGCGTGCTTAAACCTCAACGACACGCAGGTGTTAAAACTTAAAACACCAACCCACGAACGACATGGCTGTGGTGTGTTATAGTGTGAAGTTGGTCTTCCCATATGAAACATCACCTAGTACAATGCATGTAACACAACTTTGATGGTGTGCATACAGGTGAAATGTAACGGTGAAAATATGACTGATAGAAACAATAAAACACAAGAGGTCGTGGGTGAGAAATAACTATTTTCTTTACACATGCACTTAACAATAATTAACACATTTTGAAACGAATGTTTAAACCCATATTATTCATGACTTTAAAATTCAAGTTAGAATTATAGCATCTAGTTAGACATGGTATTAGAGGTGGTAAAATAGACGGGTTAAGTAACCTGTACGAGTCAAAGCGGGAAACAAGATTAACGGGTCAATTCTAAAACTGGTTACTCATAGATTCAAAACCGGTTGGTCGGGTCAGTTAGCCCACTACGTCCAAGCGTTTTTTCTATTTTTTATAGCAAAAAGTGCCTAAAGTACTTGGTTAAGCCGACTTAACCCAACCCGTTTTTTACCCGAACTATGTACCCAATTGCAGAGATGACCCGTTTTAACCCATCACCCATTTGGAATGGTTACCCAATCCCACTTGTTCTTTTTTCCATGTTAGACATGTAGTTTGCAAGACACCACCCTAAATGCTACATCATTTTTTCCCCTTCTAAAATGCAATATAAACGCAAACATTAACATCTATTTATTCATTCTAATATCAATTTCCAAAGATTTACTATTCATCATTTTTTTTTCTTTTTTTTTAAATAGATTGTATATAACAAGAAAAAAGTCCAGCAAATCGCTAGACAAATCAACAATTACTGAGGGTGTGTAAGCCATTCAACCCAAGAGATTTTACTCTTTGAGTTTCGGTGCTTTAACCAAAAAAAAAAAACAAATATAAAATAATATTATCTACTAGGTAGTGTTTGAGCATTCTTCCGGAGTCAAATGTCACCGAATTTCTGAACCGCCATAACATCCAACATGTTGTTAACCCGATAACCTCCAGCGTCACTCGACGATTGTTGACATTTGGAACCTGGTTACACCATGACACCCAATCCTCGAAGGATCCGACATCTGGCAACTGAACTTGACACCATCGAGAGGTCTTTGACCATACTTCTTTTGCAAGGTTGCAAGTAAATAGCACATGAGAAATTGTTTCTATACCCGTTCCACAACAAGGGCATGAAATTGCTTCAATTTCCTAATCATATATGTAAACTTTCTTAGAGTGTATTAGTCACCTATAATATATTTGCTTCGCAAACTGAGTTTCACAGATTCACTCGACCGGCAATAGGATGACACAATACATATTACATACACAAAATTGTATAGGATAATCTTCTAATGATTTTTTGTTACCTTTTGAAGCTATTTTATTTGTTCAATACAAAATTTGTCACCATTGTTCAACTTGTACTAAAATTCTTGTTATGTACTTTCATAAAATGAAAATATTATTTTTTTTCTTTATCAACTTTTCTCACAAGTTAATGTCTAGGACTTGTATTTCTAGAGTTGCACAAATATTTATAAACTTTTCATAAAAAAATTAGAAAGATGATACTTCATCCATGAAATAAATCCTAGTAACTAAAATTCGATGTATTTGTAAACATGATGAATTTACACTAGGGTGAATTCAAATGTTATATGTTTATTAACATAAAGATGTTAACATTTGTAGAACTTGAAGCTAGATGGATTACTTGCTTTTATTAAACAAATGACAACGTGATGTGCATGGAGAATAATTTGAATGCAAGAAAAGAATAATCTATGAGGACGATGTAGTGACTAAAAAAACATTAAATTTGATTCCCTTCACTTTAATTCCTTCCTTAATCATTATTAAAGAACATAAAGACTATGTAAATTCCCTTCTTATTTCTCTCATTTCTTTGATAAAACAACTTGAAATACAAAGGTGAATGGCTTCCTCAAGCACTACAAGTGGTTACATCAATTATGAAGGTACGAGTCCGATATTGTTGTTGATATTTCTATTATCAGTAATACTAACCGCATTGCATGTATACCTAATCTGTTATTTCTATGTGTAATTTTATTTTGCATCCGTGTATATATTGTAGCTGACTTTGTGTTAGGTCGTCTCAATATGTCGAAAAGCCTACTGTGGATACTCAACCTATTGCTTCCCATAAATACACATCTAAATTATGAATTAATCTTCAGTGAAACTCTTAATTAATACCTATCACTCTAATGACTTACTCAGGCACTACCAGCAACAACAACGACATCAAAAAAGGTATGAACTCAACCAGTAACAACAATGACATTAGTGAAGGTATGAATTCACTAGCTCTATTCTTCACACTTATTTTGCCACAGTATGATCAACTGTGGACATTTTTTATATGGATAATAATTTTGCTACATTAATATATGTCACAAATATTTTAAAAATTAATCCACATATATAAGTGTGTACAATTACAATAAAGCTACACTTATATGTGTAGAAAATGTTTCCACACTTTTTATTATAAATATTTTTTGCAATTTTGCCACACTTTTAGGTGTGGACATTTAAAAAAAATTTCCACGCTTTTAACCATAGAAATTTTGATAATATCTCCACACTTATATGTGTAAAAAAATTTGTCACACCCATTATTACCACACATTAGAAAGTGTGGAATCAATAATTTTACACATTCTTAACTATGACCATTTGACCTTTAATGAGAATTTTTATCTTAGCTACATATAATGGAAAACCACCTTTTCTTGAAAGTGAAAAAGTGAAAAATACTATTGAAGGAAACACGGTTATATTAATTCAAACTTCTAAATAAAATTCCAAATAGTTTTCATAATCTGTATGATGAAAAAGCATTTATATGTACCAAAAATTAAGTGATACTTGATTAGTTTATTTAAATTAAAAATATTACTACGTAATAAACAAAAAACATTACTATTTTTCTTAGTGATAGTTGATCACTTTACTTTTACTTTACGAACATATCAACGGGTTATGCACATGTTATATGAAAAGAGTCATATGCATATTGGGGGTTTCAAAAATAACTAACTAGTATCCATACATAACAACATGATTTTCTAGAGGCAATCAACTATAATTACACAAAACACTTAACCAAATTATCACTATAACTATCTACCGCTATAAATTTCATTGCTATGCACAAATACTTGTATGTATTAACATATGTACTAACTTTGGGTTACTTTCACTAATTTTTGGTTGCTAAATGCCAAACAAACCCCCTTAAATTTGCTATAAATACAAATTACCCTTTACAGTTAATAAATTTTGTATTTTGCATCTTTTTAAGTTTATTGATATAACAAATTAACTCCTATTAAACTTTATATTCTTACTTTTCTTTTCAAAACGATTTTGACATCACGTCACAACAACATATGCTTAAACATCCGTTGCAAGGCGCGGGGCTAACACTCCTCGTTTGTTATGATGAAATATGAACGTGCTTTTTGTATGTGCGCTTCAATTATTTCACTAGTTATTAAATCCGAGTCACTAAAAAATAATTTTATCTGTCGTTCGAATTTTTTCGTAAGATCTAGAACCAGCTTTTAGGTATATTCATATATCGATCACCAACTTGCTTATTATTGTATGTAGACGATGTCAATTTGTTAATTGATACTGCATAACCTTTGCATAGTCAACTTACTAGTTCATATAAATACACATCTAAATTAAGCATGTATGGTTTATTCATCATTAGAATTGTTAATACCTAATGATGTGATATATAGAGCACACCGATTCGCTTATGGGGTGTGTTTGGTTACGTTGACATTTTCTTCATCGAATCATGTTACCATTTCATGTTTCACATTTGACTACATTATCCATTTTGCATATCAATTATTGAATAGCATATCTTCTTTTCACACTATGCATGTTTATTTGCATGCATCGTTTTCTGTTCTAGATCATGTAATCGTGTTCGTCGCGTACAATGGAAAATGGGAATATGACGGCAAAGAATGGTTCTTCAAGAATTCCAGAAGTTCAATAATGGTTGTGCCCAAGCATGTAACACTATCAGAGATAACTGACATCCTATACAAACAATTAAACGTCAATAAAAAGTTATATCATTTAAAATTGGAGGTCCATTACAGAACTGGATCTCCTTGGTTTCCTGTTACTGAAATTCAAAATAATCAAGATCTCTCGGTGTTCATCTCAGTAACTTCGAAAACAAAATTACCTTTATGTGTCACCCAGTTATATGATGAGTTCGCAAATGTTGTGCAAGATAGGATTAGTTCTGGTGTTGATGAAGAAAGACGAAAAGGTAATTTTTAAAAGGGCTCCTTGATATAATTAAACATAGATCTCATGATATATATGTTTGTAAACAATATCATGCTTAATAATCAATACTCATATCAAAATTAGTAAGAAAATGAAATGTTCATTTTTATGATGTACTGTTAGAATGTAAGGACTACTTTTAGTACTCATTTCGTCTTAAAAAAAAGTGTTTAAATGCATATATTAAAAAAAATGCAATATACCCCATTTAGTAACGTCATTTTTTCTCTTCAGATGACAAAGTAGAAAACAGACTAATCAAAGCTATTCGGAAGGATGACAGGATGAAAGCCCGAGAAATCGGTAATACGCAGGGAGTTACATGGACTTCTAAATTAGATGATGACGGCAATACAGCACTCCACTTTGCTGTCAGTAGATATAAAGATAATGAGGTTGTTAGGGATATCCTAAGGGGGATAAACAGCGAGTTACTTGTAACCACTGTAAATATCGCTGGATTTAACCCAACGCACCATGCTGCAGCTTTTGGCAACAAAGGAGCTTTGAAGATAATGTTGGGCTCTAACCCAGAATGTTTATACACTCCTGATAATTACGATCTTTTAGCGATCCATTACGCTCTTGCAATTCCTGCGATAGAAACCTTTCACTATTTGTTTAATCAAATGAAGAGTTATGAAGTTGAATATGACAAACTTTTTAGAGGCATGCGTGGTATTAACCTTTTGCATCAAGTAATTGATACAGGATTAATCGGTATGCATGCTTTGTAGCCCTTTTATTTGAAATTTTAGCGAAAGATGAAAATGTACATTGATAACAACATCTAGCTAAAGTCAGTAAGTACCCAAGTTCAAACAAATTAACTATGTTATACTTCTTTTTTATTACAGATGTAGCATATGAGTTGATCAATGACTACCCAAGCTTAGCTACAACAGTGTACAGAGACAAAACCGCATTAGAACGCATCATCAGAAAGCCAGAGTTATTTTATTGTGGAACATCTAACAACTTTTATTGGGTTAATCCCAATCGACCCATACGACCCGGTCAACCCAACTGTTCAAACACAGAAAGTCAACACATGACAGTTACAAAGTAACTGCTATTTGGCAGTTACAAACATAACTGCCATATGGCAGTTATCTCCCTAAGCGACACAACCTTTCAACATACCCTTTCATTTTTTATAAATAGTTTAGCACTTGTACAGATTAACAATGATGACATATTTGATTTAATACAAAGTAAATTTACAGAACTTTGTTTCATTCCTTGTTTGATATATTTTGATTTGACTTAGTAAGATCATTGATCCATAAATCGTTGAAGCCAACAATTGGTATCAGAGCGGTTTGGTCACACTAACCAAAATCATCACTTACCATTATCATTCGTTTAGTTTCAGAATCAAAAGACAAGAAAAAACAATCTCGATAAAAAAATAAAATAAAATAAAATAAATTAAAAATTTGCAAAGATAATCTGAACACAAATCAAAGATATCATTTTTGTGTTCCTACTTATGTCGCATCAAGGGAACAATCACAACGTGATTACTCAAACCCCGACATCAAAAAAATCAATTCGCAAATTTTTTCCCCCCCGTCGAAACTGAATCATTAATCCAATAGGATTAGAAACGAATTAAATCGTTTATATATTGATTCAAACAAAACTAAACGAAGTCATCAAATTAGGGCAAAATCAAAAGATTCAAATTAGAACAAACACACCTGTTCCGATTAAAGAATCAAGCCCAGATCGTTAATTAAGCCACCAATCGACTTAATTACAGTCTCCAATCATCCATATCTCTCATGGATTGAACACCCCCAAATTCACCGAAACCTTAAAAGTTTCGATTGAAGGGAATCAGTGCTCGCGAAGAACACCACACACCGGAGAAGAGAGGGAGGCAACAAAGCCATAAAGATCAGCAGAAAAGAAAGGGAAGAATCCCAGAAAGGAGAGACGATATTTGTCTTAGTCGCACACAAAGAAACGTTTTATCTTTGTATCTCAAAATAAAGAGATATAAGAAGCAAACAAAAGAGGAGCGTATCTCATTTTATCTCACAAAGAGATAATACATATTAAAAAAAGAGGCGCATCAATAAAGTAGGGCTACACAAGGATTTTTTAAGGCATCGGGTTGGGGTCATGATAATGTCATATTCTTAATCTATAACTTCTTAACTTGGATTGTATCGTATTAAAAGAAAGTTTACCCAACATAATCCATGGTAAGTAAATATCGTAGCAAATATCTATACTACTTATAATGGAATGATGACCCTCTCTCTTATTTATAAGTTTAAGATTTTTTAAATTAGAATTTAAACAAATACTACTTATAAAACGTAATGTACAACTATGTAAAGCACAATTGATTTTAAGCAAATACTATTTCTTACATACATACAATTAATACACACCATCACAAATATATACAACTACCTAAGCACAATGTACAGTTAAAAATAAAACTAAAAACACACTATTCACTTCATACAATTAATACACAATTTAATTCATATCTTCACTAAAATATACAACTCTTTAACCACAATGTACAATTTAATTAAGCTTCTAAAACATAAATTTAAAATCAAGCAGCTCAAAATAAAATAATATTTATTCGCTAAAAAATTTAGTCACAGGGTACACGCCGCCGCATCACGCAGTACCCTGCTATAAATATAAATTGTATAAGTTATCGTGAAATTGTCTTCATTGGACGCCTTGAATAATAATCTATAAAAATATTAAACCTTCTTTTATGGTCTTATATTATACTCCCCCGTCCCATTTTTATTGTCCACTTTGACTTTGATCAGTCTTTCTTGTTCAACTTTGACCATTAATATATTTATTTGTATTATATAATACTTGATGAAAATTATACCAAATGAAAATACATTTAAAACCCAATACATTCATATATTTTTCATCAAGTATTATATAACACAAATAAAAATAATTATGGTCAAAGTTGAAGAAGAAAGACTAAAAAAGTCAACAGGAGACAATAATTTTGGGACGGAGGGAGTATCAATTAGTCATAGTTGACTATGATTGCCATATATCAATGGGAGGTGATTTGTACACTCGCAAAAATGATTGGGACACTCACTTTTTTAGTGTTTGGACATTTATACCCTCACATTATTTTTAGTTATATTTATCTGTAAGGGTATAAATGTCTAAACACTCAAAGTTTGAGTGTACCAATCATTTTTAAAAATGTACAAATCACCTCCCTATATCAAGGTCGATCATGTTGTGTTAATGTATTAGAGCAAAGGGTATGGGAGGAAGATAACATGCCAAAGGAAAAAAAAATACCAATAACATGTCATTACCATACTATCTAACATGCCATTTGTGAGACAAAAATTGTTTGAGTTGGTTGAGTGGCTCAAGCCAAAAGAGAAAGAGGACAAAGTTTTACTATTTTTTTTTTTTTTTTTTTTTAGTGTATTGTGAGTGAGGGGTATTTTTAGTGGGGTATTTTGTGGAATCAATAACATGTTATTGGTGTGTTATGAGGGAGGATGTTTGAGTTATTGGTGACTTATTGAGAGGTGTATGATGTGACGATGATGTGTCATACCAATAACGTGTTATTGATATCCACGATACCTTGTACTCTTACATTTTGCAAGTAGACCGACCAGATGCGGCAAGACCCACATGCTAATTTTTTTATTGAAAAAAAAAAGGGTGAGAATAACCTCTCCCGTTTTTTTAATTTACTAGCTAACATGTTCCGTGTGATGTACATAAGACAATGGGATCAACTAGATTTCTTAGTTTAAGACATCTCTATAATTTGGAACTTTATTGGTGTTTGAGAAGACAGCTACTATCCGTGGAACTTAACCAAATAGTCAAATTTATTTCTAATATGGTATGAAAGTATACGAAAGTTCTGATTTTCGCATGCTACAAATGATTTAGATTACCATGATATTAGCTAAGTAGAATGTTACATTTGTGACAGTGACAAAAACACACTTGGGTTTCGCAAATTAACTGAGTAAAAATGCATCTGATGATATATGAGCAGGTAATGAGATTGGTATCTTGAGTTAGCTACATCATCATGGCTTAATTAGTCATTTATATTAAAAGTCAACGACTAGCTACGTATCAATTTGTATTCAAGTTTGGTTCCACGATATTAAATGCACAAAATGAAAACTATGAGTAAAAGTAACAAACAAAACTTGCAGATCTACAATTAATAAATTAGGATTAAAGAAAAGAGGAGGACAGTTGGTGGAAGTACGTAGCCGGCCTATATATACATGATACATACTGATGTATTAATTCAATATCGCCTTCATTCTTTCACATACTTTCATAACCCAAACCCCCTCTTTAGCTCATATTTACTTGATTAACAGAAACACAATGTCTTCACCCAATTACCACCACCTTGCTCACTTAAAAATCCCCTTTGAAAGTATCCGATCCGCCACCAACAACTTTGCTTATAAAAATTTCTTAGGATACTCTGGTTTGGGAAATCATTACAAGGGACACCTCATGTGGTCTGGTGAGTTGTTTGATATTAATGCTCAGAGATGGTCAAATCAAGAATGGGATGATGAAAAAGAACAACACTTTTGGATGGAGATTTTAATGCTTTCTACTCTCAAGCATAAAAATCTGGTTTCTCTTGTCGGGTTTTGTGATGAAAATGATGAGAAGATCATCATTATCAAGCGTGAGACAAGGAAAAGTCTTGTAAACTATCTAAGTGACCCGATGTTGTTGACATGGGTGCGAAGATTGGAGATTTGTGTCGGTGTTGTGAATGCGTTGAGTTTCATTCATTATGACGAGCAACGTGATTTTAGTGTTATACATCGAAACATCGACAGTTTGACAGTTGTATTAAATGATAACTGGGAACCCAAGTTATCTGAATTTAGACTTTCCATGAAGACTAAAGCATCTGAAAGGCACCTTTCTTTCGATACTAGTAATGTTTCGAACTGCAGGCTGGGGTATACAGACCCAACATGTTTAGAGACTAAAAGTGTGAGCCACAAGTCAGATATCTACTCCTTCGGGATAGTATTGTTTGAAGTACTTTGTGGTAGAGATTCAGTAATGGATGACGACTATAATAAGTATTTGGCTCCGGTGGCCATTAACCATTATCGTGAGAAAAAACTCGCTGAAATAATTGATTGGGGTCTATGGAAACAAATAGACTCGCAGTCACTTAACGTGTTTGCTGAAATAGCGTATAACTGCTTGAAAGAAGAACGATCGCAACGCCCAGATATAGATGAGATTGTCCCAAGACTTGTGAAAGCGTTGGAACTCGCACGTGAAAACATACCTGTAAGACCTCTTCTTTTATACACCTTCACTACATCAGTTTGCACGTTAGCTAGTCCCCATAAACCTGATTATAGATAATTAATAGCCACTTGATATATTGCTGGGCCTCGCTGTATATGACTTCCCAATATATGCAATGCCAATATAAAGCAAGTTAAGATTTTTCAAGGTCACCAAAGAGACCATATCTGCTCAGTTCTTCTATCCCTCTTTTACTTACATGCATGTAGTATAAGGTTAATAAGTTTATATGTTATCACTTTATTAACAAACATAAAATATTAAATAACAATAAATAAACGTTACATAAAATGTAAAAACGAAATACGATACGATACAAAAAAAAACATACGAACTAAAATACACTACGATACGACATACCTAAATTCCTCATTAAAAGTCGCCCGTTCTGCTTCTTCTTTCCTGTGTCTCTCCTCCTGCTTTTGTTGAATCCTGGCTTGCTCTGCTTCAACTTCTCATAATGTCTGTTCGTCACACATAATTTCATAATGTTGGCTTGCAGTTAAGCCATGCTCATCAACTGAAGTTGTTGCTCAACAAATCCAGATGCATCAGCTGAAGTTGATGCACCTAGCCCAAGTTGATTCAGCTGTTATGATACCGAACCAACAATTTTGTTTTCTTGATAACTCCGAAATATTTTGTTGCTGATGTTGTCATGTATATGTGAAACACACTTTCACAACGTTTCACTAATGGTGTCATCTTTGTTGGCTTCTTCGCTCAAAAAATTTGTCGATCACATCTTGTCTTTCTGGCAAAATGTCTTTGCACTTCGCGTATCATTGTTTCAAACGTTCTTTCTTTGCTTTTGTGAGCTCAAACAGCTTGATAACTTCAACAATAGCCTTTTGTCGAGCTGCATCATCTTGATCGCATTGTTTTTGAATATAAGCTTACATTTCATTGACAGAATGGGGAGATGACAAGCCATAATTTTGTGTTATAATGAGTAATAGTGTTTGGGTTAAATATATGGAAAGTGTGTAAAAACAATATGTAAATGTGGGTATTTATAGAAAATTTTGAAAAATAAAAAGTGTTTTTTTTTTTAATTTAAATATCACTAACGTTTAAGGGGGCAAATGTGTAATTTTTTTCTCTTTTTTAACTAAGCTTAACGTGACGTTACCATAGTAATGCCACCACTAACCCTGCTCCTTAATGCAGCTCAGCGGTGTGGTAACACTGCTTAACGCAGCTCCAAGTTACCATACCCAAGGCTCTTACCTCTATCTTTTTATAAAAATACATGTTTTGTACATAATTTGAATTTAACATTAAAAGTTGTTGGTCATAAAATTTTCTTATCTTTCATCTATATACTGCTCACGAAGGCTAAACTAAAGAGTCTGATTGGTCAATAGATTGTTCTATTTTTTTTTAATTGCTACATCAAATGGTTGTTTTTTTTTGAACAAATATACTTATATAGAAACATAGAAAAGTTAGGAACAGTACACATCACTCCTCGCTAGCGAGGTAAGTTCAAACGGAAAACAAACATCCCAACTAAAAGGAAAAGTGGAAGAAGATGCTAAACGAGCAACACAATGAGCAACTTGATTGTTGTCTCGACTAGTCCACGAGACTGACAAGTGCATGTTCTTCGACCAGAAACGGATATCAGCAACAAGAGCAGCAATGCTCCATGGTGGGACATTTTCTGTAGATGAAAGGGAAATAGCTACCTTTGAGTCGGATTCAACAATAGCATGGTGCCAGTCACGAAATGATGCAAGATGACACGCCGAGTGTATTGCTAAGACTTCGGCATGAAGTGGAGATAAAGCATGACAAGGCGTACCGTATACGTGTAATATGGAACCAGAAGAATCACGTCCCACGATAGCAGTAGCAGATGTAGAATTTTTAAAGGCAGCATCACAGTTAATCTTCACCAAAGAGCCAGGGGGGGGGGGGAATCCATCGCGGAGAAGACTGTGAGATTGACCTGTTACAACCTGCTGCTTGTTTACTGACCACAAACCTATGGAATTCGAGAATTTGAGCATTAACAGAAGCCAAGGTGCAATCGGGAGAAATAGCTACATGTTCGTAAACAAAGGAATTTCGAGCTTTCCAAATTGACTAGCAAATTGTTTATTATTAATTCTTCTATACCAATATACGTGTAAAGATCAAATGAACTTAAAAAAAAATAATAAAAAACTCCCACTTGTCACCATATTTTTCAAAACCAAAATATCATACAAGTGAAAAATCGTCATGCCTCAAGATATGCGATAAGAATTTTCTTATCTTTTAATAGACGGATACTTTGATATACTTTCGGTATAAAAAATTATTTTTTATGTTCATGTAATGAATATTACACGATACGAAATCACGTATGATTTGTGACGCGAGTATTAAAGTTTAAATCAAAATTAATAGTAATTTGGCAAATCACATGTGATTTTCAAATTACAAATCATGTGTGAGTTTTTAGTACGTTAATTAATTTCAAAATCCACAAGAAGAGCTCAAAAAAAAGTTCGTCGAAAATATATAAAAGTGTGTTTCTTACGAAAAGTAATTTTATGCTCGACATGATGGTGTAATTAGTTTTACTTAACGCGATTTATATAATATTTATTTTCTAAAAGGTTTGTTAATATTAGTGTCTAAGTCGAGTTATTATTAGTCGATTATGATTAACTCAAGTACTAGATTCCTTATGTAAATCTAACTTGCCTTCCAAGGCAATTTTAGACATTAGCTAAGTATGGTATGTGTTTATATCGGTTTAAGTTTGGCCATGCGATTTCCTAGCCAACCTAGGATATGTAACCGACCCCCTCTCCCTATAAAAGGAGGTGACGGGGTAATGTACAAGATACACACGCTTTCTTCTTATTTTTTCTTGATTGAGGTTTTGTAATATAATCATTCGGTTATACTTTGTGGGTTTCGATTCTTTGTAGTATCGTTTGTCTCTCGTGTTTGCTACTTATGCTCAATACAACCTGCGATCTATCTTTCCGCGATCGAACTTCGGATTTGTTGTTGTTATCGTCCAACAAGTTGTATCGAGAGCCGCAGTTATTGTGGTCTTGAAGTTCGATATCTAGTTCGTGGTTTCGAGGTTAGAGCAAAGAAAACGGTTTCGAGTTTCGAACGTTTTTTTGGAGGAGTACAATACGAAATCTTGAGGTTCGATATCTAGTTCGTGGTTTCGAGGTTAGAGCAAAGAAAACGGCTGCGAGTTTCGAATGTTTTTCGAGTTTCAAAAAATAGCTGTTTGGACGGGAGGATTACAATACGAAATCTTTTATTTATATAATAAAATAATTGCATCATTTCGGAGTGATTTTGTCAATTCATTCTTATTGAAAAAATAATTGGGCTAATAGGAGAGCTCGATTTCGCCACGTAAGCAAAATCGTGTGTTGGATCGATGACTCTAACCAAACTAACTTAAATAGCTTGTTTAAGGTTTAACAACCTCGGATAAATCCTAAGTTATTAACAATGAAACACTGAGTAATCTTTATTAAGTACGCGGAATTTACTTAACAAATCTAAGAAGAATAACTTTTATTATTAACTCTAAATCTGCTTATTATGCAGATACTTCAACAACTCTAAGAATATCGAACTTCTCTAAAACTCTAAATAACTTGTAATCGTAAACTCTAAACTTATGAACTCGTTTACTCTAAGACTCGTATCTCTAATGCTAATCTAGGGGTCCTTTTATAGGCTCAAGGATAACCCTAGTCGGTTTACAATTGTATCCTTGTACGACAAGTAATCTAATATACAATTACAAGACTTTCTATAAACGAATAAAACAGTTATTTTAATCTTGCAGTACTTTGACTTTCTCTTTAGCAGTACTTTGACTCTTTGACTTTTTCCAGTTCTTTGTCATTCTGCAGTACTTTGTTAATCTTCAGCACTTTAACTGTTCAGCACTTTCATATCCCAACAATACTCCCCTAACTTGAATTCTACTTGTTTGACTTCAAGTTCCTTTGTAGATTAATCTTTCACTTTTCCAGCTTCAAGAAATGATTGTCTTTTGTCTTGGAATTGTAATTTCTGCACTTATCAAAGTATCTTTATTCTTTTACAGCATCATCCAGCAAGCTCCATCTTTACATCATGTAACGCCCCGACCCGACAAGGGTAAAGGAATCACAAATAATGGTGTCATATCAAAGCAAACATAAATATCCAAAAGAAGTCTTAACATAAATGCGGAATAATTCAAGTCAACATGACTTCAATACATAGGTCCCAGCGGAAAATAAACTCCAACAAAATATCTGAAATAATGAAGTCTTAAATGGCATCATAAGGTCAAAGCTAAAAATCTCTAAGGTAAGTCCACTCATGCACTCATCCCAAAGCAAAACCCAGCTTCAATGCTTAGATACCGCGAAGAAAGAAATGCGGCTGAGCTTCAAAAGCTCAGTGAACAGATATAAAAGCAAAGCGAATACGAAACAATATCGAATACGAAATATAGTGAACGAAAGATAGCAAAATCATAATCATTTTCATAGTATAAATCAGAATTAACGAATAAAGTTTATAGTTAACTACCACGAGCCCGAAAACAAATATCGATCATAATCATATTAACATAAGGCAACATTTGTAGGGGAGACCTACCAGAGTTATGAAGGACGTGCATGCACGCAAAGATCAATCATCGATAACAGATAACATATAACAGATAATAGATAATAGATCTAGGATGCATCCATACGCCCCACAGACAGATATTGGTCATATAACATAACTTGAGCTCATAATGATAATGAGATAAGGGACGTGGCGAGAACATCACTCTACGCCCTAGAGTCATGTCGAGGTGCATCAATGACACGGACATGGAAACCCCATGACTAGTGAAATATTGGCTCGGGTGTCAAACTATCTTAGGTCAAATCAGAATGTCAAAACTGACACGGATCATACTTTATCATAAGGTTAATCATATTTTCAAAATCAGAGTTTTCATATCATATAGTTCAAAATCGATGTTTCACAATTCATAAAATCAGAGTTCAGATAAGCAACAGCTCAAACAAACAGAATGGGGTTCATAGCAAAGGCTTAGGAAACCTTAAAATAAAAGCTAACGAAAGAAAACATTATAAGGAACCTTTACTAAAAAGGTCAGAATATCTGTACCTTATTCCAAAGCAAATGACCAAAAAGCAAAATACGAAAAGCAAAGGATTACTCCTTCTTCACAGAACCTATACACATTAACGGTCGTACATGTTATTTATGATTCCATAATTGTCGAAATGATCTTTTAATATTTGATGTTTATACTTAGTGTATTCAGTGATCTTAATATTTTAAAGATTTATGATTAAATGAGACTTAAGTGTTTTATAACCGATATTATAGATTAGGGTTCATTATGTCATTTATTAAAGTTTAGGGTTAAATGTGAAAATAGTTTAAACGTCATAACTCACACATGAAAAAATGAATTATTATACTTAGCTTCAAACCCTAATCGACTCTCATTTATGTTCTAGGGTTTTCTCATTCTTTTAATATCATATTAATGCACAATTACTTTACATATTACGTCATTTAATGACTCATTACTCTTGTTTATTTACTCAACACATTCATGCCTTAACCATACGTTACTTATACACATATTATACGTCAACTTTTATATCCATGCACGTTTATGATTTCATGTGACCCCAAAGTTACTTATTACTCGGATTAGTTACACATTTACACACACATGCACAATAGTTTAGACTAGATATGACCACGTACTACGTTTACATCTCAACAAGCTTACTTGACTTATAAAACACACGCATGATACACGGTTCACAAACCAATTAGGGTTCGGCATGCATGGTTCGGTTCACACCTCAATCTAGGGTTTAGGTTTTACATGACCTTTCTCGTTTAACACACATTCAAAAACCCTTACATGGTTCGGCTAACATGTAGGTTTCGGCTAACATGTTTTACGCAAACCCTAGCTCATCTACGTATCTTACTTAATCACGTTTGCATGTTTTACCTTGTCCAATTCATGATATATGTGGTTCGGTTTTCTTAAGCTCGACATACTAATGATCCGATTCAAACAATACATATATATTACATGTTCTCTTAATATTACAAGGTTCAATTCATATTGGTTTGTTGGTTTCATATGGTTCGGCCAAAAGAAAAGAACACAAGCTCGACTAAAACAAATATGATACAACATATTATACGTTAGGTGTTATCAAAAGAAGACGAAAATATCATTGTTATACCTTAGCTTGTTGGACACAAGGTCTCGACACCAAGGGAGTTGGTTCGGCCGAATAGGAAGAAAAAAAAAGAGAGAGGCAAAGAAAACTAGGGTTCCAAATTATGTTTAATGTGTTGTATATATAGCTAGTACAATTTTCGGTTTAGGCTTGAGATGGGGTGGGCTTCGGCTTGGTCCAACCGAACAAACAAAACTCACGCCCTTTGGCTCTCTCTCACTAGTCCAACCCGACAAAATTACACGGCCCAACATGGTTCACCAAATAAACGAAAACAAGGCCCATACGATTGTCCCAACTATTTAACGAGACGTTTAACTTCCGTCATACAATGTCGATCACGTACACATATTCGTTAAGTTTTAATTATAGATAAGTTAAGTTTTTAATTTCGTTAAATGAATATAAATATCTTTTACATATTTTATAAATTTCGATTCCAAGGGTATTTTAGTCTTTATTCATGTTTTAGATTTTCAAGTTTTACACAGCAACACAACAACATATGACTATTTGTACATTAATTCAGTTTAAGTTGCATACTATTCTCATCACTTCCAGGTGTGTTAACTCCTGTGAGAGGTGAATCATTGAAAATTTAATGGATTTTAATCTCTTTACCAAAGCCATTAACTCTGGAGTAGCCGAATGTTTTGGTGTGTAAGACCATGGTACATTGATAACCATATGATTTTTAGCAAATCATCAGCTATCAACATATTTGATTTGTCTTTACCAAAAGCTGTACCCTTCTGGACTAGTTAGTTATTTTATCTAATGGTGAACTAATTACCAATAATGGTTTTACCACAGCCTTTACCACAAGCCATTTTCTTGTGGGCTAGCCAACTCTTCACATTAACTGATATGGTGAGTTGATTACCATACAACTTATTAGCAAGTTGTCAACTAAAAGCGGATTTGAGATATCTTTACCAGAGCCGTTTGCTCATGGATTAGCCAATCCTTTTGTAACCATGGTGGATTGATAACCTATTGATGTTACCATCTCAAAAACCATTTATTCAAACTTTGTTTCAAAATATTTGTTACTTAAAAGGTTTCTTCAAAAATCATTTAACTAGTTAAAAGCTGCAAGCAGTACTTTGATTAAAGTATTGTTTGATCAGCAGTACTTTGAATAAAGTACTATTTTATCAAAAATAATTTATTCAATAAAAATTCATACCAGTTATGCATCATCATCAGCTATAATAGTCCAGTTGATAAACAGATTGATAACCATACAAGCAGTTTCATTATCCTCTTCAACTTCCATTCCATGCTCTAGCATCCTCCTCATAAGCTCAACTGTAAGAGGATATCTTATATCTGCAAACATGTGAATCATTGTTCCATTTTCCAGCTCTAGAACATGTACTCCAGATTCTTCAAAGAATCTCCAAAGAAACAATTTCCTAATTCTCTTGATTCTTCCAGATTTCATCACTGCTCTGTTCTTCAGTTTCCCATGCAGTTGTGAGATCTCCAAGTAAAACTAAACCAATTCCTTCTGATGGATGATGTTCAAAATAATCTTTCACCATATGATATAAATAGAATAGATCCACTCTATCTATGATGTGCAGCAAATCCCATAGCCTGTTGAACACTCTGAAGCTTTCATCTTCTCTATAAAACATCAGATAACTTCCATCTTTAGATTCCACAACTTTAAAAGCAATAATCTGAGATCTGTTCATCTTCATGGACATCTTTTTGGAATATTCAAAATCTACAATTCTGAGATAATTTCTTAGTTCATCCCTAGTCTCAGATCTTAACTCAACTTTTTCTTTCTTTGAAAACTGTATATCTTCAACTTCAGCTTTTCTTTTCTTTTTAAACTTTTCTTTCTTTCTCTTCAAGTCCAAGTAGCTTTATCTTTATAATCTTTGATGCTTGCAACATCCTTCTTATAAGCCTCTGTCTCAGCATCATATAATCTTTTCATATCAACATAATTCAGCTTCTGCAATCCTTTATATCCTCGACCTTTCAAATAAGCCATCATTGCATTCCTTTCTTTAGCAAGATTTGGTCTTCTAGGTATAAAAGAAACAGGAGTAGGTGACTGTAATGGTTCAGCATCTTCAGCATTCAATTCTTCTTGTAATTTCCTAGCTACTTCTTCATTCATTGCCTCTTCATTAGTAACTTCAGCCACTACTTCAGCATTAAGTTCTTCTTGTACTTTTCTAGCTGCTTCTTCATTCCTAGCAACTTCAATTGCTCTAAGATCTGCCAAAGTTCACTTTTTCTTCTTAGTTTCTACCAGAATACCCTTTCCTTTATCTTTAGGATCTATTGCAAGTTGAGAAGCTCTTGGATGTTCCTCTGCAACTTCAGAAATAGTAACACCCCTTGGCTTTGATAAATCATGCAATATTTCAGCAATAGTTTCATCATCACTTGCAGTTCTTACAGGTTTGGGTATATCATCTTCTTCTGGTATGGCAGTTGTTGAAGGACCAGCTTGTTCTTCATGAATAACAGTTGAAGGACCAGCTTCATTTTCAAAATCTAATACTCTTGGAGTAATTAACTCTTGTCTGAAGATTCCTTGAAAAACAGTACTTTGTTGTTCAGTACCTTGATCTTCAGTACTTTGTTGTTTAGTACTTTCAATGATAACATGCTCTTCAGTACCTTGAGGTTCTTTCTCCTTAACAACATCTTCTTTCAAATTCTTTTCTTCTAAATTCCTCCCCAATTGGACAGAAGATGGTTTATGAACCTTTTGACCTTTGGTTTTCTTCTTAAATTGCCTTGCTTGTTTTTGTTTTCTTCCTTAACCCATAAGCGATAACGTTTGATAAAAGGCGTAACAAAATTCTTTAACCTTCTATACTTGAGCTTCAACCTCCTAATTTCTGTCGCCTGATCTTCAAATGATTTCTTCAACCTTGTCAATTCCCTTGTTAAAGCATAATTGCTAAGAACTTGACCTTCTGGCTCCATAGTTGGTTCATCTCTTCCAGATGACAAATGTTCTGCGTGTGAAGACACTTGTGGAGATGGTGAAGGTGAAACTGCAACATCTTGTTAACCAAGATTTGTGAAGCGGCACCTTGTGATGCAAAGACTGAGATGCACACTTTGAGAATGCCGTGTGTAAGCGGTACTTTCAATCATCACCTTCTCCGCTTCATCCCTAATAGCCCTAACAATCTCCATCATAGTTGGTGTCAAGGGAGTGTGCTTCCCAGTGAAGAGATCACTTTTCCTCTCCATGAAAGTAAAGATCTTGGCTTGTTGCACAATAACAGGTAGTAAGTATGTAGGCTTTGGTATATCAGCAAGTTGCTAGTTCAAGAAAACCTGTATAAACCTTGGGTACATTAACCATTTGGATCCATGTGAGATGTGTGAAAGCATTCCATCCGAATTAGCCGAGAAGTTGAAAACACGATTTGTAGCTAATCCCACTATAGCAGATGCTATATTTGACCCGAATTGCTCCCAAGAGGTACTCTTAGCACTTATGCAATGGAGCAACACATGAACCAAAATTTTCCAATGAGGACAAAATAAGGGTTTCTTGAATGTTTGTTCAGTTAATGACCCTTCATAGCCAATGTCCCTAAATGTATCCCATATCAATTGTTTATCGAAACGAATAGTCCCTTCTTCATCATTAAACAATAAGTCTTCTCTAATAGAGGCTTCTGTAATCTTCACAGTTCTTCCAGCAACTGTTGATCGAACATAATATTCATCATTCTCCATATTATCCCTAGCATTAGCCCAAAATTCTTGAATCCAAGGTGCAATTATATCCGGCTCCACTAAAAGAGCATAACTAATTGGCGACCCAGTAAGATAATCAATTATATCATGAAAAGCCACATTCGCCTCAGTCTTTTCCAAATTAGCCACCATGTTGTGCTTTGAAACTGTATGTCGATTCGCCATTGATGAATATGTGATCACAATTAAGAGATATGACGAATATAATGGGTGAAAGTGAGATAAATATGGAAAAGATTCTAAAGTATCAATATGAGAGGGAAAATCGGAGAGTAGTTATTTATAGGTGGGATTTGAAAAATCACAGCCCATAATAACAAAGTTACCGTTAGTAGCAATTACCCCTCAATATTACCGTTGGAACAGTACTTTAATACGACAAACAGTACTTCCACATAAGCAGTACTTTCCAAGCAGTACTTTCAAAAAATCAAAAGCAGTACTTTTTCAAATTTCTCTGTAGAAACTAAGTATACATACATATCCTCCCCTCAAACAGTGCATAGGACTATACTAATACATAATAGTCCTCCCCTTAAATGTAGCTCAAGAATTAATCATGCCAATATTCACCACCAAGTGATTGAATCTTGAAACATCAAAGCCTTTGGTGAGTAAGTCACTACATTGTCATATGTGTGAACCTTGACCACATTAATGAGCCTGTGCTCATAACAATCTCTGATGAAGTGATGCCTAATCTGAATGTGCTTGGTCTTGGAATGATAAACTAGATTCTTCACAATACAAATAGTACTCTCATTATCAATATTGATAGGAGTATTCTTAAAGTTGAACCCATAGTCCAAGAGTTGATTCTGCATCCACAAAACTTGTCCACAACAGCTTGCGGCAGCCCACATATTCATTTTCGTAGAGGATGTTGTCAATTGTCTGTTCTTGCATTGCCGGAGACTAACCTTCTTCCAAGATATTGGCATCCTCCAGTTGTTGATCTTCTATCATAGTTATCACCGCATAATCACTATCCTAAAAAGCTTCCAAGTGAAAAGGTGAATCGTTAGGATACCACAACCCCAACTTAGGTTGTTGTTTCAAGTAACTAAAAATCCTCTTAACTACATTCATATGAGAGATCTTTGGTGAGACTTGATATCTTGCACATAAACACACTGCAAACATGATATCAGGCCTTGATGCAGTGAGATACATAAGACAGCCAATCATTGATCTGTATAACTTGACTTCAACAGGTTGTCCATCTTCATCTTTGCCCAATGAGTTGATGGATTTAATAGGTGTAGTAACTGGCTTCATAGCATCAAAATTGAACTTCTTAAGTATGTCAGATACATACTTATCTTGACTTATGAAAATTTCTTCCTTTGACTGCTTAACTTGAAGTCCCAAAAAGAATGTTAACTCACCCATTGAACTCATTTGAAATTCTTTCTGCATCAGCTGCTCAAACTCCTTAACCATAGACTGTTTGGTAGCTCCAAAGATGATATCATCAACATAGACTTGAACTAACATGATATCCTTCTTGTCTCTCTTGATAAACAAAGTCTTGTCAATAGCTCCCCTCCTGTAACCATGTTGTAATAAGAATGTGGAGAGCCTTTCATACCAAGCTCTAGGTTCCTGATGAAGGCCATAAAGAGCCTTAACCACCTTGTAGACTTTGTTAGGGTGTTTAGGATCTTCAAAACCTGGAGGTTGTTTAACATACACCTCTTCTGTAATAGTGCCATAGAGAAAGGCACTCTTGACATCCATCCGTAAACCAGAAATCCCATATATGAAGCAAAAGTAAGAAATATTCTAATAGCTTCAATCCTTGCTACAGGAGCAAATACTTCATCATAATCAACTCCTTCTTCCTGTCTGTAGCCTTGAGCTACTAACCTTGCCTTGTTCTTGATAAAATTGCCTCTTTCATCTCTTTTGACTCTGAAAACCCATCTGGTTCCAATAACTCTCTTCCCATCTAGAAGATCACATAATACCCAAACTTTTTGAAGTTTGAATTGAAGAAGTTCTTCCTGCATAGCTTCAACCCATATTTCTTTAGTCAATGCTTGAATAATATTCTTGGGTTCCTCTTGAGAGATAAAACAAGTAAAAAGGCAGGTTTGATGGTCCTTATTATTCAGCCTGTTTTGTTTATACACAAAGCTAAGTAAAGCATTGTGAGATGTAGTAAAACTCTTAGCTTTGTGTCTTGTCATGACTCCGTAAGTAGAAGGACCGATGATTTGATCAATTGGATGATTCTTATGGATTCTTAAGATTGAAGACTGTGGAACTCCATAGGTATCATTCAAATTTGTGAAATCAGATCTTCATTGGAATCGAGAAAATACCTTCATCTTGAAACTCATCATCAGTTTCCTCTAAACCGTGCATGGTAGGATCATCCAAGTCATCTAAAGTGTCATTAGCTGGTGCAGCAGTACTTTGTTCGAAAGTACTGTCTAAAGTACCGTGAGAATACTCAGTCTTATTCTTTTTCTTTACTTCGTCATAAGCTCTTCTTTGTTCATCAGAATAAGAATGTGCCATTTCATCTTGAAAAAGCATCTGATTAAGTGTCTCTTGAATAGCTTGATCCTCGCCAGATAGTGAAGATTTTGGTTCATCAGTACTTTCCTTTGGTAAATCAGTACTTTGCTTTGAAGCATCAGTACTTTGCTTTGGAGCATCAGTACTTTGCTTTGGTTCTTCATCGAGAACAAAGATCGGTCTAATATGAACTCCATGAACAACATATTGTGAATTTTCTCCATTGTACACATGTTGATTTTCTTCTCGACAGTACATAGTTCATAGAAGGAGTCAAAACTTCAAGATCAAACATCCAATCGGGACCTTTACCCTTCTCGATTCTCTTGATCTTCTAAAACTCAACATGAAGATAATCTTGAACCTTCTTAGTGACTCTATTGTACACTCTAAAGCCCTTACTGTTGGTACAATAGCCCAATAAATAACCTTCTTCTGACTTGCCATCAAACTTTCCCAGATTATCAATAGTGTTTAAAATAGTGAGAGGGCATCCAAAAGGCTTCATAAAACGAATGTTGGGTTTGTTGCCCATCAGCAACTCATAAGGTGTCTTCATCTGTGGTTTTGTGACTGATACTCTGTTAAGTACATAGCAAGCACTACTTACAAAAGCCAGCCGAATTGAATAGGTAGTTGTGAATCTGTAAGCATAGTTCTGGCTGCTTCAATCAAAGTCCTATTCTTCATCTCTGCAACACCATTCTGCTGTGGTGTTCTTGCAATATGAACTCCTCTTGATTCCTTTGTTAGCACAAAATTCATCCATCAGCTTGTTCTTGAATTCAGTACCATTATCACATCTAATACCTCTAACCTTGAGTCTCAATTGGTTTTCAAGTGCTATTATTAGAGTCTGAATAGCATCAAAAGTATCATCTTTAAATCCCAAGAAAAATACCCAACTGAATCTAATGCAATCATCTGTAACAACCAAGCAAGTACTTTTCTTGTTTAAACTTGCCACAGAGACATGTCCAAACAGATCCATATGTAACAGCTCCAATGGTTCTCTAATAGTTCTCCCTCAGCTTCTTGCATGAAGCTTTGTGTTGTTTACCCTTCTTGCATGCCAAACATGAGTAATCATTCTTGTAAGTCTTTGAAGGTAAACCTCTAACTAAATTGCCTTTGACCAGTTTGTTGATATTCTTGAAATTAACATGGCCTAATCTTCTATGCCATTGATGTGCTTCTTCAGATGTTGCTTTTGCCACCAAACATGTGGCTCTCCCATAAGAGTGAAGACTCTTCATGTCCAAACTATACACATCATTGGTTCTTGGTACTCTGAGTACTACCAAGTTATCATCAACAGCTTGAATTCACGACAAGATAAGACATTCTGTGTCAATGAATAACACATGATGCTTTTATCACGATTTGAGAGACTGATAAAAGGTTGAACTTGAGCTCCTTCACATATCTAACATTCTCAAAATCTATTCGCCCTGCTTTGATGGTTCCTTTCCCAGTAATTCTTCCTCCATTGGGATCATTCCCAAATGCAACTCTTCCTCCACTAATAGATCTATAATCTGACAGAATCTCCTTGTCTCTCTGTCATGCTTCCGAGCAACCACTATCTACAATCAAATGATCTTTAAGCTCCTCTTCTGGGTTGCCCCGCACAAAGATATAGAGAGTTAGTTTCTTTTAGGAACCCAAGCCATTACTGACTTGTGTTCCCTTGTGGAGTTACAAACTCAAATTCTTTGAGTATGTAATTCCCACTATTTTTAAAACATGATCCAGAATTATCTTTTGATTTTTAGCATGTGGATTTTCAAAACTTTCGGATTTTCAACGAACTCTTTTGCAAATTCATTCTCTTTTTCTTGTATCACAAAACATCGATTCACTTTTTGTTGAAAGTACTGTTTGTCCCTCAACAGATTTCTTTCCTCTTAACCCATTCAGTTTTAACACTTGGTTCCTGTGATCTAGATCCCCTATGTGAATTATAGTACCTTCTAGGTTGATAGTAATGAGATCTCCTAGGATTTCGTTTCCATGTAGTGTTAGCAAGTACCTTGGTTTGACCTGAAAGCAAAGACGTTGAGAAGGTACTGCTTGTGAAGGTACGGTGGCCTAGAAAAGGTCTTCTCTGGTGAGGGTACCTATGGTCTGGTGAGAAATTGCTATGATTGACCCTATTTGAATTATTCCAGACTGGTTTGTTCTCTCTAGGTTTCTGGTTTGCAGACCTGTTCTTTGGAAATTTGCTAAGGTATTCTGAGTGACGTTCACAATCCTTGATTAAATGAGTAGGACTATAACACACAAAGCACAGTTTTTGACCCATACTTCCAAAGTGACTTCTTCTATGTCCATGACCAAAGCTATTATTTCTTCTAGGTGAATGATGAAATCTGTTTTGACCAAAATTATCCCAAAAAGGTTTAGCAGTATTGTTTTGAAAAGGCTTTACTGAAGGTACTGCTTGTGGAGCAGTACTTTTAGTTGAAGGTACTGCTTGACTTTGAACATTGGTTTCAACAGTTTCTTTTGGGGTTTCAGTCCTAGATTGACCAATAAGCTTCTTCCTAAACTCTAGACTGTCTACACCAAAACGAGAAACATCGGCCTAGGGGTTGAGGAATTCCGTGGGATGTGGAACTGCATGATAACCAGTGTCTTTCCAAAACTGGGAGGAGTGTCACTAATGAACCCTCATTACTAGATGTGTCAACATAATTAATGAGTTCATCATCACTAGTGGTTATATCTTCTAAGTCATCCTTAGCACTAGTTGTGTTTTCTTCCATGTTAGTAAAGTCCATACCAAAACCTAAGCCGCTTTTAATGTTTGCTCTTCTCCTGTTTTTCAACATAAGCAACATGTGACGCACTGATTCATTCCAGGCATCAAACTTTGCTAACAGATCATCTCTCTCCTTAGTTAGTTTCTCAATCTCATCAATTTTACAGTTTAGTTTCCATTCACTTAGTTTTAACTGTAATCCCGCTTGTTCATACTTTTCAGCCCAAGCCATCTCATTATTTTCATGTGTTAATATTTTGGCTTCCATTGACTCTAAGGTTATTTGATAACCTGCTACCTCAGACTTAGCCCTAACATAGTTATCTCTTTCAATCACATAACTATTTAGTAGTTTTTGATAGAAATCATGACAATTTGAGCATACCTCGAGATAGGTGAACTTGGTGAAGTAGCTACCATTGCAAGTAGGACAGGATCATCTTCATATTCCAAGCTCCAATCAAATCCTCCTAGACAATCTTGGATTCCAAAGCAAAGATGTTCAGGTTCCTCATCAAAAGCAAGTGCTCTCCAATTCTTCCATGAATCTTCAACGACTTCTTCCATCAGCTACCATACAATAGGTTACCGGTTCATCATCAAACTCGACTCTAGTCAACCACTGATAAACTTTCTTGAGCAACCAAAGCTTTGGTTTCAGAATAGGATTTCTTTGAGCTCCAGCTTTGGTTTCTCAGTCATCCTATTTGCTTGATACTTAGCAAATCTGCACTCCCTTGCAAAGTGTCCAGTTTTTTGACAATTGAAGCATTCAATTTTGGATTTGTCAAAAGTGATTCCCTGTTTTGGCTTGAAGTCAATGTTCTTTCCTGTTTTCTTCATGTACTTCTTGATCCTTGCAGTAATCATTGCTACTTGCCACCTGATATCAATTTCTTCCAAAGCATCCTCTTCAATCTGTGAGAGATCTTCTTCATAGGTGATAGGTAAAGAAGCCTGTTGAGCAAAGAAGGAACACAAAACTTCATCTGAGTGCATAGAAGTAGTTGGTGGGGCTTGCGAGCATGTGGGGAGCAAATGATACGAGACAAGATTTGAGCCACAAGATTTTTGAGTTGGAGAAGCAGACTTTTAATGGAAGTACTGCCCTTCTTTTCAAATGATAGAAAAGCAATACTGTGAGACTTAGAACTTGTTTGACCATTCATCTCTCGCTCGTACACCTTCGGATGGTTGTAGAGATCATCAAAGTCCATGACATCCAAACCAGGTTGTCCTCTAATCATTGTAGCAATCACATGCCATGTAGATGGCAAACTCTCTTAGAAACTTCGATTAGCATCTTCAACTGATACTTCTGCCTTGTATAATTCCAACATGTTGAGGAGATTTTGAAACCTATCATATGCAGCATCAAGACTCTCTCTTTCACCAACCGTGAAAGTTTTAAACTGTTGCTTTAGTAGATTTCTGAGCATATTCTTGGAAGCTTCATTCCCTCCAAATCTAGTTTTGAGAGCGCCCGTGAGTCGCTTTGCATCTTTAGCATCATGAAACTTCAAGTAGATGTCCATCGTATATAGCGTATAAGAGTATGTTAAGAGCCTCTCTTGATTCCTTATGGTAGTCACTGTAAAATGTTCTTTAGGTGCTTTAGGTTGGCCAGAATCTCCACAGATCTGGAACTACTTCATTAACATTGACAATTACATTCCATAGAGCATGGTCTGTAATGGCAATGTATTGCCTCATCTTCATACACCATAGATCATATTCTCCCTTCTTGATGATTGGAATTCGGTGAGGTGATTGATGGTGGTGGAATGACTTCATCGACATCTTTAGGTTCTATTGTAGTAGGTTTTAGGGTTTCTTCTTAGTCAGAGTTTCCACACAAGCTCTGATACCACTTGTTGGATCGATGTACTCTAACCAAACTAACTTAAATAGCTTGTTTAAGGTTTAACAACCTCGGATAAATCCTAAGTTATTAACAATGAAACATTGAGTAATCTTTATTAAGTATGCGGAATTTACTTAACAAATCTAAGAAGAATAACTTTTATTATTAACTCTAAATCGCTTATTATGCAGATACTTCAACAACTCTAAGAATATCGAACTTCTCTAAAATTCTAAATAACTTGTAAGCAATCGTAAACTCTAAACTTATGAACTCGTTTACTCTAAGACTCGTATCTCTAATGCCAATCTAGGGGTCCTTTTATAGGCTCAAGGATAACCCTAGTCGGTTTACAATTGTATCCTTGTACGACAAGTAATCTAATATAGAATTACAAGACTTTCTATAAACGAATAAAACAGTTATTTTAATCTTGCAAGACTTTGACTTTGTGTGCGATTTTGACTTTCTCTTTAGCAAGATTTCTTTGACTCTTTGACTTTTCCGGTTCTTTGTCATTCTCAAAGACTTTGTTAATCTTCAGACACTTTAACTCAAAGACTTTCATATCCCAACATCGTGTGATGTGATTGGTTAATAAAAGTCAAAATTAAATTGATTTTGGTTAAATTTTAATAAATTTGGTGGAGAAATTTGGTTGATAGAAAAACACATAAAAATATAAGTGTTAAATTTGTGAAAACAAAAACTTAAAAAAAATATATATGATTAATAAAACTTTGGTTGAATTTTTAAAAATTATATAGAGTTAAGTGTAATATTATAAGCCTTCATGTTTTTTAATAACTTTGGATTATATACAAATACTCCTTTATACTTTATGAGTAGTGATTGGGAGACCTAAATCATATGCCTAAAGATATGACTAACCATATGTGGCATCATCCTCTGGCAGATGGGACCCACTTTTTTATAAACCACCAGGATCATGCCACACGTTTTTAGTCACATCTTTAAGCACATAATTAGTCTTCCCAATCATTTTCCATACTTTATATCTTTTATACTTTATATCTTAAAAAATACAATGTATATGTTGTTTTAATATAACATATAAATTTGCATAAGATTATAAATGACTCATTTATTTCATTTTTAAAAGTTTAACCTATGTGAACACGAGTTTACATTTTAAATACGGCTAAATTACTGAAAACGGGAATATAATTATCAATTTGTAAGCACGGGTTACTTTAATATAAAATAAATGTATGCTAATTATACTTATAAAATGACTCATGTAATTCTTAATTATTTTTATAAAGATATCTAGAAAAACATTTTTAAAAAACTTTAAGGAGTATACTTTAACTTTATCAACGCTCATTACGTGCTATTAAACTTGCATGATGTGTACAACATAATATCAGTAGTGAAATTTAAATAACAACATCAAAATCTTTGTCAGCTAAATAAAATTAAATCTTGAGTTACCTAACAGAAAGTTTTACAAATATTTTACCAAATTCTAGTGGTTATTAATGCATAATGACAAACTCTTGTATAAGTATTAGTTCTACTTGTATCACAATTTACATGGGTAAATTCTTAATTATATGTGTATACTAAAATGTTAAAATAAATTTGATTTATGTGTAAACTTCGTGCGTGCACGAAACTTATAACTATATAATTACATGCAATTACCTATAAGGACACAATATTCAAGATTGATACGAATAATTTTTTTGTCAAAACCCGTCTGCGTGGGTATTATAACTAGTGTAGTATATGATAAAATGACATAAATAAAAAAGAATAAAACCAACTTTATGGATATCAATTAGGATTAGAAATAATGATTAAAAAAGGAACGTTCGTTGGAGTTGGAGTTGGAGATCGCCAATATATACATGTGATGCATCACTTGGTGTTAATTTGTGTATTTACTGAATATCGTATCTGATCACATCCTTTTGTAACCCAACTCTACTTGTTTTTGTAATAGATTCACTCTCCGCCCAACCACCTTGCTCACCTAAGAATCCCCCTTGAAGATATAGAATCCGCCACCAACTACTTTGATTTAAATAATGTCATCGGAGAAGATGGGTTTGGAAAGAGATACAAGGGACAGCTCTCGTGGTCAGGTGAGTTGATTAACATCAATGCTAAGAGATGGTCATATAAAGAATGGGATGATGAAAAAGAACAACAGTTTTGGACGGAGATTGCGATGCTATCTGGACTCAAGCATAAGAATCTTGCTTCTATTGTTGGGTTTTGTAATGAAGTTGGTGCAGAGACCATCATTTACAAGTACGAGTCCATGGGAAGTCTCGTCAACTATCTAAGTGACGTGAGGTTGTTGACATGGATGAAAAGATTGGAGATATGTATCGGTGTTGCACATGCATTGAGATACATTCATTACGATGAGCAACGCGATTTTAGCGTTATACACCGGAACATTAGCAGTGAAACAGTTTGTCTGAATAATGACTCGGAACCCAAGTTATCTGAATTTCAGCACTCCATGAAGATTAAAGCATCTGAAAGGCACCATTCTTTCCATACTGATTCAGTTGGGTCTTTGCGGGGGTATACAGACCCAACATATTTAGAGACTCGCAGTGTGAACCACAAGTCAGATATCTACTCCTTTGGGATAATATTGTTTGAACTACTGTGTGGGAGGGAATCAGTAAGTGACGATCAAGATGATAAGTATTTGGTTCCAATGGCAATTTTTCATTATAGAGAGAAAATACTCGATGGTATAATTGATCCGGATCTATGGAAACAAATAAATCCGCGGTCATTGAACATTTTCGCGGAAACAGCGTATATGTGCTTGATTGAAGAACAATCACAACGCCCAAATATGGATCAAATTGTCACAAGAATGGAGAAAGCGTTGGAACTTCAACTGGAATGTGAAAATGCTGTAAGATGGTTTTTTCTCTTTATCTTTCTGTCACAATTACTACTCTCTATAATAAGAGCAACGTTTATTTACTTATTGTTGTATTTGTTGCCATTGATATTAAAGGAACACTCATCATCAGTTGTGGACGAAGTTGAAGGGACATCATCCAATCATGAGGAGGTAATTAATTTTTTAATCAAGTCTTGTTGTAAGCCACTGAATCATTAAAAAAGAGGAAAATTATTTTTTTGATTTAAATCTTGTTGCAATTCCCTTATTTTATTTAGGGTTTATGTCGTAAAATAGCAATGTACTTTTCAAAGTGTCCCGTTTTAGTACGTGTACCTTTTTTAAGTTGTAGAATAGCAATGTACTTTCATAAGTGTTCCAATCTAGTACGTGTATTTTTTTTAACTTCGTAAAAGTTGTAGAATAGCAATGTACTTTTCATAAGTGTTCCATTTTAGTACGTCGATCGACGCACTAAAATGGAACACTTATGGAAAGTTCATTGCTATTCTACAGCTTTTTACGAGTTAAAAAGTACACGCTCAAAACAACACTCATGAAAGTACATTGCTATTGTACAACTTAAAAAAAGTACACGTACTAAAACGGGACACTTTGAAAAGTACATTGTTATTCTACGACATAAACCCTTTTATTTAAAATCTTGTTGTAAGTCACTGGAATTTTTGGGAGAGAGGAAAACAGGTAATGAAATATTTTTCCAGTTAAATCTTATCTGCTCATTATACTTAAACGATATTTGTCAAAACAAGAGAAAATTAAAGGATAAATAAAACTTTAGAAAGCCATTGAACTGAGAGAAACATGCCACATAAGTCATTAAAAGTGGGTAAGAGTGAAAAATTAGACATGTCACATATATATGGGTAACTTTAGTTGAATTATGTTCACATCCGATCCTCTGCCTATATTAATATAGATTTTGAATAGGGAGTGATTTGTACACTCTTGCAATTAATTGAGACACTCTAAATTATAATATTTGGACATATATACCTTTACAGAGTGAAAATATGTGAAGGTGATATAAGGGTATAATCGTCCGAACACTCTAATTTTGAGTGTCTCAATCAATTGAAAGAATGTACAAATCAATTCCCATAAAAATATCATTGAGAGTGATACACAAGATCCCAAATTATATATTTAAATGTACTTAGCTTCTCACCATTTTTTCTCTTTAATAAATACTAGTACTATTTTACTTGATCAATCAACCTATAAATGAAGTGTTACATCCTGTTAATCTACACATATAGGGATCAGTAAGCTTGGTATCTGTAGGCAATGAAACCCAAGTCAGCAAAAACACAAAGTCTTTC
>OU343217.1:282996322-283038891 GCA_910596185.1 Chrysanthemum makinoi
AAAGCTATACTTACCTTTTTGTTTTACAATAACAGTGATTTCTTAGACATAATATATTGTAGTAACCTTTTTTCTTTTCTTTTCTTATTTACGTGTTTATGTTGTAGAGAAATCTAGTAAAAAAGTCCCAATGTACGTACGTGTATACCTAACAGACGGTGTGGATCATCAACTTGTCAAGTCGGATTAGATTGCTTAGGCTATCATAAAGGTTCTAGGAAGGGCATCTTTTAGTTATATGTCACATGTAACTACAACACACTTTTGCAAGGTCGACGTGCGAGTTTCTTCCAAACTGCCTGGCTCCACCATCGTAAGAAGCTTTTGACATGGCTCGGTCCACCACGGACTATGGAGTAACATGGTTGTGAAACAGTACTATAGTAGGGCGGGATGAAAGATTGAAAAGAAGGGGAGCAAGACAAATATGAAAATAAATGAAGGTTGAATAAAAGATTCAAAAATTGTAAACCTGTCAATAAATTGCACATATTTTTGCAAGGTTGGTGCTTGGCATATCCATGTGGGTGAGAGACATTAGTTGCTCTTTGCAAACACATGGCCCCATTAAGTCTTGTATCTTTGTATCAATAAGCATGTACCATAATATTTACATTTGATATCTACAGCTTATGGGTGTTTGTATGAAAATAAAAAGATAAGGTGAGTGCATATGTGTGTGATGTGAAAAATACTCAACAACTTAGTCGGCACCCTAAAAAGGAGCACGAGGTTAGGGTTTCCCCATCAATCTAAACCTTTTGAGGAAAAGTACGCCAACATGTATAAAACGAAGAACCCAGGAAATCGATATAAAGCGAAGTGTATAACAACTAAGATGATTATTTCTCTTTAGTTTCCTTTTCTTTTAGCGTTGAAATAGGTACCATTGAACCAGTGGCGGAGCTTGACAATTTTTTGTAGGAGAGCTAAGAGTGTAATTCTAATGATGTAGGAGGGCCAAAGTGTAATTATTATTTTTTATCATATGAAATTGATAAAAATACACGAAGAGACAAAAATTGAGAGGACCACAACCCCTTTGGTCTTCACATAGCTCCGCCCATGAGTTGAACTAGAGAAACATATATATTATGAGTTATAACAAAACTATCTTTCGAAGAGACTTATGTGACTAATCTAGCTTTAATCACTTTGTTTAGTCATGCTTCAAGTACTTTGAAAACATATATGTATGAACATTTTTATTTTGTGGTAAACAAGAACTATTAACTTCCATAAGTGATGAGTTCGATAAATTTGTATACTTCACTTTTTTTTAACCATGATTTCCAACCTTTTGGCCGACTAATCCACTCGAACTAGGTAAAGCCCTCCCCTTTTCAAGAAGGTTGGCGTGACCACTTAGATTTGTTTGCACCTAGCAGGAATTGAACTTTAAGACATCTCAATAGTTACTACCAGTAGGCCACCCCTAAGTGTTATATACTTCACATTGTTTATACACTCTCAGATGGGTTCCCACATCCTCATATATAGGCTCAGAGACAGAAACATAACTTTAAGGTATGGGTGTATATGGTTTGGTTTGAATCAGATCAAACAGGCAAACACAAGCTATTTGACCGGTTTGCCCATCCATTACTTGGTCAACTAGTTTAGAATTTATTAAACCAGGATATGCCGTTTGGTTTAAGATTTGGAGCTTTGAGGTAGTCGTTCAGCCATGCCATATTCCTAATACATGTATCATATTTCATGTACACATGCGTAATATAACAGTATAACCAGGTGTGCTAAAAAAAATTGTGCATAAACGAAAACATAACATGTAACCAGTTACCTATAAAGAAACATAACATAAAAGTTGAAGGCCTGGGGTCTATCTCGTGTCATTTTAAAATTGCACCAGTTTAAGCCGTATTAATGAAATATACTATACATGTATACATGAAATAAATACAAATGTTACTTAAATTTAAATTGTTCGCTTTGGTTTGGCTGAAACAACTCTTTTTTTATGCTTTTAAGTCAGAACCAACCCGAATACATCCGGTCAAAGTGTTTACTTTGACCAGATTTAGTCGGTTTCAGCCAAAAATACTCTCAGAAAAATGGATGATGCAACAATCTTACTTGGTAACCGGAGGATTCACCTTGCAAACCTCAGCACTAAAACCAGAATCCATAAAAAACAGAAGCCATGCACGTTGTTGTTCAGAAAGACGGTCTCTAGGCCCTTTAACTTCCACGAGCTTAGCCTCACGACTATAATCAGAATGAAAACGCCACAATAATAAATCAGGCATACCACTAGACCAACTCCTGTAATCTTGTGCCAGGTGTCGACAGATTAGGGCTAAACAACGGCCACCTATACATGTCACAACTGCTCTAAGCTCAGTTAACGAGTGCCTGTTCCAGTTAACGCCTCGACACGATGTTTCAAAATGGGATTCATATGAAGTTATGAGAATCTCCTCTGCCATGCCTTCTTGAATCTTTGATAGTAGAGGTTCTATGAGTGCTTTTCTTGCTTCGTAAAAATAATCTGTGTCTAAATCTAAGGGCGAAGTCTGCAATTGAAAATGAAACAGAAGATTTTATAAAACAAAATCTAAAAAGGAAATGGATCAAACAGTACGAAAGTCATCCAAAATGTATTTTCGATGCAACAAAAATGATCGCTTTAAAAAGTTAGATTATAAGTGGAAGAAAGATACATTTTCAATTTGTAACACTAGGCGTGACAGATACCAGCTCCAAAAAAACTGAGAATATAAAACCCTTATCCCTAGAGTAACTATATTTTAGTACCTGGAATTTGGTCAAAAAAACATTAGGCACGTCAGCAAAGATGATATCCCACATAAGCAGGCCGAACACAGTTAGCCAAATGCCGCTCTCTGAATGAACTCCTTGCCAACCACCACCTTCTTCTCCAGCATAATACTGAAGAGCGAGCTCCTCTACTCCACATTGTTCTCCATCTTCACCATAAAACCTGCTTTTTGTTCCAGTTTTGCAGTTAAGTGGCCTACCTTGAACATTAACCTACGTCATAGTTGCACAAAAGACACTTATAAAACTATCACATATTCACTTCCAAAGCACACATCCTACTGATAAGTATAAAGCAACAAGTAACAACCTCAGGTATCTTCCTTTTGACAGACTCTGAAAAGCTAGGAACTTTCCACCGTCTTGGCGGTTTTCCCAAACGAAGTACCCGTCTTTGCAGTGATATTCTTGAACCAGCGCGAACCCATGGATCATCTAATCCAGTTTCAGCAACAGATAGGCTCTCATTGACACGACTCATATGTTCCAAATCAATGGACAGTCTCAATGTCCAATATCCTCTTCTTCTATCACAAGTAAAATTAAGCAAAAGGCGTTTGAGAAGATCTATTGCCTCATTGTACCTGACAAAAAATTATTTCATCTCTTAGAATCCCTTACAATCACATACGAAAAGAAAGAACCAGCTCTTTATACTAAACTAAAGAGCGAACTGCATTAAAATGGTTATATAGTTTTGGTGAAACACAAAAAGGAAAGAGCCCATACCTACGCTCGGACTCGAGAAAAGAAACACCTAACAGAACCACCTTCGAATAAATCCATGACGCTGAAAAGCATGGAAAGGGTGCAGACAATTGTTTAGAGGTTGAGACTTGCACTGTTTTTGCAGCAGAGCTGCATATGTGAGAGTCGGATATTGCAATACATCTCAAAACCATTGACGAGTCATTTTCTGCAAGCGATTCATCCATAATTTGCGCTACTTCAAGTGCCTATTGACAGCTTCTATTAGTTTTGATAAAGGCTAAAGGATACATAAAAGAAGAGGGATATCTCAGGTTTACCTCCTCATAAGTTATGAGATCATTTCGACTAGAAAATATCTGGTCAGTGACTACACAATTGTAAGTTGGATACTTCACAATTCCCAAATCCACAAGTAAAAATGCTGACAGATCTTGCTCTCCATTGCAGAAGAAAAGCCTCTGAGAGACGACAGATGTAAGATATATTAGAAATTTTGTATATTGGGTATGAGGTCAATATAAATGTTTTAATTGACCATACATCACATCAATGGTTTCAGGTCTTTCATTAACTTCATTGCATCTCACGAACCCAATTCTAAGATGCTTGGGCTTAGGATTCAGAGAATGAGCAATATTCAATTACTTGACCTACGCTTGCAAGTTGTATTGGTGGATGTTAATCATAATACACATATATTTTATATTGCAATACCGTTTTCTCGGTAAAACAAAAGTCTCATAGGTTAAAACTATTCAGAACAACATCTACCCCAACAACTTGAAAGCCTAATTGAAAGTAAGAAATATAAAATTGCTCCCGCAACTACCCCTAAACACAAACATTTTGAATGACTAATTCATATGTGAAAAAACTAATATATGGCCGTTCAACATCATTGTGAAGTATCAACCAAAACACTTTCATCAACTTGAAACCTATACTTTATCCATTGTTATCAAACTCTTTGAATTTAAGTTAAACCTATAGCAAACAACCTGTTAATGTGATGTCATAATACATTACCTCAACACGCCAAATTAAGGAATCAGCTACTAAGGAAATACGTATGCAGGAGCCTGTTTTCTCCAAGACCATTTTATTTAGCAATGAGCTGCAGCATACATGAATGTAATTAATAGAACAAAGAAACTAAACAAGAATAAAGTGGAGAACTTGGAAAAAGATTAAGACCTTGATCCATCCCCATATGTAGAAAGGAGTGAAGATATAGAATCCTGCTTACGCGAACTATGACTGGATTTCTGAAAAAACATTAACATTTGTCAGAAGAATATTCAAATTCAGAAATGATAGAGGAACCTAAAGAAAGCTACATTCCAATATCCTTTCAATGCAGTTTAATTATAAGCAGAGTTGGTAGCAACGGAAGTGCGTTATAGTAGTTAGCATTTACCCTTAAGCTAGATGAAATGCATACAGAATTAGTTAATAACAATGTATGGCCCGTATCTGTCCACACAGTAGTTCTCTTCCTGTGCGGTCATCAGAAGCCAATAGGTAACTATAGGAGCATAACCACAGTATCAACCAAACTTAGGATGATCCCTCGGGAATGCTCCATCAGTGTATATTAAATTAAAAATCTTAATGAACAGCCTTACAAAAACACTACTATTAAATTATAAAAAGACAAAAAGGTACTTTCTGACTTAACCCCATTTTAAAAATAGAATGAGGTGTGCCCAACAATGTCAGAACAGTTGAAAAACAATTAACACACATGTTCACACTTCAGACGAGAGGCTCTCAGCATTATGAAGATATGTGTCATTGGGAAAAGGTCGCTATGTAGTACTTATATGGTCTATTCAATGAATACCTAGTTATAATATTATTTTGGTAATCTCGTACAATGCATACCTTATTAATCACAGATAACATTTCCCGCAGCTCAGCAACGGTAAGAATGTTCAAGATCCCCTCCAAATCATCTTTGTCTAATTCACTTGTGGTTTCAACAGAGCATAGATATCCTGCTGCTGCATGATGACAAAAATGCAACCTCGTCTTCATCAGATAAATTTGAATCTATAACAAAGTAAGAAGCTACACTAATTAATGATTCTTTACACAAAATTTAAATTACCAGAGAGTTCCTTAACTGCAAGTTGGTAGTCTAGTATTTCAGCGTAAGAAATACTCGATAGCAAAACCATGGCCCTGAAGTAAAAAAAAATAACCATTAATATTTAATATCATATCTGCAGGGTGTAGAAATATCTTAAAACTAAGAGCTATACTTCACAATGATCAAATGATTAAAAGAGAAAGCACGTAACACCTTTACGTGTATAAAGACGTATGAAGAGCCTTTGGCTATCATTAGAAAGCAAAAGAAAATTTTCTGCAAGCACAAACATAAATAAAGATAATGTTAGTATAAAAGTCTACGGATACAAAGACATGTATAAACAGCAGTAAGTAGGATACATGCACCTAACAAGGTTTTTTCATCGTGTGTGAAAACATGAGGAGTCGTCTTTAAAACCTCTTGTAGCAACACCCAAAAGTTGTGTTGATACTTCACCATGCCAAGGGGGAACGCCTCACTTAATTTGACAGCGGTTAAAACATGTCGACATAATGACTTGAAAACCTGAAGTTTTTCACCTTCTAGTTCACTACAAGGAATGTCTTCTTGACACCAAATCTGAACTGGAACAACAGCACGAGACTGTTCAGGAACCGACATAATACGACCCTGCAATACAATCCCATTATACCTCAAAACTCAATTCTATTGGTAGTGTCTCATGAGATACTATTATACCTCAAAGTACAAGCCCAATGTATCCATTAACTTTGACAAATGTTGAGCTAGTTCACGAGGTATATAACCAAGAGCTTTACTAGATTCTGCAGAAAGAACCTGGATCAAAGACCATCTGATTTTTTAACGTTTTCAGAACACGTGAAATCAAATGTAGCTTAACAAATTATTATATTTACCTTAACAGCATTAAGGTCCTTGGTATTTTCAGGATCTCTACATAAAGATATAGTATCTCCGGCACATAATTCCACTTCTTCACCATATCTTCGGCCAACAATAAATGTTGCAAGCAACTTCCCAAAAATATCATCATCGGAATTGGCACTGTCGTTTTCACAGACCTCAAGTTCATTTACAGTTGAACCATCCGTGATGATTCTGTCGTCATTCACCGTGTTTTCTGCTGAATTATCTATAAGTGCAAGTGAAACATTGTCTGAACTTGAGGATGACTCATATTCTATGGTTTCCTCGGTACTTACCACACTTAAAGCTTGTGCATCTTTATCATGACTAGCCGGTTTAGACTTTGTATCATCAGAATCGACTGCATAAACTTTTATTTTCGACCTGGGGCTGAAGTTGAACTGAAGAAGCGTCTGCTGGCTTAATTTCCGTTTGGTCCCTCTTGTTAAACATGCATCTGAACCAAATGCATCCATACATAAATTAATCGATACAAAATTTTCATGATTATAATCGAAAATGAGCTATAATGATGCCACAAACCAATGAACAAACACTCAACAGCGCGGTCCATTTAGGTAATTATATTTTAAATGTCCTAATCGGCAAACTGTACTTTTCTGAGATGGGTTAGTTAGTTAAATTACTGGACAAGCAACCGGTAATTTTTCTTTTTGAAATAGACTATTTTCGTAAATTAGTGATGATCTCAACCTGTCATATAAATATGTCACATAAGTAAGAACCAATAATTAGATCAAACTACTTCAGCAACATGTAATAATGTATAATTACTAGGTCAATTCTATGACACCCTTTCTGTCGAGATATATAGTCAAACGTAAGGCATACCTAAATGAGAGTTGATCATGTACTCTCCCCCTTGAACCTCATTTCCACAAACCGGACAATTAACCTTATCCGTCCCAACCAAACTATCATTTCGCTCCATTACCAGCTCTTCTTCTCTATTCTCATCTTTCACTACAGTCGAACATATCTACAAATAAAAAAATTAATCAAACTAAATAATAACATATGTGTTTTCCGTTTTGGAGGAGATTATCAAACTATAAAGTAAGAAAAACCTTTTTAAAAACTTGATTATCTGTGTTTTCTCAGAGATGAGACCTACAGCTACGTTAAGAAAAAACAGCTACCGCTTACTGTTACTTTTGTTAAACACATAGTGTATTCTCACCTTACACATCAGCGCCATTTCAGCTTTCTCTCTGCTCTCACTTCCCCTCACACCCACTCACCTATTTGTGGTCAAGGTCACCTTACCCTCACATTTCATTAAAATACCTACTTTATACAAATATACTCCCCTAAAATACCCCACTCACACTCACAAACCAAATATAAACAATAAAACATAAAAATAGGGTCCACTTCACACAAATGCATTTAAGGTGACTCGGTCACCATAAGTCTTCTTGATTTGCACAATTCACGCGTGACTTATTTGGAGGCCATGGTTTCGGTGTGACTTTGGCAGTCACCGAAATGCATAATCACACCCTTGCCTCCTTGTTTCTTTTTTTTTTTCTGGATTAAGTGGGTGGGCCCCTTTCCGTTAATAAGTGTTAATGGGGAGGGCACCCTTTGGTTTCTCTCTCCATATAGACTATTTAACAGAAAAAGAAACATATTATATGTGTGGCCCCACCACTATCTCCCCATTAAGACTTATTAACGTAAAAAAGAAACACCCCCAAGTGACATGCCATCCCTTTTTTTCCCATTAAGAAACTTTTACTATCAATCAATTGCCTCGACTAAATACTTATTACTACAAGCGATATAATAATTACAGTAGCAACTAATTATTTAAAAAAAAAAAGAACAAAAGTTACTATAGCTGAAACTAGAATACTTAATACAGTAGCAACTAATTATTTATAAAAATTAATTATATATAAAAATGGACCTGGGCCTGGATCGGAGATGAGATGATTGAGTGACGATTAGGTAGGAAGCGACGTCGTTTTCCGATTAAGCGGATTAAGCTTTCACGTCCGGTTAATTGTGTTTTTCGATTGATTGGATTATTATTATTATTTGGTTTTGACCTAATTTTCATCCTTTTTTTTTTTTATAAAATTTGGGCGAAATGAAATTATATGAAATGAGGAGGTGGGTTTATATAGGATGAAATTTCTCCCGCCAAATTTAGGGGGTGTGTGGGTGTTGCCGCGTTTTTTTTACTTTTTATAAAAAAAAAAAAAAAAAAAAAAAAGGTTATTAGTCTTTACAGTTTTTATGAATGTTACAAAAATCGTGAATATATAGTTGGTCGGTGGATTTTTTTGTAGCTTGTAATCATTTTGGTTGGAATTTATCAGAATGGTACTTCTGACAAGTTTTAGATATTTCAAGCAAGTTTTGACTAATTCCGGTAATATTTGACTTTAAAAACAACTTGTAATAGATATAAATAAAATTAAGTTTTCGACAAGTTTATGGTATTTTCGGCATGTTTGACCATTGTTGACCAATGTTGGCTGGTGACCGATTAGCGCATAAGCAGCGCTTAATCGGTCAATCGGTCTTGTAGGTTTTTTTTTTGCATCAGTGATATGAAAATTATAAAGCGATACCGGGTGGTGATTATTGTCAACAAAATGAACCTAGAAGTGATACCTGAAATATTCCCCCAATCAAATGGGTCTCGAAAGTTGATAAGACATCGATGGATTTTTGCAGCGTAGTGTTAGTGTTTGTAAAAAAATCTCGATTTTTCTTAAATGCACTGGTACAAAAGATTGTGTTTAATTTCTTTTGGTGCAAGATGCACCTGGTCATTTTTAGTCATGATTCTTATTTTAACTAATAGTATTAAGAGATCATTTGAATAGTATGGTCATACTCATATTGCAACCTATTTGTTAGGTTAACCCGTTAACTTTGTCATTTTTAGTATTTTCTTTCATTCCTAACCACGATTGTTGGTTATGTCAATTTTTTTGAGCAAGTGATCATGTAACCTGAATACGTACCTAAGTTTTTTTTGGAAAGGAATAGGTACCTAAGTTAAATTCGACACTTATATTTATAGTCAATATACATGATTGAACTGGTATTCTTGTGTCGTTTCCAGACTTTGTCATGGGCTGTTATGGGCATCCCACGATAATCAATCAATGAGGTTTGAACCTTTCCTTGAAGAACAGAGACTGCCCTTAATGGTTATTTCCTCGTTATCTTTTCAGATGTTCACGCAATATAATGGTCGCATGATTATATTTTCAATTGTCATACTGATAACCTTATATACATTTATATACATCTTCAGAAAGTGGGAGCAGCCATGCTTCCTGAAAGGTCGTCTTAACTTGTTATGATATATGCTCTAGAGGAGTCGAGAGAGTAAATTGGGTATGTAGGATTGTAGGTTAATGGGTCAAAACTGCCAATTCTTGCATATGGGTCAAAACAGGATAGCTCGAATATTTTGTAAGGTGAAGTATTTTGAAGGTAACGCCTTTGTGTGTGATACTAACCTCATTTATTTTTTTATCTGAGAGATGCAATAGCAGAAATTGAATAGCAATTATAAACCAAACCTGTGATGACAGACAAAAACCGACAGTGTATGTAAGGACACTAAATATTATTATCTCGAACATTTTGATCCCAATGATAGGATCACACATCCCATCTTTGTGACACCTATTCAAATATATGGACTGAGAGGTTCATCAAGGCAATGCCAGAGAGACGGATCCCATCCTATGACTAGAATCATTTGATCAAGAGAACCGTACATAATTTCCCTCACAACGGGTCTTCGTGTTAATATATGGGTTCATTGGAAGTTCAGCGGAGGTTTTAAAGGTAACACACAAGATACATGTGTGCATCAAAAAGTGGAGCATTTATTGATGCCGCAAAGTCTTAATACTTAAAGTGAACTTACTGATGATTATATGTCCCAAACTGAAGGCATAACTCCTTCAACTGGTTTAGTCATTTCTAAAAGTGTTTCAGATTACGTATTCAATGGTATAGACCTCGTACACATGGCTACAGCCCACACAACCATCCGGAAAAGGGCACATCACAATGAAATTAAAGGTTTCATACTGAGATAAAATATACACATACACAACATACCATATAACCTCTAGCTAGACATGATATCAGAGAATGACAAAACAGGAAGGTTAGGTAAACGGTTAAAAAGGTTCGGGTCAAAGCGGGTCACTAGATGAACGGGTCATTTCCAAAACTGGTTACAAATCGAGTCAAAGCCGGTTGGGCCACGTCGGTTGATCCATTACTTGTTAGTGTCTAAACATGAAAAGTAGCGGTGAACCGAGAAAATTCAACCCAGTTTGACCTGAACACGAAAAACATTTCAAGATATGGCGCGTTTAACCCGTGACCCAAATTCGACCCGCATGTTTTGCCACCTCTAAATATGATAATGTGTGAGTACACATACATGTTGCAAGATGCCAACCTAAATACAACATCGATAGTGAGGGCCTAAAAACATTAAACTACAACTAAATCAGGTGTACTATGCATCTAGCTAGGAAGAGATATAAACTGAGCTGGTGAGAAAATTGAAGGCAAAAATGAATGCCAGTATGAGGTTGTTTTTGTCAAAAATTTGATTTGCAAATCTTTTACTTTATTAGTACATTTTCTGTACCATGTAAAACAACTCCTAGTACAAATGCAATTAACAAACTTTAATGGCGTGCATGCTGATGTTAGACCAGGTGTAATAAGGCACGACCCATGCGTGCTTAAACCTCAACGACACGCTGGTGTTAAAACTTAAAACACCAACCCACGAACGACATGGCTATGGTGTGTTATAGTGTGAAGTTGGTCTTCCCATATGAAACATCACCTAGTACAATACATGTAACACAACTTTGATGGTGTGCATACATGTGAAATGTAACGGTGAAACTGATAGAAACAATAAAACACAAGAGGTCGTGGGTGAGAAATAACTATTTTCTTTACACATGCACTTAACAATAATTAACACATTTTGAAACGAATGTTTAAACCCATATTATTCATGACTTTAAAATTCAAGTTAGAATTATAGCATCTAGTTAGACATGGTATTAGAGGTGGTAAAATAGACGGGTTAAGTAACCTGTACGAGTCAAAGCGGGAAACAAGATTAACGGGTCAATTCTAAAACTGGTTACTCATAGATTCAAAACCGGTTGGGCGGGTCAGTTAGCCCACTACATCCAAACGTTTTTTCTATTTTTTATAGCAAAAAGTGCCTAAAGTACTTGGTTAAGCCGACTTAACCCAACCCGTTTTTTACCCGAACTATGTACCCAATTGCAGAGATGACCCGTTTTAACCCATCACCCATTTGGAATGGTTACCCAATCCCACTTGTTCTTTTTTCCATGTTAGACATGTAGTTTGCAAGACACCAACCTAAATGCTACATCATTTTTTTCCCCTTCTAAAATGCAATATAAACGCAAACATTTACATCTATTTATTCATTCTAATATCAATTTCCAAATATTTACTATTCATCATTTTTTTTTTCTTTTTTTCTAAAGTAGATTGTATATAACGAGAAAAAAGTCCAGCAAATCGCTAGACAAATCAACAATTACTGAGGGTGTGTAAGCCATTCAACCCAAGAGATTTTACTCTTTGAGTTTCGGTGCTTTAACCAAAAAAAAAAAACAAATATAAAATAATATTATCTACTAGGTAGCGTTTGAGCATTCTTCTGGAGTCAAATGTTACCGAATTTCTGAACCGCCATAATATCCAACATGTTGTTAACCCAATAACCTCCAGCGTCACTCGACGATTGTTAACATTTGGAACCTGGTTACACCATGACACCCAATCCTCGAAGGATCCGACATCTGGCAACTGAACTTGACACCATCGAGAGGTCTTTGACCATACTTCTTTTGCAAGGTTGCAAGTAAATAGCACATGAGAAATTGTTTCTATACCCGTTCCACAACAAGGGCATGAAATTGCTTCAATTTCCTAATCATATATGTAAACTTTCTTAGAGTGTATTAGTCACCTATAATATATTTGCTTCGCAAACTGAGTTTCACAGATTCACTCGACCGGCAATAGGATGACACAATACATATTACATACACAAAATTGTACGTATAGGATAATCTTCTAATGATTTTTTGTTACCTTTTGAAGCTATTTTATTTGTTCAATACAAAATTTGTCACCATTGTTCAACTTGTACTAAAATTCTTGTTATGTACTTTCATAAAATGAAAATATTATTTTTTTTCTAGAGTTGCACAAATATTTATAAACTTTTCATAAAAAAATTAGAAAGATGATACTTCATCCATGAAATAAATCCTAGTAACTAAAATTCGATGTATTTGTAAACATGATGAATTTACACTAGGGTGAATTCAAATGTTATATGTTTATTAACATAAAGATGTTAACATTTGTAGAACTTGAAGCTAGATGGATTACTTGCTTTTATTAAACAAATGACAACGTGATGTGCATGGAGAATAATTTGAATGCAAGAAAAGAATAATCTATGAGGACGATGTAGTGACTAAAAAAACATTAAATTTGATTCCCTTCACTTTAATTCCTTCCTTAATCATTATTAAAGAACATAAAGACTATGTAAATTCCCTTCATATTTCTCTCATTTCTTTGATAAAACAACTTGAAATACAAAGGTGAATGGCTTCCTCAAGCACTACAAGTGGTTACATCAATTATGAAGGTACGAGTCCGATATTGTTGTTGATATTTCTATTATCATATAATACTAACCGCATTGCATGTATACTTCATCTGTTATTTTTATGTGTAATTTTATTTTGCATCCGTGTATATATTATAGCTGACTTTGTGTTAGGTCGTCTCAATATGTCGAAAAGCCTACTGTGGATACTCAACCTATTGCTTCCCATAAATACACATCTTTTTCTTTTGAAAGTTGACTATTATTTACACAAGCACACCCCCGCCAAAAAACGTGGGGTGGGGGGGGGGGAACAAACGAGATTACATCAAATTAAAAGAGTACCAATCTTTCCAACCTATCGAGCAATTCCTCGTACGGTTCTTATACCATAAATAACTAAGAGATTGAATGTCTTGCATGATCTTCCGGGCATCAATTCGGACATTATCGAACCTTTTTGCATTACGGGCCTTCCAAATGCACCAACAAGAGGTGAAAATAATACCCTTCAATATCTTCCTTCTCGTCTTACCCGTAGTAACAGTCGAGTGGATGTCAAACAGGTCTAGGCACGAGAACAAAAAAATGGGAGCAGACTTGCACCAATTTCCCACCTGAGACCATATACCCATCGAAACCTGGCAATTACAAAAAAGATGATCTAGTGATTTCTCTTCTTGCTCGCATAAGGCACAAAACTGAGACCCAACTTGACAGTTCCTTGCCCGTAAAGCATCCGTAGTGGGCAAACGATTCAATACCATTCTCCACATCAGAATATTAATCTTCTTTGGAACCCATTTAGACCATTTAATAATGTACATGTTGCTAAAGAGTTTCTGGTAGTGTACTAACAGCAACAACGACATCAAAGAAGGTATGAACTCAACCAGTAACAACAATGACATTAGTGAAGGTATGAATTCACTACAAAAAATAGCTCTATTCTTCACACTTATTTTGCCACGGTATGATCAACTGTGGACATTTTTTTATATGGATAATAATTTGCTACATTAATATGTGTCACAAATATTTTAAAAATTAATCCACATATATAAGTGTGTACAATTACAATAAAGCTACACTTATATGTGTAGAAAATGTTTCTACACTTTTTATTATAAACATTTTTTGCAATTTTGTCACACTTTTAGGCGTAGACATTCAAAAAAAAATTCCACGCTTTTAACCATTGAAATTTTGATAATATCTCCACACTTATATGTGTAGAAAAATTTGTCACACATTACCACACATTAGAAAAAGTGTCGAATCACCAATGATGCTTTAGTCCATTGGTAAGAGCTTTGGGCTTGGGTCAATAGACCCGGGTTCAAACCTCTTCCATGGCACTAAAGATCATTTGGTACAATCCCCCCACCGCAAATGCTCAGATTGATTACGGGCCTATTGAAGAAAAATGGCCTTGGTTCAAAGCCCACCTCCGATAAGATACCATTTTATTGTGTGTTTCACGGCGGGTCCTTGGGGGAGGGTCCGGTTGGCATCCTTAGGATGCATGGGACCAAGGTGATCCCACCGATCTTCACCTTTTGAAGATAAAGAAAAAGTGTCGAATCAATAATTTTACACATTCGACACTTTTAATGAGAATTCTTATCTTCTCCAAAAGGTGAAGAATGGTGGGATCAGCCCCTGTCATCTCTAAGATGCCAACGAACCTCCCCATGCACACGGCCCCAAAAGAATGCACTTATCAAGAGGTCATTGAACCCAACCGCTTGGCCATTTTTCCATCATGGCCTCGTTACAATAGATTTCTGTGGTGAAGATCAATGAGAATTCTTATCTTAGCTACATATAATGGAAAGCCACCTTTTCTTGAAAGTGAAAAAGTGAAAAATACTATTGAAGGAAACACGGTTATATTAATTCAAACTTCTAAATAAAATTCCAAATAGTTTTCATAATCTGTATGATGAAAAAGCATTTATATGTACCAAAAATTAAGTGATACCAATACTTGATTAGTTTATTTAAATTAAAAATATTAATAAACAAAAAACATTACTATTTTTCTTAGTGATAGTTGATCACTTTACTTTGAACATATCAACGGGTTATACACATGTTATATAAAAAGAGGCATATGTATATTGGGGGTTTCAAAAATAACTAGACTAGTATCCATACATAGCAACGGGATTTTCTAGAGACAATCAACTATAATTACACAAAACACTTAACCAAATTATCACTATAACTATCTGCCGCTATAAATTCCGTTGCTATGCACAAATACTTGTCTGTATTAACATATGTACTAACTTTGGGTTACTTTCACTAATTTTTGGTTGATAAATGCCAAACAAACCCCCTTAAATTTGCTATAAATACAAATTACCCTTTACAGTTAATAAATTTTGTATTTTGCATCTTTTTAATTTTATTGATATAACAAATTAACTCCTATTAAACTTTATATTCTTACTTTTCTTTTCAAAACGATTTTGACATCACGTCACAGCAACATATGCTTAAACATCCGTTGCAAGGCGCGGGGCTAACACTCCTCGTTTGTTAGAGCATTCCCATTCTTAACAGGGTAACGCCCGTTAATAGGCAAATAACGCCGTTAGCGGCGTTACACCCTTGGAAGTGTGTTTTTTTAACGCCGTTGGTCCCTTTGCGTTGCCCGTGTAACGCGCGTTAAAGCGCAGAAAAAAAAATCAAAAATTTTGCAAAACTAGTCCCTCTAAAGGCTGCTAGCCGTTAAGTTTTAAAAAAAAATTCAAAAAACACCCCTAACGGCTAGAATTAAAAAAAAAAAAAACCAAAAACCTTTTTTTACCACTATAAATACACAATTAAAACACTATTTTTTTTCACACTTCCACTACTAAATCCTCTCAATCTTTCAACTTCAATTAACTGCAAAAAAAACAATGTCGGGAGGCAACGACGATACTTTCTTGAATCTTCTCAATGATGGGTGGAATCCCTCAAACCCGGGTTCATCATCTAACCCGAACGCTGGTTCATCTTTAAACCCCAACCCACTAGGCTTCTCGAGCCAAGAAATGTATCAACAACATCAACAATTTCTCTTTTATCAACAACAACACCAACAAAGCACCTTAAACTTCAACTTTCAAAACCTACAATTCACACAATAATCACAAACAAAACACATGATGTTGTCGACACACCCACGCTCTCCCAAAAAAGGAAAAGGTCAGATAAGCTTAAAAATTAAAAATCCAAGACCCCGAGCCCGAACCAATTGATTCCGATGAAGAGGAGGTTGTCGTTATCGCTGGAATTCAAGAGGAAGCATTACTTGCAGGTGTTACATAACCTGTTTGAGGATCCAAAGTTGGAAAGTGCCAACCTAGAGATACGCTTTTGGTATCGGGTCAAATGAGTTCAATAGACTCAACTTTCAACGGCGCACCAAGGACATGATGTCAAGCAAATGGAAAACGTTGAACGGGATATGCACAAAGTTCAACTCTTGTTACATACGTGCTCAACGGGATCAACGAAGTGGGGAAAGTGAGGTGGATGTGATGAAACGGCAAAGCAATGGTATTTGAGGAAAAAGCAGGAGCACCGTTTGGTCTCGATGACGCTTGAGAGGTTTTCGTCATTATAAGAAATGGATGACACGAACCGGTTGATTTAACCGGCGAAGTCCCAAACCAAACAAACAAGGCTTTGTTTGGTAATGATGAACAACCACGCCCCATGGGAAAGAAACGTGCTACCAAGAAAGCAAGATCCAAGACTACAACAAGTAATCGGGGAACAAGCACTGGAGGAACGAGCTCTTCAGCTTATTTCACCGAAACTATGGCAAACGAGTTTCAGATGAAACGAAGACTCCGCGGCTTATCGGCCCGGCAGAAAGAGATCTCACATTAACAAGGTTGGAAGAGATAAAGTTTTTGATGACGCCATCGAGGCAAGATCCAATGGTCGTGGAGTGGATCAATGACGAAAAAAGATCGAATCATCAAAAATATAACTTGAAACCTCGTCGTAGATCGTATTCTCGCCATTTCCTTTAATTTGTTGTAACGCTTTATTTGCGGTGTGTTTTTATTTCGTTGTAATTTTTTTTTAATCTCAGATTGTAATATGTTTTAGTTTTAATGAAATGTTTGTTTTAGTTTAATAAATGAAGTGTTTGTTTTAGTTTAGGGGTTGAAATTGAAAATATGAAATGTTATTGGTGTTATTGATGTTATTGGGATGTTATGGTTGTGGGTGTTTTTTTGGGATGTTAATGTTAAATGTTAAAGCTGATGTGGCGCTGACGTGGACGGTGTTATTGGTGTTATGGTGTTATGAATGAGGTTGCTCTTATGATGAAATATGAACGTGCTTTTTGTATGTGCGCTTCAATTATTTTACTAGTTATTAAATCCGAGTCACTAAAAAATAATTTTATCTGTCGTTCGAATTCTTTCGTAAGATCTAGAACCAGCTTTTAGGTATATTCGTATATCAATCACCAACTTGCTTATTATTGTATGTAGACGATGTCAATTTATTAATTGATAGTACATAACCTTTGCATAGTCAACTTACCAGTTCATATAAATACACATCTAAATTAAGCATGTATGGTTTATTCATCATTAGAATTGTTAATACCTAATGATGTGATATATAGAGCACACCGATTCGCTTATGGGGTGTGTTTGGTTACGTTGACATTTTCTTCATCGAATCATGTTACCATTTCATGTTTCACATTTGACTACATTATCCATTTTGCATATCAATTATTGAATAGCATATCTTTTTTTCACACTATGCATGTTTATTTACATGCATCTTTTTCTGTTCTAGATCATGCAATCGTATTCGTCGCGTACAATGGAAAATGGGAATATGACGGCAAAGAATGGTTCTTCAAGAATTCCAGAAGTTCAATAATGGTTGTGCCCAAGCATGTAACACTATCTGAGATAACTGACATCCTATACAAACAATTAAACGTCAATAAAAAGTTATATCATTTAAAATTGGAGGTCCATTACAGAACTGGATCTCCTTGGTTTCTTGTTACTGAAATTCAAAATAATCAAGATCTCTCGTGTTCATCTCAGTAACTTCGTAAACAAAATTACCTTTATGTGTCACCCAGTTATATGATGAGTTCGCAAATGTTGTGCAAGATAGGATTAGTTCTGGTGTTGATGAAGAAAGACGAAAATGTAATTTTTAAAAGGGCTCCTTGATATAATTAAACATAGATCTCAAGATATATATGTTCGTAAACAATATCATGCTTAATAATCAATACTCATATCAAAATTGGTAAGAAAATGAAATGTTCATTTTTATGATGTACTGTTAGAACGTAAGGACTACTTTTAGTACTCATTTCGTCTTAAAAAAAGTGTTTAAATGCATATATTAAAAAAAATGCAATATACCCTATTTAGTAACGTCATTTTTTCTCTTCAGATGACAAAGTAGAAAACAGACTAATCAAAGCTATTCGGAAGGATGACTGGATGAAAGCCCGAGAAATCGGTAATACGCAGGGAGTTACATGGACTTCTAAATTAGATGATGACGGCAATACAGCACTCCACTTTGCTGTCAGTAGATATAAAGATAATGAGGTTGTTAGGGATATCCTGGGGATAGACAGCGAGTTACTTGTAACCACTGTAAATATCGCTGGATTTAATCCAACGCACCATGCTGCAGCTTTTGGCAACAAAGGAGCTTTAAAGATAATGTTGGGCTCTAACCCAGAATGTTTATACACTCCTGATAATTACGATCATTTAGCGATCCATTACGCTCTTGCAATTCCTGCGATAGAAACCTTTCACTATTTGTTTAATCAAATGAAGAGTTATGAAGTTGACTATGACAAACTTTTTAGAGGCATGCGTGGTATTAACCTTTTGCATCAAGTAATTGATACAGGATTAATCGGTATGCATGCTTTGTAGCCCTTTTATTTGAAATTTTAGCGAAAGATGAAAATGTACATTGATAACAACATCTAGCTAAAGTCAGTAAGTACCCAAGTTCAAACAAATTAACTATGTTATACTTCTTTTTTATTACAGATGTAGCATATGAGTTGATCAACGACTACCCAAGCTTGGCTACAACAGTGTACAAAGACAAAACCGCATTAGAATGCATCATCAGAAAGCCAGAGTTATTTTATTGTGGAACATCTAACAGCTTTTATTGGGTTAATCCCAATCGACCCATATGACCCGGTCAACCCAACTGGTCAAACACAGAAAGTGCAGTTACAAACATAACTGCCATATGGTAGTCATCTCCCTAAGCGACACAACCTTTCAACATACCCTTTCATTTTGTATAAATAGTTTAGCACTTGTATAGATTACCAATGATGACATATTTGATTTTATACAAAGTAAATTTACAGAACATTGTTTCATTCCTTGTTTGGTATATTTTGATTTGACTTAGTAAGATCATTGATCTATAAATCATTGAGGCCAACAATTGGTATCAGAGCGGTTTGGTCATACTAACCAAAATCATCACTTACCATTATCATTCGTTTAGTTTCAGAATCAAAAGACAAGAAAAAACAATCTGATAAAAAAATAAAATAAAATAAAATAAATTAAAAATTTGCAAAGATAATCCGAACACAAATCAAAGATATCATTTTTGTGTTCCTACTGTCTATACATCAAGGAACAATCACAACGTGATTACTCAAACCCCGACATCAAAAAAATCAATTCGCAAATTTTTTCCCCCATTAAAACTGAATCATTAATCCAATAGGATTAGAAACGAATTAAATCGTTTATATATTGATTTAAACAAAACTAAACGAAGTCATCAAATTAGGCAAAATCAAAAGATTCAAATTAGAACAAACACACTGTTCGATTAAAGAATCAAGCCGGATCGATTAATTAAGCCACCAATCGACTTAATTACAGTCTCCAATCATCCATATCTCTCATGGATTGAACACCCCAAATTCACAAACCTTAAAAGTTCGATTGAAGGGAATCGGTGCTTTCTAAAAAGAACACCACACTTAGGGTAGAGAGGGAGGCAACAAAGCCATAAAGATCAGTGAAAAGAAAGGGAAGAATCCCGAAGGAGAGACGATATTTGTCTTAGTCGCACACAAAGAAACGTTTTATCTTTGTATCTCAAAATAAAGAGATATAAGAAGCAAACAAAAGAGGAGCGTATCTCATTTTATCTCACAAAGAGATAATACATATTAAAAAAAGAGGCGCATCAATAAAGTAGGGCTACACAAAGATTTTTTAAGGCATCGGGTTAGACCATCAACCCCTCCAGGTCTCAAAATTCACAAAACCACTCTTTCATTTTTTATATAGTATATATTTTTTTATTTTGATATATATTATTTGTTTTTGATAAGTTACTTTAATTTACAAATTTAGTACTTCATAAAAAAAAATTTAGATATAGTAACCTAGTGATTACACTACTTATTATATTTGAAATAACTTTTAAGGAGTAATTAACCTTATGATATTTCATTTAAGAATTTTTAATCTCCCAGGATAGTTTTTCAAAACTAGACCTATAAAAGTTTTATACACCTTTAAGGAAAATAAAACATTAGAGCTCACTAAAAATAAGAAATTTCAACACACACCGTGTTAAAATTCTCTTGGAGATTTATTGTCAATATATTTAAGATATGACGAAAGAAAGTGGTAATAAGGAATCTAGTACTTCAAATAGTACACCCCAATTTCAATACCCAATCCTAAAGCGCGCGAATTACTCATTATGGGCAGTTCGCATGCAAATCATTCTCGAAACAAATAGCTTATGGGAAACAATAGAGCCGCGACCCACTCAACCCAATAAGAAAAAAGAAAACCACTATTGCATTTCTTTTACCAAGCCTTACAGAAGAACAATTACTTCAAATAACAAAGCACAAAACCGCCAAAGACATTTGGAATGCTTTGAAAACTAGACATGTTGGCGACGTGAGTTTAACAAGCAAGACTTCAAACACTCAAATCCGACTTTGAGATGTTATACATGAAGGAAGACGAGACAATCGACACCTTCACTACAAAACATACAACTCTCTGTAAATAAAGTTTTAGTCTAGGACACACCATAGAAGATGAAACCTTAGTACGGAAACTACTAAATGATGTACTCGATAGGTATCTGCTAATAGTTGCATCTATAAAACAATATTCGGACCTAAGTGAAATGACTATGAAAGAAGCAATTGGAAGACTTAAGACCTCTGAGAAGAAAGGATTAAGTTCAAAAATGGAAGACATGTGGACAACCACAAAAAATTGATGTTCACACGGCTCGACAATAGAGGAAAATACTTTATAGGACGTGGACGTGGGAAGTATAAATTTTCACACGACAAAAACCACGAAAAATTTAAGGAAGAAAAGAAAGAAGGAGAAAACTCTCACAACAACTTCAACAAATCACATATTGATCTTAGCAAAGTAAAATGTTACAAATGCAATAAAATGGTTCATTATGCAACTAAGTGTCATTCAAAACTAAACACTAGTATGCAATCTAATCTTGTCGAGGAGGACTTAGAGCCTACCTTACTAATGGCAATATTAGAAGACCCACCTGTAACAAAACTTAAAGATCAAACTGCCTCGCTACACGGAGAAGATGTAGGATATAAAGAGACAAATGTTGATAGTCTATGGTAGTTAGACAATGGAGCCAACAATCATGTGACTGGAATGAGAGAATGATTCGTTATTTTGTAGCGAAGGGCAGTTTTAAAAATTTGTATTCCCTATTAAGAATCAATCACTACTTGAGGACAAGTAATAATCAACCTTCCGGATGTCGTATTCCTAGGCGAGAGATGAATTGAATTTTATGTTTTTGTTTGTTCGTTTAAAATGATGCTTGATTATCGTTTTGGTTTTTGTTTGGTTTTGTAGGCTAATTTTCAAAACTTTTTATACTAATAAATAAAGAAACTATTTTAAGTGAGATAAAAATTAAACTAATAGAAAATAATACCGACTAACAATATATGATAAAAAGCTATGCTTGTCAAGTGTGGTGAAAAGTTCATTAAGTGTGGATTTTTCCTTAAAAGCATTTATGTAATTAATACCGTCGAAACAAATTATTTCCTCACAACATTGGCTTATATTGAAAACAATTATTTTTGAGGTAAAATTAGTAGACTTTAAATAATTAATTATACCAACGGCTTTTGCCCGTTAAAATAACCAACTACTCAAATCATCGATTATCCGAAAATTATTAATTAACAACCTTTAATTATCCGTTTAAAAAGTAGATTTTTCTCACAACGTTGGTTTATATTGAAAATCCTACTTTTTATCTAGATAAAATCTACTTGGTTAAATAGTTAAAATCCTTAACGGCTTTTGCCCGTTAAAGTTTCTAAAAATCAAACCAAGTAAACCAAAGGCTACCAATTAATAATCTCTAATATTCCACACTTAATTTCACAATTCACCAATCACTTAACAAGCATAATAAAAATCTACTCACTAATAGTCATAAGTAAACCAACAAAGATAATAATAATAAGCTCAACAAACATCATTTTTCCACAAGCTAAAAGAGAAAGTAAGGAAAATAGTACCCGATCTACAATACAGAGACTAATAAAACCACCCGATTTTATAAACTTATCAAACCCTAAAGTTTACTTCTTTATAAGCTTTAATAAAACCAAATATTTAATAAAGTTTGTGACTTTATTAACTAATTAGCTTATTAAGACTAAAAAGCTTTAAACTTTAGTTAATAAGTAAGCTTATAAAACCCTTAAGCTCCTCGCCTTAGGATGAAAATGATGAGAAACTAAGCAAGATCACAACTTTATCAAAGGTTAGAGAATAAGCAATATTATGGATCAAATAAGCTATGGAAAAGCTTATTGATCTAAAAAGTACTAAACTTTAAACAAAATAAGCAAAGAAAAAGCTTAAAGATTAGATCCAATATCCACCCAAAACTAAGTGGTTCAAATCCGAAGATTAAACGTGAGTTGGGTATATTTAAGGACTAGATCTAAATAAATAAGCTAAAGATAAGTTAAAAAGATTAAAACTTTTTTTGATTTCTTTTTTTTTATAAAAGAAGTTGAAAAAGAAAATAAATCTAAGTAAATAAAAGAGTTTTTTAAAAGAAACTAAAAATAATAAGTGCTTATTGAATAAGCTATATGAAAAGCTTACTAAAAATAAGCTATAAGGAAGAGCTTATTCAAGATAAAAAGATATGTAAAAGGCTTAAAGTGAAAAAGCTATAAGAAAGCTTATCACTAAAAAACTAATCTAATAAGCTACAATAAGCTAATAAGCTAAAATAGATTATTAGATAAGAAAAAGAAAAAGAAAAGAAATAGATGAAGAAGATAAGCACTTAAGTAAACTCCATAAAATTCATTATCATTAATAAGCTAAAAAGGTTTGGTACAATAAGATCTTGAAAATAAGCTACTACAATAAGCACTAAAAATATTAAGCTAAAGACTAAATAAAAATAAAGAGTGTGTGTGTAAATTAATGTCTCTCTGAGATGATTCGGATCTGGTATTTATAGCACTCAATTCATTCTCGACCCTTCCAATGATTCATCCCTATCCTCGTATTCCATTTTTACTTGGCCACGTGTCTTGGAAGGATAGGAGGATGCAAATAAATGGTGCGCGAGTGGTGTTGGATGGCAGGAACAAAAAGATTCACGCTCGGTCTTGAATTAATTTTGGGACGTGAGGTTCACGTGCTAGTTGAATTCATGTATCTTGATTCATGTATATGCTATTCATCAAATTGTAACTGATTTTCACTTGGGCCACGTGGAGGACTGGGACTCGTGTAGCAGCTGATGAGCATGTAAAAAAATAAATATTGCCACAAGTGGGATTGGAACCCTGGACCTCTTGCTTAGAAAGCATGCACCCAACCACTAGACCAAGAGCCTTTATGTGTTAATTCTTTTGCATTTAATTCTTTTTAATGCTCTTTTAATTGATCCAAAATTTAGCCATTATCTTTAAAATAATCTTCGTTCGAGCTCCGTTTGATCTCTTCCTTGATGCTCCAATAAAATAGCCACTTGACTCGATATTTCGTGCTCTTTCCAATAGTGTGCTTGGATAATTTTTACGACTTCATTTGAATCTTGAAATACGGGAAAACGTCGTCGAAACTCATCCAAAAATCACCGTTTTTGCTTTGTTTTCAAACCCTCGTACCTGCAAGACATAATAACACATATACAACATTTTTGAAATATAATTTGACATATTTCATGGTTATTAGTCCGATTTAGCATATTTTTAGATATAAAATGATGTGTGTTTTAGCACTCATCAAAATACCCCACACTAAAACCATTGCTGGTCCCACACGCAATGTTAATTACACACGTAGTGAAAGAAAATCTTTTAAAACCTCTTATCTAATAATCCCTCACGTCAAACAAGAACAGAAAGATGTTCATCAAGGGGTACAAAAATCTTTAGCTTTGAAAACGCCCCGTTTTAAACCATTTTATTTCATATATAGATATATCATTAAGCACATTCCTTTTTGTGTGACGGTTTGTTGAACTTTCATGTCGATCAATAACTCCAACATTTTTCAAACGACACGTTAGGATCACAAAATAGGAAACACAACACATGTGAAGTGACCATACGGATAGAATACATCGTCCCCGATTTTTCACAAGTCCCCAAACTAAGCGTAAAATCGAAATCATTGTTAAATATGATTTTAGATGCTAACACTACCCATGGAAGTTACTTGTGTAATTACCTTTTGCTCCCATTTTCCTATTTTTCCTCTATTTATTTTATTTTTGGTGAGAAATGAATTTCTTCATGTTTCTCGTTTCGATAATTTTTATTCGATAAAGATATGAAGCTAAGTCGATAATTAGTTATCCATCTTCCCTCGAAAATTATTGCATACAAGAATGAGGTCCACATCAAGGTCCTAATTTCACACGATTTAGGGAGAATATCCTTTTTATGGCGATCGAGACAACTCATCTACGAGTCCAGAGACAGAAGCTTTATTTAGACATCTCCGGATTCAAAGTTTGGCTTAACACTTATTTCAGCACATTTGCATTTTTGCAATTTAGGCCCTTGGTCTTTTCAACCACTAACTCAACGGGATTATCGTTTTATCAGAAGTCTTATTATGACTTTGGATTTTCCTCAACCTTTACCGTCAGACATAGAAAACTTTTATGGCTTTGGATTTTCAACTTTAATACATTTGGGCTTTATTTCATGTTAATTTTTGTGCCAAACTCCAAACCCTACAGCTTTTAAAACAATAGAAACAATAGCGACAAACTATCGAATCAGTTGTCTATTACACCGTAACACTGACAGTACCTTGATGTGTACCCAACCCTCATGGGCAAGGATTCTCTAAAGAAGATAAAGAACTAACTATCGCCAAAAACTCAACATCTCTAATTATTTATTCACATATATGGGGTGAAACAATCTTGTGGGAACAAAAAGCCATAAGTACCTTCGATGGGCTCTAAAGAGAACCAACTACTCCACGCTTAGCATCTAAACTCATAAGTAACTCTATCATTTCTCGATCTCCGCAAATTTAAAATCCCAAATAATGAGATCCGCGGATGCTTAGCCGATAATTAAATTATCTATGGTTAAGGGAACAAGCTAGGGCTCAACACGCCCGGTCAAGTCAGAATTCTATTCATACTCTCACCAGCGGAAAGTCAACAAGGTGTCAAAACGTATATTAATTTAGTAAATGCTTCGTCTAATGAAATCAAGTTATGCATATTTAAAGTCACTCAGGGAAACTTGCAAATCCTTGGCCTTGTGAGCTAGAATTCGCTTTTATAGCTTCTTGTCTAAGAGACTAGCAAACTTTTCAATCAAAAAGACTTAGCAAAAGCTTCAAATTTTGATTTTGATTTTTTTTTTTTTTTTTGCATAAATCGGTTAAAACGGGGTTGCATGGGGACCATACAAAAGCAGAAAAAGTCATATTTCGATAGAAATCCACCCCACACTTAAAACTTAACATTGTCCTCAATGTTTAAAAATTCCGGGTGTTAACCCCACACTTAGAATTGAAAAAGGTGAATGTTTTAAAAAATTCTAAGTGTGAAAGGTGAAAAATCATTTTTAATTATGACAAAGGGTTATCCCAAGATATAACATGTAAATGATCGGAGACCGAGTATTGGAGGGTTTGAAAACAAGCACGGAGGTCTTCTCCATCATAGGGATTCTTCAAGCAAAACGGGAACCTGCAAACACTCATGGAAAGAAACAAAACCCCACACTAATCTACAACACACTTATTAGAAAATAAAAATAGATAGATAGATAGCACGGGTTGCCTTCCGAGAAGCGCTTGTTTATTAACGAGTCACGAGCTTGACTCGCCCCCGAATTAGTTTTCCATGGGGGAAAGATGGAGATCTGGGACATCCAAGGTAGGAATGTCCCTCCATGGTAGTGCTTGATCCGATGCCCGTTTACCTTAAAGTTTGGACCATCGGGTTGGGATAACTCGACGGTCCCATAAGGAAACACTTCGGTAATAGTAAATGGGCCGGACCAGCGGGATTTCTACTTGCCCGAGAAAATCTTCAATCTAGAATTAAAAAGAAGAACACGATCACAGACAAGGAATTCTCGTTTTTGATTTTTCATCGTGTATCTTCTTTGTCTTTTCCTTATAGATCAAAGAATTCTCGTAGGCTTGATCACGAAGTTCATTTAATTCATTCAATTGAATCTTTAGTGATCACCCGCAGTTTGAGATCAAAATTTGTCCATTTCAAAGCCCAGTAGGCTTTGTGCTCGAGCTCAATGGGGAGATGACAAGCTTTTCCATACACGAGCCTATAAGGTGTACACCCGATGGGGGTCTTAAAAGCGGTACGGAAAGCCCATAGAGCGTCATCTAATTTGTCGCCCATTTAGCTCGATGCTCACCTACGGTACGTTCAAGAATTCTTTTTAAGCCACGATTGGACACCTCCACTTGACCACTTGTTTGAGGGTGATACGAGGTAGAAAGCTTATGTTTTACACCATATTTTTCCATAACTTTAGAAAATTGATCATTGCAAAAATGAGTACCTCGATCACGATTATGGCCCGGGGTTCCAAATCGGAGAATAATTGTTTCAAGAATTTTACCACAACTCCGGCGTCATTCGTTGGTAAAGCTTTGGCTTCCACCCATTTTGACACATAATCGACGGCCACGCGTATATACTTGTTCCCTCGTGAAGACGGGAACGGCCCCATAAAGTCTATGCCCCAAACGTCAAAGATTTCACAAATTTGGATGGAATTTTGAGGCATTTCATCCCTTTGTGATATTTTTCCTTGGCGTTGACATGAGTCACAATTTTTGACGATGTCATGGGCATCGCGATAATCGTGGGCCAAAGAATCCAGAATCGAAGACTTTCTTGGCGGTGTAGTTCGGGCCATGATGTCCTCCGGTGGGACCATGGTGACAAGCTTCTATAATATCCATAGCTTCTTTCCGTCCACACACGCCTAATAATTTGATCAGCACAGATTCTAAACAAATAGGGGTCATCCCAGAAATAATGTTTAATATCTTTGAAGAATTTTTTCTTTTGTTGGGATGACAACCCTTTAACAAGCACATTACCCGCTAAGTAGTTTGCAATATCGGCAAACCATGGGGGTTCATTTTCATTTTTAAGAGAAATCATATTCAGGGACTCGTGTGGAAAATTATCGTTCATTTCCATATCGAGATCCACTTTATGAGGATTTTCGAGTCTACTTAAATGATCAGCCGCTAGGTTCTCTGCTCCTTTTTATCGCGAATCTCGATATTAAATTCTTGGAGGAGGAGAACCCATCGGATCAATCTCGGTTTAGCGTCTTGTTTAGTAAATAGATACTTTAAAGCCGAGTGATCCGTATACACTATTGTCTTAGACAAGACAAGGTAAGGACGAAATTTCTCAAACGCATACACCACCGCTAATAACTCTTTTTCCGTAGTGGTGTAATGTATCTGAGCATTTGATAAAGTCTTACTTGCATAGTGTATAGGCTGAAAATATTTGTTCTTTCGTTGCCCCAAGACTGCTCCGATAGCAAAGTCACTAGCATCACACATTACCTCAAAAGGCAAGTCCCAGTCGGGGGCAACAAGAATGGGAGCTTCGGTTAATTTTGTCTTAAGATGTTCAAATGACTCCTTACATTCTTTAGAGAACATAAAAGGAGTATCTTTTTCTAATATAGATGGGTCATAGGCGGGCTATTTTAGAAAAATCTTTATGAATCTACGATAAAAATGGCATGACCCAAGAAACTTCTAATTCCTTTGAGTGGTAGAGGTGGTAATTTGGCAATAACATCTACCTTAGCACGATCCACCTCTATACCATTCTTAGAAATCTTATGGCCGAGGACGATACCCTCTTTAACCATAAAGTGACATTTCTCCCAATTTAGCACAAGATTGGTGTCTTCGCACCTTTTGAGCATCATGTCTAAATGGGAGAGGCAAAGAAATGAATACCCAACGACCGAAAAATCATCCATGAAAACTTCCATGGTTTTCTCAATCATGTCATGAAAGATCGCCACCATACACCTTTGAAAAGTACCCGGGCATTGCAAAGACGAAGGGCATCCTCGATAAGCAAATGTCCCATAAGCGGAGTGAAGGTGGTCTTTTCTTGGTCTTGGGGATCAATGGGAATTTGAAAGTATCCAGAAAATCCATCAAGAAAGCAATAGAACTCATTTCCCGCTAATCGTTCTAACATCTGGTCCATAAAAGGAAGAGGAAAATGGTCTTTTCGAGTAGCCTCATTCAACTTCCTATCAATACAAACTCGCCAAGTAACTAGCCTAGGTAGGTATCAACTCATTATTATCATTCTTAATCACCGTCATACCTCCCCTTTTGGGTACGGCGTGAACGGGACTAACCCAAGGACTATCCGAGATAGGGTAAATCAATCCGGCATCTAGAAGTTTGATAACTTCTGCTTTAATGACTTCATGAATTTTTGGGTTTACCCTTCTCTGATGTTGGACAGCAAGTTTAAAGTCATCTTCCATCAATATTTTATGAGTGCAAAAATTTGGATTAATGCCTCTGATGTCCGAAATTTTCCAAGCGATTGCTCGCTTATGAGACTTTAAAACCTTGATGAGCTTGTCCTTTTCTTCACTCTCTAAGTCTTTAGCGATAATTACGGGTAACTTAGACGTACCCTCTAAAAGCTGCGTACTCGAGGTGAAGGTAAGTCCTTGAGTTCTAGCTCGGAGGTTCTTCAATGAAGTTTTAGTCTTTTCGGTTTCATCATTTTAAGTTCTTTTGGAGGGATCTTTGGTAACATCATCATTCAATAATTGTTCAAGAAAAATATCCCCTCAGAATCGTAAATACCATTATCAATTTCGGTGAAATTGAGTCATCGAGCAAGCGGCGTCGGTCTCCTCCAAGAGAAAATCACTATCCCGAAGGGTTAGATGGGGAGAGAAGCGACGGTAGCATCGAAGAGGAGTGGGATCGCCACTCATGGGGTTAATGGAATTTTATACGTTCAACACCTCATGAAAATGCTCCTCGCAAAGAATGTCAATGACATCGATTCGATTGACGGATTCTTCTCCTTGCGTAAGAGGATATTTCGCTGTTTGAGCAATACTTAACACCGTTTTCATCCCGACTCTAATAGTCACTCTTCTTCTTCTACATCGATTAGAACACGAGCGTTTTAAGAAAGGTCGCCCCAAGATGACGGGGACGCGAGGATCGACATCATAATCAACAATAACAAAATCGTGGGAAGGTAAACCTCCTACTATGCGAAGACATCCTCACTATACCGAGGCCGGTATGCAATCGTTGGTTAGCTAACTCAATCGTCATACGAGTGGGAGTAAGATATGGTAATGATAGCTTTTTCCACACAGAAAGAGGCATTAGGTTGATGTTGGCTCCTAGATCGGCTAGGGCCATGCATCTCTCTATCTCACTAAATGCATAGGAATGAGGAATGCCAGAGGTCTCCAAGTTTCTCGGGTAACTTTTTGAGGAGGACCGCTGAACAATTCTCATTGAGAGGAGTATTCACCAATTCAAGAAGTTTCTCTTTGTTAGTTAAGAGATCTTTTAAAATTTTAGCATATTTTGGTATTTGAGCTAAAGCTTCGGCGATATTGATGTGAAGTTTCTTGAACATTTGCAAGAACTTGTGGATTTGAATATCAGATTTGTCTTGAAGCTTATCCTTGTTCAACCTCGATGGATAAGGAATTGGAGGTTGATGAGGATTACGCTCGGGAATCTCATTCGATTTAGGAGAGGTGGGTTTGGACAACAGGAGGTGGGACTCGTGCGGTACTTCCTGGACATGAATCGTGCACCTGGTCCATGGTAGTCTCCGGGTCTCGCTCCACCTCCTTAGAAGAAGTAGGAGGAGGAGGTGAAGGAGATGAGGGTCCAACCAAAGTAATACCACTTCGTGTTGTTATAGCTTTCATTTCTTCCCTTGGATTTGGTATGGTGTTGCTAGGAAGCCCACCTTGATTTCCAATGGAAAGTAATTTAGCCATTTGGCCCATCTGTTCTTGCATTAATTTCATTGTAGCCTCGTGATTTCGATTTAATGCTTCTTGATTTCGGGTTTGAGTTTCTTGTTTCAAGATTAATTGTCTCAACAATTCATCCGTGGAAGATTGAATTGGAGCTTGATTTGCATTTTGAGGTTGAAATTGATTTTGATTAAAACCGGGGCCTTGATTTTGATAAAATCCTTGGTTTTGATTATAATTGTTTCCTTGATTAAAATTCGGCCCACGGTTGTTTTGATTATAACCTTGATTTTGGCGATTTTGGTATTGATTTTGGGTATTCTTGTTTTGATTATTTTGATTGTTTTGATTCAATTGATTTTGATTTTGATTTTGATTGTTCGATTGATTGAAACCGGGTGGTCCAAGGTAATTGTTAGAACGATAGCTTAAGAGATTTCGGTTTCCTTGATTAAAGGTCCCCGACGTAGCATATACGTCCTCTTAGGTGTAGCCACTGGCGGCTTGACACTCGTAATATGGATGTGGACCACCACAAGTCTCGCAGTTTTGATTTACTGCATGAACGGGATGGGAAGGTTTTTGCATATTATCAATTTGTTTTCCCATAGCTTCGATTTGTTTGGTAAGAGCCGCTAGGGCATCATTTTGAGATGAACTACCAATAGCACTCGAAGCTTGGGGTGTGTTCCGTGAAGTACGATCCTTTGCTTTGTTTTCTATGATTGTTAATGCTTCTTGGGTGTTTCTCATCAACAAATTTCCACCCGCAGCTGAATTGAGTGAATCTTGATCACTTTGATTCAACCCATTGTAGAAAGTATCAATTTGATGAAGGGGTGAAAATCCGTGATGAGGACATTTAGCTAGAAGCTCCTTGAAATGATCCCAAGCCTCACTAAATGTCTCCCCAAAGTTTTGATGAAAATTTGTGATGGCATTTCGAAGATTTGTTGTTTTTGAGTGAGGAAAGAAACGATTCACGAACTTGGAGACTAAGTCCTCCCAAGTTGTGATGGAGCCAGGAGGTTCCTTTTCAAGCCAAGTCGGGCACTCTCGAGAAAAGGGAAAGAATCAATTTTATCACATTATGAGGAACTTGATTAATCTTTAAAGTTTGTGTGATTTTTGTGAATCTTTTGATGTGTGAGTGTGGATCATCATTCTCAAAACCATGGAATGAGATGCTTGTTATTAGATTTAACAAGTCGATTTTAATCTCAAATTGGTTTCTGAATGGCGGACACGACGATAGCATCTCCAACACCTTCGATAGGTGCTTGGAGAAGCTCCTCCATCGGGCGGAGTTCGTGACCCTCATTTTGATGAATGGGACCCGGAGGCTTCTGATTGATGTTTTGATTATTATTAACCATATTAAGTTCTTCAAAATTAAATAAATGTTAAGGATCACAACGATTTCTCACGAATTAATCTTCGGGATTAGTTAAAGGAGAATTTAATTCGTTTGAAGAAGATCGAGTGCTCATGCACTAAAAATAAAGTGAATTGAAAAATATTTTTGGCTTTTTTGAAAATATTTTTGAAAAAGTAAAATATTTTGTGTTTTAAAATTTTTGTATTATTTTTTTTTGGATTTTTGAAAATTTGCAAAAATTAACACAGGAGAAAAGGTTCTTCAAGGCACAAACTTAAAACAAAACAAAAATCGTAACACCTCTCCCCGGCGGCGTAAACTGATTCGTTATTTTGTAGCGGGTTTAAAATTTGTATTCCGATTAAGAATCAATCACTACTTGAGGACAAGTAATAATCAACCTTCCGGATGTCGTATTCCTAGGCGAGAGATGAATTGAATTTTATGTTTTTGTTTGTTCGTTTAAAATGATGCTTGATTATCGTTTTGGTTTTGTTTGGTTTTGTAGGCTAATTTTTAAAACTTTTATACTAATTAATAAAGAAACTATTTTAAGTGAGATAAAATTAAACTAATAGCAAATAATACCGACTAACAATATATGATAAAAAGCTATGCTTGTCAAGTGTGGTGAAAAGTTCTTTAAGTGTGGATTTTTTTTTAAAAGCAAAGCATATGTAATTAGCCGTCGAAACAAATTATTTCCTCACAACATTGACATATTGAAAACAATTATTTTTCTAGGTAAAAATTAGTAGACTTTAAATAATTAATTATACCAACGGCTTTTGCCCGTTAAAATAACCAACTACTCAAATCATCGATTATTCGAAAATTATTAATTAACAACCTTTAATTATCCGTTTAAAAAGTAGATTTTCTCACAACGTTGGTTTATATTGAAAATCCTACTTTTTATCTAGATAAAATCTACTTGGTTAAATAGATTAAAATCCTTAACAGCTTTTGCCGTTAAGTTTCTAAAAATCAAACCAAGTAAACCAAGGCAGTGTAATAATCCTAATATTCCACACTTAATTTCACAATTCACCAATCACTTAACAAGCATAATAAAAATCTACTCACTAATAGTCATAAGTAAACCAACAAAGATAATAATAATAAGCTCAACAAACATCATTTTTCCACAAGCTAAAAGAGAAAGTAAGGAAAATAGAACCCGATCTACAATACTAGACGAATAAAACCACCCGATTTTATAAACTTATCAAACCCTAAAGTTTACTTCTTTATAAGCTTTAATAAAACCAAATATTTAATAAAGTTTGTGACTTTATTAACTAATTAGCTTATTAAGACTAAAAAGCTTTAAACTTTAGTTAATAAGAAAGCTTATAAAACCCCTAAGCTCCTCGCTTAGGATGAAAATGATGAGAAACTAAGCAAGATCACAACTTTATCAAAGGTTAGAGAATAAGCAATATTATGGATCAAATAAGCTATGGAAAAGCTTATTGATCTAAAAAGTACTAAACTTTAAACAAAATAAGCAAAGAAAAAGCTTAAAGATTAGATCCAATATCCACCCAAAACTAAGTGGTTCAAATCCGAAGATTAAACGTGAGTTGGGTATATTTAAGGACTAGATCTAAATAAATAAGCTAAAGATAAGATAAAAAGATTAAAACTTTTTGATTTTTTATAAAAGAAGTTGAAAAAGAAAATAAATCTAAGTAAATAAAAGAGTTTTTTGAAAAGAAACTAAAAATAAAAAGTGCTTATTGAATAAGCTATATGAAAAGCTTACCCAAAAAGCTAGTCTTTTATATCTAAAAATAAGCTATAAGGAAGAGCTTATTCAAGATAAAAAGATATGTAAAAGGCTTAAAGTGAAAAAGCTATAAGAAAGCTTATCACTAAAAAGCTAATCTAATAAGCTACAATAAGCTAATAAGCTAAAATAGATTATTAGATAAGAAAAAGAAAAAAGAAAAGAAAGAGATGAAGAAGATAAGCACTTAAGTAAACTCCATAAAATTCATTATCATTAATAAGCTAAAAAGGTTTGGTACAATAAGATCTTAAAAATAAGCTACTACAATAATAAGCACTAAAATATAAAGCTAAAAACTAAAAAAAAGAGTGTGTGTGTAAATTAATGTCCCCCTGAGATGATTCGGATCTTGGTATTTATAGCACTCAATTCATTCTCGACCCTTCCAATGATTCATCCCTATCCTCGTATTCCATTTTTACTTGGCCACGGTTCTGGAAGGATAGGAGGATGCAAGTAAATGGTGCTGAGTGGTGTTGGATGGCAGGAACAAAAAGATTCACTGTCTTGAATAATTTTGGGACGTGAGGTTCACGTGCTAGTTGAATTCATGTATCTTGATTCATGTATATGCTATTCATCAAATTGTAACTGATTTTCACTTGGGCCACGTGGAGGACTGGGACTCGTGTAGCAGCTGATGAGCATGTAAAAAAATAAATATTGCCACAAGTGGGATTGAACCCTGACCTCTTGCTAGAAAGCATGCACCCAACCACTAGACCAAGAGCCTTTATGTGTTAATTCTTTTGCATTTAATTTTTTTTAATGCTCTTTTAATTGATCCAAATTTTAGCCATTATCTTTAAAATAATTTTCGTTCGAGCTCCATTTGATCTCTTCCTTGATGCTCCAATAAAATAGCCACTTGAATCGATATTTCGTGCTCTTTCCAATAGTGTGCTTGGATAATTTTTACGACTTCATTTGAATATTGAAATATGGGAAAACGTCGTCGAAACTCATCCAAAAATCACCGTTTTTGCTTTGTTTTCAAACCCTCGTACCTGCATGACATAATAACACATATACAACATTTTTGCAATATAATTTGACATATTTCATGGTTATTAGTCCGATTTAGCATATTTTTAGATATAAAATGATGTGTGTTTTAGCACTCATCAGAGAACACTTCAAAGACCTAGATGAGAACGTTAGTGGAAAAGTAAGATTCGGAGATGGATCTCACATAGAGATCAAAGGAAAATGTTCAATTTTAATAGAATGATGATCTAAAAAACAAAGAATCATATCACACGTATATTACATTCCCAGACTAAAAAGCAACTTATTGAGCTTTGGAAAACTCACCGAAATCGGTTGTAAAGTAGTAATGGAAGACGATGAATTACGACTTTATGACATGGACAACAAAATCTTCATAAAAGTCACAAGACAAATAAACCGTTTATACAAAGCAAGTCTGAAGATAGGCACACATGTTTGCCTACTAGCAAACTTGAAGGAAAACACTTGGTTATGGCACGCAAGACTAGAACATCTCAACTTTGAATCACTAAAATCAATGACTCAAAGAGAGTTAGTTCAAGGAATACCTGCCATTAAACATACAACACAAATCATGGATGTTTGTTTAATTGGTAAAAACAAAGCAAGGCCATTTCCCAAGAAAGCAAAAACTAGATCAACTCACCTTTAGATTTAGTATACGGAGATTTATGTGGACCAATTACACCACCAACACCATTATCTGAAAGATACATATTTCTTCAGTCGATGACTATTCAAGATATATGTGGGCGTATTTCCTAAACACGAAAGATCAAGCATTTGATACTTTCAAGGAATATAAGAATACAATAGAGAAGGAGCTAAGGAAAAATTAAAAATGTTTAGAACTGATCGTGGAGGAGAATTCACATCTAACGAATTCACTCAATACTGCAAATAAAATGGCATAGCACGACAACTTACCGCACCTTACGCACCGCAACAAAATGGAGTAGTTGAACGAAGAAATAGGACAATTATGTCTAAAACAAGATGCATGATGAAAGCAACCAACATGCCTCAAAATTTTTAGGTTAAAGCTGTTAGACATTCAATATACATTCTAAACAGCGTTCCTACAAAAGCCTTAGAAGACATCACCCCATATGAAGCGATTAAACAAAGAAAGCCAAACTTAGAAAATCTAAAAGTTTTCGGCTGCATAGCATATACAAAGGTACCATCACAACATCTGACAAAGTTAGATGACAGAAGCAACAAAATGGTATACTTAGGAAATGAACAAGGATCAAAAGCCTACCGACTATTTAATCCAACAACACAAAGAATTTGTGTTAGTAGAGATGTGAAGTTTAAAGAGGATGAAGCATGGGTCTGGAAGGATTACTTGATTGAACACACCAACAATCAACTTGAATGGTTTGACTTCGAAGTCGAAAACCTTGAAGCCACAAATGATCATCAGGAACAAGAAATCCAACCAATTGAAGAAGACAACGATATCCCTACAAATGATGATGATGAAAATACAACATCAACAACAAACTCACCCTCACAAGCATTTTGCACACCATCTACAACTTCATCGCGAGTAAACGCTCAAATTACACCTACTACCTCAGCACGTTCAACAAATCAAAGTAACTCAAATACAACCAGGAATTTACATCCATACTTTGATCATACACAATTACAAGGTTTTAGAGCATTAACTGATATATACGATAACACCGAGGAAGTATTACCCAAGCAACTATTACTGGCTGAAGATGAACCTAAGAACTGCAAGGAAGCATCAAACGATCTAAAATGGATTGAAGCAATGAAGGTCAAATTAGATTCCATCAATAGAAACAATACATGGGAACTAACCACTCTACCCAAAGGACATAAAGCCCTTGGATTAAAGTGGGTATTCAAGACCAAGAAAGATGCTAATGAAAATATAGTCAAGCATAAAGCAAGACTAGTAGTAAAAGGCTACATACAAGAGCATGGCATAGATTTCGAAGAAGTCTTTGCACCTGTAGCAAGAATGGAAATAGTCCGATTACTATTAGCCATAGCTGCTAATAATAAATGGGAAGTACACTTGACGCCAAATCTGCATTTCGCATGGAAACTTTGAAAGAAGTATGTTACACAACCCAAAGGATTTATAAAGAAAGAAGATGACGGAAAAGTCTACAGACTCACAAAATCTCTATACGGTTTAAGACAAGCACCACGTGCTTGGAACATAAAATTAGACAACACCTTGAAGTCTTTAGATTTCAAGAAATGCGCTTTGAAACAAGCTGTCTACACAAAGAAATCAAAAGATTCAATACTTCTAGTTGGATTCTACGTAGATGATTTAATCATCACTGGCACACCTAAAGAACAGATAGAAAAATTCAAAGCTCAAATGGAAGAAAATTCGAGATGAGTGACCTAGGATTACTATCCTAATACTTAGGAATTGAAGTCACAACAAACCGGAGGCATATCAATAAAGCAATCCGCCTACGCAAGCAAGATCCTAAAGGAAGTTGGAATGCAAGACTGCAAAGAAACGCTAATACCTATGGATCGAAGAACAAGCTAACAAAGAATACTGAAGAAACAACGGTCAACTCAACTGGATACATAAGCTTAATTGGATGCTTACGATATCTGCTACATACAAGACCCGACTTAAGTTATTCTATTGGATTACTTAGTCGTTTTATGCAAGAACCAAAGGAACAACATATGAAAGCTATAAGGCAAATACTACGCTATGTAAAAGGAACAAAAGACTATGGAATCACCTACAAACACAATGGAGGAAATCAGATACAAGGTTATAGTGTCGTAAGCTACGAGTCAACACTCAAGAAGGAAAAGGCACTACTAGAATTATATGCTACTACGGTGAATCACCAATCACACAAAAACAAGCCACAAGAGCTCTACTATCATGTGAATCAATTCATTGCAAAGAATAAAGAATAAAAACACAAGCATTATGGTTAAAGAGATTACTAAGCAAGCTTACACATACCCAAGAAGAAAAGGTTACAATAATGGTCGACTACAAGTCTGCCATCGAACTAATGAAGAATCCTGATTTCACGGGAAGGAGTAAGCACATAGACATAAAATATCACTTTATACGAGAATGCGTTGAAAGAGAAGATTTACAAGCCGAAGTTTATGTTGGAGAATTCAGAAGGCTGACATGCTTACAAAAGCACTGCCGAAGATCAGATTCCTAACAATGAGACAACTAATCGGATTCAAAGATTTACAACAAAGCTACTATGACTAAGGGGGAGAATATTGGGTTAATCCCAATCGACCCATACGACCCGGTCAACCCAACTGGTCAAACACAGAAAGTCAACACATGACCGTTACAAAGTAACTGCTATTTGGCAGTTACAAACATAACTGCCATATGGCAGTTATCTCCCTAAGCGACACAACCTTTCAACATACCCTTTCATTTTGTATAAATAGTTTAGCACTTGTACAGATTATCAATGATGACATATTTGATTTAATACAAAGTAAATTTACAGAACTTTTTTTCATTCCTTGTTTAGTATATTTTGATTTGACTTAGTAAGATCATTGATCCATAAATCGGGTTGAGGCCAACAGCTTTTACTCAAGATTTGTTTACCACAGTATGTCTTTTCACTAATAGTTTATAACTTGATCCCCTAATAATCTCGATCTTTAATTAAATATCAATTTGTCATTCGCCAATCAACTGGATTTTAATCCATTTAACTAATCGGGGATCATGATAAATTATTTCAAATATATACTTCAATTCTGATCCAACTTGTATAACTCAAAAGCAATTGCTGACTGGTTTTGGTCAATGTTTTTATCTATTTCTAGATAACTAATTAATGCTTATATTTGTACTGAAGTTGTTCCAATCAAGAATAACAGCTTGGGTAGTAAAGATACGTCAGACGTGGAGAACCAAGAGACACCCAAGAAGGATAAGTTTGTTACCAAGCACACGAGGAGGTGCTTCCACAGCGATATGCTATATATGAACTATGTGATTCCAAAACTATAAACTCATAATTGTAAACCGATATTATTCCCATTCCTCTCATAATGAATACACATAAGAGTATAAATACATAATACATGATATAAATGGGCTAGACCCAATACTAAACAAATGCATGGGCCTAATGTACATCATGACATATGTCATCAGTTTCCCCCACAAAGAGCGGGAGAAGGACGAACGCCTTCATGGATCGAAAATCATCAAATAACGCATAGGGAAGACCTTTGGTGAAGATATCTGCAAATTGATAACGAGAAGGAACGCGGAAGAACACGAACAAGACCCGCCACCGGTCGCGAACAAAATGTATGTCAATCTCAATGTGCTTCGTGCGCTGATGTTGCACGGATTGGAAGACATATACACAGCACTCACATTATCACAGTAAACCAATGTAGCACGCTGCAATGGGGAATGTAGCTCAAGTAATAAGTTACGAGCCAAGCCGTGTCTCGGAATAACATTAGCAACACCATTTTACTACCTTCCGCGACTGAGCGCGAGATAGAGTAGCATGTCGCTTGGAGGACCAAGATAACAAGTTGTTGCCAAGAAACACAGTACCCGGACGTAGATCGGCGAGTAGTAGGGCAACCTGCCCAATCTGCAACGAATAAACCAACACAGGGAAGAGGAGATGTAGAAAACAATGAAGTCCATAATCAAGAGTTCCCCGAACATAACGAATCGCTTGAGAGCCTCTAGATGTTGCTCCCGAGGATCATGCATAAATAAACAAACTTGCTGAACTGCATATGACAAATCAAACTGGTAAACGAAGATAACGAAGTGATCCCGCAAGGCTTCTATAAAGAGTCTGGTCATGCACCATAGGACGACCATCAAGACCGAAGTTTAGACTCAAGATCAACTGGTTGTACCGACATGAATGACAATTGAGCATACTAGCACGCCCAAAATCTCTAAAGCATACTTCCGCGCAAAGAAACATACCGTAGCATCACGAGAAACATATATGCCCAAAAAATAATGTAAAGAACCAAGGTCAGTCATCGAGAACTCGCTATGGAGAGAAGAAATGATCCACAGAATAATGTTGCATGAAGCAGTTAAAAATAATATCATCAACATAAATCAACAAGTATGCAATATCGGGTCCCTCTTCAGATATAAATAGTGATGAGTCGCAGCGACTATGAGCAAAACCAACCCGGTAGCATAACCTGCAAATGTCAAACCGGCTCGGGAGCCTGCTTAAGACCATAAAGAGAACGTTGCGTACATATACATGATTGGGACGCGTGGGTCACGTAAAACCTGGTGGCCGGGTATATATCACCTTGATAGGTTTCCATGTAAAAGGCATTCTTGACATCAAGTTGATGAACAGTGCCAATGTCGAGAAGCCGCGAGGACCGAAAGCACGGTACTAATGGTTCGGCTTAACCACCGGACTAAAAGTCTCATCGTAGTCAATCCCAATTTGTTGATCGGCCATTAGCGACAAAGTAGCCTTATATCGACCGAGGGATCCGTCAAGCAAAATATTTGTGCTTAAATAACCACATGGAATCGAACAATGTTCGTGTCGTGGTCGTGGGCAATAAGAATCCAAGTTTCATTTTTAATAAGCGCATTATATTCATCAAGCATAGCATTTTGCCAATTTGGGTCGGTGAAAGCTGCATTATAGCTTTTTGGTAATGGGGAAATTGTAGAGACGCGGACAATTATATTTTTGGATTGGCCGACGATACCAAAGGCGGCCAGTGACCATGGATGAGTGGAAACAGAGTCATGGTGGGGTCGCGGCCCTGATGGAGTGATTGGGCCGATTGGGTTTGTTGGGAAGGTTGAGCCGTTTGGTTTGGTTGGTCTGATTGATCTTGGTGATCTTGTTGGGCCAAGTGTGATGATTGGGTGGATTAGGTGTGGTGATCTCATTGTTTTCTTGGTTATGTGTGAGGCGAGGTTGGGTCGAGTGTGGTGGTAGGTGGTCCGAAGACAAGTTAGGGGGTGTGGGGGTCCTAGCAGGCTCGTTGGTGATCGGGTCGGTGGCGATGGACATGGGTAAGAGTATCGGGTCCTCGTCAAGGAATGTGTAGGAGGGGGCATCGTTGGGTGTGATAACGGATTCAGTGACCATGATGAAGGATGGAAGGAGATTTAGTGTTAACAGGGTCTAGCCCATTTATATCATGTATTATGTCTAACAATAATACTAAACCATGCATATTACGAGTGATTTGTTTATAGTTAAGAAACATTAAACTTATATGGATCGACATACCTTGAAATAATATTACGTATGTACTTCTCTTTTATAGCATTTTATTTCATTGACAAATCATATCTGCTTTTTTGTGTAGTTGTCCCGAGTATTTGTGTCAAGTTATGGGAGACAACACTGCTGCATGGTAAGCACAAGCTTCCACCGAACTAATTAGTCTTAGGAACATAGATCTTATGACACCGAAAGAACTCATTACGAGGAAAATGGGCTACACATATAGCCAGATGTGTTGGTAATCCGTCGGTAATGGCTGTTATCGACGTATCACTAATGTTAATTTTTTCGTAGGTAACTTTTATTGACTAATTCCTAAAATCGGCGATAAAATTATCTATTGGAAATCCACGCGATTAGTATCTATAAATGACAGAAGAGGAAGTAGCATTTTTGAAAAGTGGATTCTTCTTAAAAAAATAATTAGGTTATTAAATAAACTAAGTTTGAGCTTGGGTTCGTTTATGCTAGGCTCATTTTGAGGTGTTGGTGAGTCAATTTTGATTAGGTTACATGCGGCTTGGGTCGTTTACACCCTTAAGATAATTGGCTGCTAGTGGTACACATGCTATGTTGAAGGTATTGGTTAACATATAATGATTGAAGGGCATTTACTTCATACGATCTTAAATATCTGCGTGCCTTATTTTTGCCTGAACACTAGTAATTATCAAAAACAATAAACTGAAGACTTGCTGTCAAATTGCTCTTTAAATTTATCTATTATTATTATTATTATTATTTATATATATATATATTATTTTATTATTATTATTATTATTATTATTTTATTATTATTATTATTATTATTATTATTATTATTATTATTATTATTATTAAAAAAAAAAAAAAAAAAAAACATCACTTCATTAGAAAATCAAAGGGTTTACAGGAAATTAGTGGGAAGCCGAGATACTAGTTGGGCTCCCACTCCTCTAGCTATAGCAAAACAAACCCTACTAAAAATATACTCCAGCACGCGCCCCAATATCTTGGGTGACAACAATGTTTACTACTCGTATTTGATTAATCACAATACCGCACATTAAGCACCTCAAGGATGAAAAATTAAAGCACAATACAACTATTAAGCTACTCAGGCGTATATGCGAGGAAGCTGATACAACACATACATCAAGTGATATTGAACATATTTATAGCTCTCCATTTTGTTTAGCTGTGGAAAACAACAACGCTGAAACAATAGATGTTCTGACCACATATTTTTGCGGGATTATATGCTTCCAAGAAAGAAGGGCATAATATATATCAATTGACAGTCTTGAACCGAAGCGAAAAGGTCTACAACTATATTCTACATCATGGACACATG
>OU343217.1:283038991-283092282 GCA_910596185.1 Chrysanthemum makinoi
GGTTAGGAATTAGAAATTCCGTGTATTAAAGAGTCGGTCACCTCAAGTATATGTAATCGTTAGAAAGCTCGTAGTTGTAGTTATTTTAAGTTAAGTAGTATTTAGTTAAGTAACACCGTGGAGGACGGACGGTCTTTACCCATCTGATGCCCGATCCACACCATGTGTATGCTTATGTAAGACTATAAATACTCTCTACCTCCCAAGGTAGAGAGTTGGAGCTCATAATAATATCTTTCACTTTCTCTCACTAAGTTCCCTAAACCTCTAACTTTCTCTCTCAAGAATTCCATCTATACGCTACCTTGTGTTATGGTTTGATGTGTATGTGAAAAGTTAATATCTAACAATTGGTATCAAGAGCCATGGTTAGATCATATCTTACACATCTTTGGATTTCTAGTGGTTTTTAGGTGGTTTTAAGTTTGAAAAAGTTTAGTGGTTTTAGCATCATTTGATTGATTTCTAGTGTTAAAGTTTCGATTTTGGTTGTACTTTTATGTTTAGAATCATCAAAAGTGTTTAGGTTTTCATTTGGTAAGCTTGAATCATCTTGGTTGGGTTGTTTTGGATTGAAAAGTGAGGTTTATATGGTTTTTCAAGCTAGCTTAACTTAGCTCACGGTAGTCTTGGTAGCTAATCTTGCTTCACATTTGTGTAGCTTACTCACGTTGTTGGAACTAGCGAGTTAGATCGAGCGAGTTAAAGTACAAGTAGTGGATTCTCCACTACGGGTAGCTTAACTTGTGGTAGCGACTTGGTCAAGAGCAGTTGCTCTTTAGCTTAACTTGTGTCTCTAGCGACTTGTGTAGCTAATTGTCGCCAAAATTTGGTTAGCTTAATTTGGTCAAGAGCAGTTACTACTTAGCTTAATTTGTTTTTGTTAGCGACTTGGGACTCTAGCGACTTAGGGGTGTAGCTTAATTATTAGCTTAATTTAGTGCATTAATTTCTAGCGACTTAGTGCACTAATTTCTAGCGACTTAGTGCATTATCTTCTAGCGATTTAGTATTTTATCCTCTAGAGTCTTGAGTGATTGTTTACTTTCTCTTGATTCAAGAAAATCCCGTGAAAGAATCCATTTCCCGGTTTAATCATAGAGCTATAAAATCCCGTATAATCTGTTAACATGTCTACCAACGTTCCCACTGTTATCTCCACCGGTCGATGTTCAAGCACTGGTTCGTGACATCTCGCCCACCCATGCTTGACAGAACCGACTACGACTCTTGGGCTCAACGAATTAGACTGTATTGCCTTGGAAAGGAAAATGGTGTCAACATTCTCAAATCCATTGATGAAGGACCATATCGAATTGAGACGACTAGAGACATACTTGATACTAATGAGATGGTACTCTGCTTACGGAATTGACAGACCTAAGATGTATGATGAGCTTGATGATAAGGATAAAAAGAGATTTGATGCAGATATCAGGGCTTCAAACATTGTTCTTCAAGGTCTTCCTAAAGACATCTACAAGCCGATCAATCATAACACAGATGCTAAGGCAGTTTGGGACAATGTTAAGATGCTTCTCTCGTGTTCTCAATTAACTATGGAAGACAGAGAATCCCAACTCTATGACTAATTTGAGCATTTCAAGATGAAACCAGATGAGAGTGTCTATGAGTACTATGTGAGATTTCATAAGTTAGTTAATGACATGAGGAACATCAGAATGACTATGCCTAACATTCAGATGAACTCAAAATTTGTGAACAACATGAATCCCGAATGGCACAAGTTTGTTAACCGTGGAAGCTCACTAAAGGATTGAAGAATACAAACTATGAGCAACTCTATGCCTTCCTCCTTCAGAATGAGAGACATGCTATGTTTGAAAAATTAATTCTCAATCAGCTCAAAACCAACCAGGGAGAGACAAGCTCGCCTAATGACTCTACAGCTTTCTACTCAAACATCGGAATCACAACCAAAGCATCACAAGTCATACCCTTGGGTAATGGTAATCACAAACTCATTCCTGATCCTATGTACAAACAAGCTCGATGCCGATACTCACGCGGTAGCTTCATTAATCAACTAGCTCTTCTCATCAGTCAAAACATGAATACTCTCCCACCAACCAACAACAACCTCGAATCAGATCTAACCCACACAATCAAGCCACTATTAAAGATGGAAGGATCGGTGCAACCAGAGGAAAGACAAGATGATCGTGGACGAGGTGGAGCCGAGAGGTTATGTTGGAAACCATAATCGAGGAAGGAATGGTAACCAAGGTCAAACTAAGCTCATCAAATGTTATAACCGTGGTGGAGAGGGACACATTGCAAGGAACTGACATCTCCAAAGCCCACGCATGCCGATTATTTCAGAGAAGATGATGCCGGCTCAAGCTCGACAATGGTGCTACTCGAATGAAGAGGAATTGCTATTTCTGGCTGAAGGCAATGCCAAGACCTATGATGCAGATGTGGATGAGCAGCCTACTCAGAAGATAGGTCACAATCATCAGAATGCCTTTCAAGTGGTGACCGTGATGCATGACTGATGTGGATGATACCACGGCACACACAATTTTTATGGCTAGCATCTCTCCAATGGTTTCTCCCAAGGTCTCCTCTACATCACTAGCTGGGCCATCCCATGACAAGCTCATCTCAGAGGTATTAAAACTATATGATGATGTCGATGTGCACCAGATGCATGACAAAGTACAATCAACTGAAACTATTGAATCAAATATTGAAAATATGGGTAATATCAATATTGTCCCATATGATCAATATGTGAAACAAAGTGAAAGTGAAGTTGTACCAAGTGATGCATCTTCCGCAGTCAACAATGAATATGTTTGTGATGAATACACCGCATGTGCCCCGATGATTCCATTATTTCTCAACTAAATGCCTATAAAGAACGTGTTGCTATTTATGAACAACGTGCTAAGTTTGAGTTGACCACTCGTGAGCATGAAATGGATAACCAAGTAAGTACAGGAATTAGAAAAAGTAAGTTTAGAGAAGAAATATTGAAACAAGAATTAAATTCCTTGCAAGAAAAACTCTCTAAAACATCTAAGCAAAAACAAGAACTTCAAGAAAATGCTTAAGCAAGAATTTAATGCAAAGGAATCAAAACTCTTGAGAGATTTTTCTAATCTGAAAACTTTGAAAACAAACTTGAGAACAAGTTGTACATACAAGGAAACACCATTCAGACTGCTCACATGGTCACTAAACATCGAGTCTTAAGCGATAAGCATAGCATTTCCCTTGTTGAGGAACCGAATCCAGAGGTAATTAAAAAGGCTAGAAATGCTCATAAGGTGCTTTATGATGGTAATGAAATTCTTAAGCCTATGCAGAAACCTAGTTGCGCTTGAGTGCACCGAGGAAGATAAGAAATCGGATGAAGTCACTAGGAAAGGATGAACAAAAACTAGATGACCCGAAATGCAAAGAGAAAAGATTATTATCACTCCCCATGACTACAAGAAGGAAAACTGGATTTCCTTGAACATGTTTAAGCCTCAAACATTGCTGACCCCTGAACAAGTGTTCCGAAAAAGGATATGGACTTGCAAAAGTGAAAATCTTGTTGAAAAGAATCCCCTTGTAGGAAATTCCCAAAGCAACCGAGTATCCTCCAAATACACCAATGCATCTAGTTCCTAGAACTATTGCCACTAAGAGCAAGACCTTAATCAGTCAATATGTTATTCTTCAACTATTTACCGATTTTGAGAAAACTTGTAAGTAAAGGATCACACCCACGGATAATCAAGGGAAAGGGTTTTGAGCAAATGAAAGAATGTTATTTAACTCAGGTCATGCCTTTCTTTAAACAACTAAAAGATCATTTTGAGAGTCTTAAAACGGGGACAAAATCGATATTAAAGAAATGGAAAAGGAATTTGATGCAATGGTAGTTGAAGTTAGTGATTATGAGCGTACACTAAAATATAATGAGATTGAGAGGAAGAACTTGCATACCTTAAATGAGACTCTTATTACTGAATGTGTTGCTCAAGATATCTTTTTCACCGCTTCAAATTGCTCTATTAATGCTTCCAAATTTCATGAACTATCTGTGGCCCCGAAAGTCTCCCATGATCGTGTCATTGAGCTTGAAAAACAATTTAACTAAACGAGAAAATTGAACTAGATGATCACAACAATTTGGTTAAACATTTTTCTAAACTCGAAGTTGAGCATTTTAATTTACAACTAAAATATCAACATCTTAAAGAAAATGTTAAAACTTCAAATGTCAAGACATCGCCAGATGCTCCGAGTTTGATGCGCTTTTCAAATTAACAAACGTGATGAAAGATTCAAGCTCAGTAACGCGATCAGAAAGTTGAAAGCCCAAATCTCTCAATTAAAGGGTCAAACGAACAATAAGACAAGCTCCCAAATCCCTCCTTCTTTAGATTCTCAGCATTCTCAAACTTTTCATCTTCAAAACTTAGTTGATGCCTTACAAAAGGAAAACGCGAGTTTTCTAGAAGAAAATGAAAAAGTTAAGCGACATTTTAAAGAGTTATATGATTCAATGAAAGTCACCCGTGACCAAAACAACGAAAAATAACGTCTTTACAAAAGGAAATTGAGAATCTAAGAAGTCGGGAAATGGGAAGCCGCCACTTGTTTTCAATAAGAATGTTGTCTCAAAGTCACCCTTAGGATCTGCAAATACACTGTGACTATTAAATATATTCCTCCTCATCTTAGGAATAATGAACATGCTTTTCATGAATCCTGTGCTCACCTTAAGGATAGTCTAGAATGTCTCAGTGAGATTGTCGAAGAGGATTTCATTAATAAACCTCTTGATAGTGAAATTAGGTTTGCTTGCCTCCAGGCCAAACGATCTCAAGAGTTGCTAGAATGTGTAATTGCCACATGCCCAAAATCCTTACCCTTAGGTGAAAAAGGCAAGGCTGTGATGCCTTGTTCTATGCCTAGTGCCAAGCAGGAAATCCGTTCTATGCCGGGTCTTAAAAAGGAAACACTAATGTGCCTTCAAGTAGTTCAGATTCGAGATATGTTAGTGCTAAGAAAGTGAACTTTAGTGTTCCTGCAAAAAGCTCAAATCACAGTCTTAAAGTATACACTAATGTGCCTTCTAGTACTTGGATCCTTGCACATCAAGCTTAGGAATGCAAAAATTAGATCAACCAACTAATGTTCCCATTCCCTCTGAGGAGTAATCGGTGACTTTAAAGCGAACGGGTCAAAGTCTCAAGACAATACAAGGAATGATAGGACCTTGCAAGCTAAGAATGTGCATTGGAAGAGAGTAGAAGACCAATCTAGGAACTTTAGGCTTGAGTTGAATAAAACGAATCGTGTTGATTCTATTATTAGCCTTAGGCGCATCGTAATTAATTGAATTACGATACTATTGCAAACCTTGTAATCTGCATGCTTGAATTCATTTGCTAATCATGAATGTGGTGTGAATGCTTTGTCTAATCTTTGTCAAATGCCCGATTAAAATTGCTAATGCTAATAATCGTGCAAATAAGGCAAAAAGGCAAAAAGCGAAGATGTTAGAAAAGCAGTGGAAACCCACAGGAAGAACTTTTATAAAGATAGGTTATTATTGGATACCTTTTGGTCATAAGAATTATCAGTTTTGTTCTCAAACCTGCTAAGATTATGCCCACTAGAAAATGGATGCCTCTTGGTAGAACTATTCCCTTAAGAAGTAAACATACTTTGAATAGGGCAAATACGCATAACACCAACATTGCATCTATTCCCAATGATTCCATTGCTTCTACTTACGATATGGATGTTTACGATTACGATGTGGGTGTTCCAAATCTTGTTACTAACCAAATGGAACCCATTCTTGCATGGGGATCCCAATTATCGATTATCCATTTTTATGCGTGTTCAACCTGCAGATCGTTCAAATCGATTACGTGGTACACTGGACTCGTTCCAAGCATATGGCCGGAGACCGGTCGCGCTCATGAACTTCGTGAGCAAGTTCATCGGGACTGTTAGATTTGGTAATGATCATTTTGGTGCTATTATGGGTTATGGAGATTATGTTGTTGGTGATAGTGTCATCTCGAGAGTCTACTATGTTGAAAGGTTGGGTCATAATCGTTCTCGTTGGTCAATTCGTGACTACGATCTAGAAGTTGCCTTCAGAAAACATACTTGCTTTGTTAGAGATCTTAATGGTAAGGAACTGTTAAAAGGAACTCGTGGGTCAAACCTTTACACCATCTCTATCGATGACATGATGAGGGCTTCTCCAATCAGCTTGTTATCAAAGGCTTCAAAAACAAAGTCATGGTTATGGCATATCGCCGCCTCAATCACTTGAACCGGCACCATCAATGATCTTTCGTAAAGGACCTAGTTGTAGGTTTACCTAGACTAAAGTATGAAAAGGATCATCTTTGTTCAGCATGTCAATTGGGAAAAAGCAAGAAATATGCCCATAAACACAAACCTACTAACTCATCCGCGAAGTTCTTCATATGATTCATATGGATTTATGTGGACCAATGAGGGTACAAAATATCTTTGGGAAGAAATATGTGTTAGTTGTGGTTGATGATTACTCTAGATTCACCTGGGTCAAGTTCTTAAGGACAAAGGATGAAACTCCCGATATCATCATCAAACTCATCAAACATTGCGCAGTTCGACTTAACAAAACCGTCGAATTATCGGACGGACAATGGGCGAGTTTGTCAACAAACAACTTAATGAATTCTATGAAAGCGCTTGGAATCGGTCATCAAAGAAGTGTTTCACGAACTCCTCAACGAGCGGTGTAGTTGAAAGACTAAATCGGACTCTGGTTGAAGCCGCTAGAACAATGTTGATTTACTCAAAGGTTCCAATGTTTCTGGTCGTGAGCAATTGCCACCGCATGCTATACACAAAATCGTTCCCTAATCCACACCGCACATGGAAAAACTCCATATGAACTTGTCCACAATGAAAACCTAATCTCTCTCCTTCGTGTGTTTGGTGCATTGTGCTATCCAACTAATGAGGGTCAAGACTTAGGAAACTAGGGCTAAAGCGACATTGGAGTATTTGTAGGATATGCACCAAACAAAAAGGGATACCGAATCTATAACAAAAGAACCCAACATATCATGGAAACCATTCACGTTACGTTTGATGGTGACCGGTCAAATGGCTCTGGACAATCGGCTCCTGGGACCCGCACTTCAAGACAGTCCCATTGGTTCATCTCTTGTTCCAAACTCTACTCAAGAAACTCCATATGTACCTCCATCCGAAGATGATGTAAAGAAATTGTTTGATCCTATGTTTGATGAACTGTATGATTCAAACACTAATTAGGTAATGATTCCTGCGAGAGGATGCTCATATTCTGTGAATGAAGTCAATCCTTGGTCTCAATATCTTTAAGTCAAGAAGCACTTTGGCGATCCTTGATCTCATCAACAAATCATCATTCTTCAAATGTACATCATGGAAATGTTTACGCATCAATGATGAAGTTAATCCCTTTGCTACTACCGAAGATGCTCCATTTGAAAACATATTTGCTACTCACTGAATCATCATCGAACCATCTTCTTGAGGAGACATCGACTCGGCTACCTCAGTTCCTCAACAACTGCCACATGAACACCTTAGAAAATGGACTCACGATCATCCATTAGACAACATCATTGGAAATCCTCTCGTCTGTATCAACCGAAACAACTTGCAACCGATGCCCTATGGTGTTTCTTCAACTCCGTACACTCTAAGATCGAACCAAAAGATGTTAAAACCGCCATGAATGAAGACAATTGGTTCAATGCCATGCAAGATGAAATTCATGAGTTTGATCGACTTGATGTATGGGAGTTAGTACGCTCATCAGTATTGCTATGATTATAGCTCTCAAATGGATCTTCAAAGTAAAACTTGATGAGCATGGTGATGTGTTGAAAAACAAGGCTCGTTTAGTTGCTAAAGGATATCGTCAAGAGGAGGGTATAGACTTTGAAGAATCTTTTGCTCTTGTCGCTCGAATCGAGGCAATCGAATCTTTACGGCTAACTTTGCTAGTAAGAACATGGTAGTGTATCGGATGGATGTAAAGGCGGCATTTACGACGGAGATCTTAAAGAAGTCGTCTACGTCAACCAACCTGAAGGATTTGTGAATCAAGAGCATCCTACTCACGTTTATCGTCTGAAGAAGGCTCTCTACGGTTTAAAGCAAGCTCCACGGGCATGGTATGATACATCAAAGTTTCTTCTATCATCCGGATTGATAAAGAGCGATTGATCCTACATTGTTCACCAGGAAGTCCGGCAAACATTTAACTCATGTTCAAATTTATGTTGATGATATTATTTTTGCCTCGACCGACCCAATGGAATGTGATCATTTTCTAATGAAATGAGTTCTAAGTTTCAAATGTCAATGATGGGACAAATGTCATTTTCTTGGGATTACAAATTTCACAAAGTCCCGGAGGCATTTTCATAAATCAATCTAAATATGCAATAGAGATTTTAAAGAAATTTGGATTTGATTCAAGTGACCCTGTTGACACCCCATGATTGATCGAACCAAACTAGATGAGGACCACTCGGGGATCATGATTGACCAAACAAAATATCGTAGTATGATTGGATCCACGATGTACCTCACGCTAGTAGACCGACATCTTGTTATTTGTTTGCATGTGTGCTAGATACGAGCTAAGCCTACTAAAAAGCACCTTGAAGCGGTTAAGCGGGTCTTTCGGTATCTCCAAGGAACCATCAATATGGGACTATGGTACCCGAAGGACACCGGCATGTAACTAACGGCCTATGCGATCTTGATCATGCGAGGTTGTCAAGATACGTCGAGTACATCCGGAGGTGCTCGGTTTTGGGTGATAAGCTTGTGAGGTGGTCTTCAAAGAAGCAAATGAGTACTTCTATTTCCTCTACAGAGGCTGAATACATAGCCATGTCATCTTGTTGTGCTCAAATCTTATGGATGAGATCTCAATTATCTTACTATGGCTTTGAATTCAACAAAATCCTCTGCATCTTGTGATAATAAAAGTGCTATTGCTCTCTCATGCAACAACGTTCAACACTCAAGAGCAAAGCATATTGACATTCGACATCATTTCATCAGGGAACAAGTGGAAAAAGGTGTGGTGGAACTATATTTTGTGAGGTCTGAATATCGGTTAGCGGACATCTTCACCAAAGCTCTTCCAAGAGAACGTTTTGAGTTTATTATTCCTCGACTTGGCTTAAAAGTCTTCAACCGAAACACTCAAACGTCTTCAGGAGGAAGACGAGGAGTAAAGGTCTTTCTTCATCTATCTCTTGTAAATACTTATTCGAAAAACAAAATACAAAATTATAAAACTTTCAAAATCCATAAAAATCAAAAATCGAAAAAATCTTTAAAAATATTGTCTTTTGTCATGTTTTTTTTTTCGGTTCGAAAATATCTACGGTCTTTGTGCTGTCATTCAAAGAATGACCCGGGACTTTAGATGTTGTTGAATTCTAAAAAAAAAAAAAAAAAATTTAAAAACAAAAAAAAAAAAATGTTTTTGAGAGAAAGAGAAACAATGGTTTATTGTCATTTTCGGTGCAATAACCCGTTTAAAAGAAAGAACGAGCCATGTTTTACCATGTTTTCAAATTCCATGCTCTGATTCTATAACATTTATCTGCTGAAAACTAAATGCTTTGAAAAATAATTCGGTCTCTATTTTTGATAATCATCAGGACTTATTTGTCAAAATCTCTATCTCTCAATCAACAACCAATGTCATTGATTGAGGGGGAGAATGATTTCAATTAAATTAAAAAGTTATTTGGCATTAAATTGTTTTCAAAAGATATACATGCATGTTTTATCAATGGAGTTTAAAATCTCAACATCAGATCCTTATCAGTTAAAACGCTTTCATAATCAAGTCACAATTCTCCTTAAAAGCTTTCAAAATCAATTTAAATCTACAGAGATCACAAATCTCAAATGTTTTAATAATTGTGATCGGGGGAGAAGTTGTGATTTAAATAGGATTTAACCTGATAATTCGATAAATGGTTTCTTAAGTGATTAGCATGTTTGCCTCCCCGTAAGTGACAAACGATTTCAAATTTTCCATGCACACATTGAGGGGAGCATCTATATTAAACCACAATGATTTGAAGCGTGATCACTTATCTCAATGTGCAGGTTCCCTCTAGTATGTGCAAAACTCTTTTCAAATCTCGAGGCACATATTGAGGGGAGCAAAATCATGAAAACCTCATCCTTCCCCAAAATGCTTTATCTACTTGATTCGATTTGGGAAGTGATGTTGATATCTTTAGAAAATGGTAATCAAAGAAGTTAATTCTTTCTCTTGCCTCCGTGTGCAAAACAATTTCAAACATTTGATGCACATGTTGAGGGGAGCACTTATTCTAAAAATATCAAAAACAATTCAGGTACAAAATGCTTTGATAATATATCACAAGTATCTGGATTGATTTTCAAATGGTTTTCAATTGGTTCCAATGGCGGATGAACAATACCAAATAGACCGACCAACTTTACTTATGTATGGTGATATAAGGATGATAAGGTTAGGTATTTGTTCCCATGATCCGCGAGAACCGGAGGGATCTACCCAGGAACTATCCACTAGTTAGTGTAGAGTTCTTAGGTATGATAATAAAAGGAGAAAAGTGAGATATGGGAAGAGTGCTTGAGGACTGAGCTAGTCTTTGGAATAAACCCAACAAGGTTCTAGCTATGAAGTCTCGGTAAGCACCGAAGGGGTTGAAGAATTAAAAAGAATTGAATGAGAAAAGGGTGAAAACAAATAGCCCTCCATTTATTCAACCTTAGGGCGAATACCGGGTTCAATTCATATGCTCGATGGTAACATCGGTATTGAAGACAAGGCGTCATGGACCCAAAGTGGCATACTGCACTTCAACTTCCCAAACCACTCAAGTTCCTCTTAAAAGGACTTGTTTCATTCTCACGGGGAACCGACATTATCTATCGACTTTCTCTTAGAGATTGTTGATATTGAAGAAGGAGACCCTCTCCCTAGTCTCCGACACAGGATCCAAATATGCACAAATTGAGTCTAGAGCCACGAGATCATCAATAAATCTCATTAGGACACTTTCAATGAAGACTCTCTGTTTCACACAATGTGGAAAGAGAGATTATATCTTGAGTCCTACGCATTATCCTTGTGGTATTTCCCGAACATCCGAGTGATGTGTTTACATATTCACTGTGAAGATGGAAAGCCTTCTGGAGCCAACATCTAACAAGCTGGTAGGTGGCATGTGAGATCTATTATACAGATCAACCATGTGACAACGAACGAGAAAACAATGGGGCGATTCAATCTTTTGAATCAATCTCGGTTCAGGTTATGGATTGACGGATACCTTTGAAAAACGGTCTTTGTGCTTTAAAACTCTTTTCATTAGCACGTCGACCGTGTACTAATTTTTCAAATCAAAAGGTGTTTTATGATTGATAATTGATTTTCATTAAAACCTTCGCTGTATTGCAAAAACAATTTCTATTGAGCAATACACGATTGTTTTTCAAATATCTTTTCATCAATCGAGTGGACGTAAAATTTGGTTCACTCACTCCGTGTTGTCTTCTTTGAGACGTTCGGTTTGAGAACGGCATTAGAGCAGCGAAACCCTGTCAAGGAAATTCTTCGGAATTATACCGATCACGGCGTACTTGTACTGATCAAGCGGGGAACCGTGGGCCGTGTACCTCAATTCATCGAAAGTGATCAAAGACACTTTCGTGCGCTTTATTGCTAACCGTCTTATGCGAGGTACACCCGACGCGTTTGCTGATCAGAATGAAGCGGTCAATCCATAGGCGCATGCTCACTTAACACATTCATCTCAAAAGAAATCATGATTAGTGCATCAATGACTCTGATATTTCACTCCATGCTTACGCTACTGGCTGCGCCAATATCATGATTCAACAAATGCTTCCGCTACTCGATGAGAAGATATCATGATCCAGAATGTGAGCATGTCGGTCCGAATGTCACAACATCACATAATACCAACACCACAATGGATGTATCAGAGATTTTCTACTAGCTGATGATCTCAAAAGCTGGCTCAACATTATTATCACGTGGATCAGGAAAAGACCTCCACTTGGATTAACCAAACATGCAATGTGAAGAATCAATGACTACGAGCTTAGGAACAAAGGACTACATCAAGAATGCAAGAACAATTGTTAATGTCATATCTGTTTGTATTCAATGTAATTTTAGTGCATGATTGAGGTGACCTCCCTTAGGGGGAGATTGTTAGGAATTAGAAATTCCGGTATTAAAGAGTCGGTCACCTCAAGTATATGTAATCGTTAGAAAGCTCGTAGTCGTAGTTATTTTAAGTTAAGTAGTATTTAGTTAAGTAACACCGTGGAGGACGGACGGATCTTTACCCACTGTATGCACGATCCACGGCCCGATGTGTGGCGTTTTATGTAAGACTATAAATACTCTCTACCTCCCAAGGTAGAGTTGGAGCTCATAATAATAATTTCACTTTCTCTCACTAAGTTCCCTAAACCTCTAACTTTCTCTCTCTAGAATTCCATCTTAAACGCCACCTTGTGTTATGGTTTGATGTGTATGTGAAAAGTTAATATCTAACATAAACACACTGCAAACATGATATCAGGCCTTGATGCAGTGAGATACATAAGACAGCCAATCATTGATCTGTATAACTTGACTTCAATGGGTTGTCCATCTTCATCCTTGCCCAATGAGTTGATAGATTTAATAGGTGTAATGGGCTTCATAGCATCAAAATTGAACTTCTTAAGTATGTCAGATACATACTTATCTTGACTTATGAAAATTTCTTCCTTTGACTGCTTAACTTGAAGTCCCAAAAAGAATGTTAACTCACCCATTGAACTCATTTGAAATTCTTTCTGCATCAGCTGCTCAAACTCCTTAACCATAGACTGTTTGGTAGCTCCAAAGATGATATCATCAACATAGACTTGAACTAACATGATATCCTTCTTGTCTCTCTTGATAAACAAAGTCTTGTCAATAGCTCCCCTCCTGTAACCATGTTGTAATAAGAATGTGGAGAGCCTTTCATACCAAGCTCTAGGTGCCTGATGAAGGCCATAAAGAGCCTTAACCACCTTGTAGACTTTGTTAGGGTGTTTAGGATCTTCAAAACCTGGAGGTTGTTTAACATACACCTCTTCTGTAATAGTGCCATAGAGAAAGGCACTCTTGACATCCATCTGGTAAACCAGAAATCCCATATATGAAGCAAAAGTAAGAAATATTCTAATAGCTTCAATCCTTGCTACAGGAGCAAATACTTCATCATAATCAACTCCTTCTTCCTGTCTGTAGCCTTGAGCTACTAACCTTGCCTTGTTCTTGATAAAATTGCCTCTTTCATCTCTTTTGACTCTGAAAACCCATCTGGTTCCAATAACTCTCTTCCCATCTGGAAGATCACATAATACCCAAACTTTTTGAAGTTTGAATTGAAGAAGTTCTTCCTGCATAGCTTCAACCCATATTTCTTTAGTCAATGCTTGAATAATATTCTTGGGTTCCTCTTGAGAGATAAAACAAGTAAAAAGGCAGGTTTGATGGTCCTTATTATTCAGCCTGTTTTGTTTATACACAAAGCTAAGTAAAGCATTGTGAGATGTAGTAAAACTCTTAGCTTTGTGTCTTGTCATGACTCCAGAAGTAGAAGGACCGATGATTTGATCAATTGGATGATTCTTATGGATTCTTAAGATTGAAGACTGTGGAACTCCATAGGTATCATTCAAATTTGTGAAATCAGCATCTTCATTGGAATCTGAGAAAATACCTTCATCTTGAAACTCATCATCAGTTTCCTCTAAACCAGGCATGGTAGGATCATCCAAGTCATCTAAAGTGCTGTCAACTGGTGCAGCAGTACTTTGTTCGAAAGTACTGTCCAAAGTACTGTGAGAATACTCTGCAGTCTTATTCTTTTTCTTTACTTCGTCATAAGCTCTTCTTTGTTCATCAGAATAAGAATGTGCCATTACATCTTGAAAAAGCATCTGATTAAGTGTCTCTTGAATAGCTTGATCCTCAGCAGATAGTGAAGATTTTGGTTCATCAGTACTTTCCTTTGGTAAATCAGTACTTTGCTTTGAAGCATCAGTACTTTGCTTTGGAGCATCAGTACTTTGCTTTGGTTCTTCATCAGGAACAGCATCAGGTCTAATATGAACTCCATGAACAACATATTGTGAATTTTCTCCATTGTACACATGTTGATTTTCTTCTCTGACAGGTACATAGTTCATAGAAGGAGTTAAAACTTCAAGATCAAACATCCAATCAGGACCTTTACCCTTCTGATTCTCTTGATCTTCTAAAAACTCAACATGAAGATAATCTTGAACCTTCTTAGTGACTCTGTTGTACACTCTAAAGCCCTTGCTGTTGGTACAATAGCCCAATAAATAACCTTCTTCTGACTTGCCATCAAACTTTCCCAGATTATCAATAGTGTTTAAAATAGTGAGAGGGCATCCAAAAGGCTTCATAAAACGAATGTTGGGTTTGTTGCCCATCAGCAACTCATAAGGTGTCTTCATCTGTGGTTTTGTGACTGATACTCTGTTAAGTACATAGCAAGCACTACTTACAGCTTCAGCCCAGAATTGAATAGGTAGTTGTGAATCTGTAAGCATAGTTCTGGCTGCTTCAATCAAAGTCCTATTCTTCATCTCTGCAACACCATTCTGCTGTGGTGTTCTTGCAATACTGAACTCCCTCTTGATTCCTTTGTTAGCACAAAATTCATCCATCAGCTTGTTCTTGAATTCAGTTCCATTATCACATCTAATACCTCTAACCTTGAGTCTCAATTGGTTTTATAGTGCTATTATTAGAGTCTGAATAGCATCAAAAGTATCATCTTTAAATCCCAAGAAAAATACCCAACTGAATCTACTGCAATCATCTGTAACAACCAAGCAGTACTTTTTCTTGTTTAAACTTGCCACAGAGACAGGTCCAAACAGATCCATATGTAACAGCTCCAATGGTTCTCTAATAGTTCTCTCCTCAGGCTTCTTGCATGAAGCTTTGTGTTGTTTACCCTTCTTGCATGCCAAACATGAGTAATCATTCTTGTAAGTCTTTGAAGGTAAACCTCTAACTAAATTGCCTTTGACCAGTTTGTTGATATTCTTGAAATTAACATGGCCTAATCTTCTATGCCACTGATGTGCTTCTTCAGTTGTTGCTTTTGCCACCAAACATGTGGCTCTCCCATAAGAGTGAAGACTCTTCATGTCCAAACTATACACATCATTGGTTCTTGGTACTCTGAGTACTACCAAGTTATCATCAACAGGCTTGAATTCAGACGACAAGATAAGACATTCTGTGTCAATGAATAACACATGATGCTTTTTATCACAGATTTGAGAGACTGACAATAAGTTGAACTTGAGCTCCTTCACATATCTAACATTCTCAAAATCTATTTGCCCAGCTTTGATGGTTCCTTTCCCAGTAATTCTTCCTCCATTGGGATCATTCCCAAATGCAACTCTTCCTCCACTAATAGATCTATAATCTGACAGAATCTCCTTGTCTCCTGTCATGCTTCCAGAGCAACCACTATCTACAATCAAATGATCTTTAAGCTCCTCTTCTGGGTTGCCCCGCACAAAGATATAGAGAGTTAGTTTCTTTTAGGAACCCAAGCCATTACTGACTTGTGTTCCCCTTGTGGAGTTACAAACTCAAATTCTTTGAGTATGTAATTCCCACTATTTTTTAAAACATGATCCAGAATTATCTTTTGATTTTTAGCATGTGGATTTTCAAAACTTTCTGGATTTTCAACAGAACTCTCTTTTGCAAATTCATTCTCTTTTTCTTGTATCACAAAAACATCTGATTCACTTTTTGTTGAAAGTACTGTTTGTCCCTCAACAGTACTTTCCCTCTTAACCCATTCAGTTTTAACAGTTGGTTCCTGTGATCTAGATCCCCTATGTGAATTATAGTACCTTCTAGGTTGATAGTAATGAGATCTCCTAGGATTTCTGTTCCATGTAGTGTTAGCAGTACCTTGGTTTGACTGAGCAGTACGTTGAGAAGGTACTGCTTGTGAAGGTACTGGTGGCCTAGAAAAAGGTCTTCTCTGGTGAGGGTACCTATGGTCTGGTGAGAAATTGCTATGATTGACCCTATTTGAATTATTCCAGACTGGTTTGTTCTCTCTAGGTTTCTGGTTTGCAGACATGTTCTTTGGAAATTTGCTAAGGTATTCTGAGTGACGTTCACAATCCTTGATTAAATGACCCATACTTCCAAAGTGACTTCTTCTATGTCCATGACCAAAGCTATTATTTCTTCTAGGTGAATGATGAAATCTGTTTTGACCAAAATTATCCCAAAAAGGTTTAGCAGTATTGTTTTGAAAAGGCTTTACTGAAGGTACTGCTTGTGGAGCAGTACTTTTAGTTGAAGGTACTGCTTGACTTTGAACATTGGTTTCAACAGTTTCTTTTGGGGTTTCAGTCCTAGATTGACCAATAAGCTTCTTCCTAAACTCTAGACTGTCTACACCAAAACGAGAAACATCAGGCCTAGGGGGTTGAGGAATTCCAGTGGGATGTGGAACTGCATGATAACCAGTGTCTTTCCAAAACTCAGGAGGTGTGTCACTAACTGAACCCTCATTACTAGATGTGTCAACATAATTAATGAGTTCATCATCACTAGTGGTTATATCTTCTAAGTCATCCTTAGCACTAGTTGTGTTTTCTTCCATGTTAGTAAAGTCCATACCAAAACCTAAGCCAGTTTTAATGTTTGCTCTTCTCTGTTTTTCAACATAAGCAACATGTGACAGACCAAATTCATTCCAGGCATCAAACTTTGCTAACAGATCATCTCTCTCCTTAGTTAGTTTCTCAATCTCATCAATTTTACAGTTTAGTTTCCATTCACTTAGTTTTAACTGGTAATCCTGTTGTTCATACTTTTCAACCCAAGCCATCTCATTATTTTCATGTGTTAATATTTTGGCTTCCATTGACTCTAAGGTTATTTGATAACCTGCTACCTCAGACTTAGCCCTAACATAGTTATCTCTTTCAATCACATAACTATTTAGTAGTTTTTGATAGAAATCATGACAATTTGAGCATACCTCAGAGATAGGGGTGAACTTGGTGAAGTAGCTACCATTGCAAGTAGGACAGGATCATCTTCATATTCCAAGCTCCAATCAAATCCTCCTAGACAATCTCTGGATTCCAAAGCAGCATGTTCAGGTTCCTCATCAAAAGCAGTGCTCCAGTCCAATTCTTCCACTGAATCTTCAACGACTTCTTCCACTGCTACCATACAATAGGTTACTGGTTCATCATCAAACTCAGCACTCTAGTCAACCGCTGATAAACTTTCTTGAGCAACCAAAGCTTTGGTTTCAGTAATAGGGATTTCTTTGAGCTCCAGCTTTGGTTTCTCAGTCATCCTATTTACTTGATACTTAGCAAATCTGCACTCCCTTGCAAAGTGTCCAGTCTTTTGACAATTGAAGCATTCAATTTTTGATTTGTCAAAAGTGATTCCCTGTTTTGGCTTGAAGTCAATGTTCTTTCCTGTTTTCTTCATGTACTTCTTGATCCTTGCAGTAATCATTGCTACTTGCCACCTGATATCAATTTCTTCCAAAGCATCCTCTTCAATCTGTGAGAGATCTTCTTCATACGTGACAGGTAAAGAAGCCTGTTGAGCAAAGAAGGAACACAAAACTTCATCTGAGTGCATAGAAGTAGTTGGTGGGGCTTGCTGAGCATGTGTGGGAGCAGCATACGAGACAGTACTTTGAGCCACAGTACTTTGAGTTGGAGAAGCAGTACTTTTAATGGAAGTACTGCCCTTCTTTTCAAATGATAGAAAAGCAATACTGTGAGACTTAGAACTTGTTTGACCATTCATCTCGTGCTCGTACACCTTCAGATGGTTGTAAAGATCATCAAAGTCCATGACATCCAAACCAGGTTGTCCTCTAATCATTGTAGCAATCACATGCCATGTAGATGGCAAACTCCTTAGAAACTTCAGATTAGCATCTTCAACTGATACTTCTGCCTTGTATAATTCCAACATGTTGAGGAGATTTTGAAACCTATCATATGCAGCATCAAGACTCTCTCTTTCACCAACTGTGAAAGTTTTAAACTGTTGCTTTAGTAGATTTCTGAGCATATTCTTGGAAGCTTCATTCCCTCCAAATCTAGTTTTGAGAGCAGCCCAGAGCTGCTTTGCATCTTTAGCATCATGAAACTTCAGTAGATGTCCATCAGGTATAGCAGATAAGAGTATGTTAAGAGCCTTCTCTTGATTCCTTATGGTAGCTGCCGGTAAAACAGCCTTAGGTGCTTTAGGTTGGCCAGGAATCTCCACAGGATCTGGAACTACTTCATTGCCATTAACAATTACATTCCATAGTGCATGGTCTGTAATGGCAATGTACTGCCTCATCTTCATACACCATAGATCATATTCTCCCTTCTTGATGATTGGAATTCTGAGTGAGGTGATTGATGGTGGTGGAACACTTCATCGACATCTTTAGGTTTTGTAGTAGGTTTTAGGGTTTCTTCTTAGTCAGAGTTTCCACACAAGCTCCGATACCACTTGTTGGATCGATGTACTCTAACCAAACTAACTTAAATAGCTTGTTTAGGGTTTAACAACCTCGGATAAATCCTAAGTTATTAACAATGAAACACGGTAATCTTTATTAAGTACGCGAAATTTACTTAACAAATATAAGAATAACTTTTATTATTAACTCTAAATCTGCTTATTATGCAGATACTTCAACAACTCTAAGAATATCGAACTTCTCTAAAAATCTAAATAACTTGTAATCGTAAACTCTAAACTTATGAACTCGTTTACTCTAAGACTCGTATCTCTAATGCCAATCTAGGGGTCCTTTTATAGGCTCAAGGATAACCCTAGTCGGTTTACAATTGTATCCTTGTACGACAAGTAATCTAATATAGAATTACAAGACTTTCTATAAACGAATAAAACAGTTATTTTAATCTTGCAGTACTTTGACTTTGTGTGCAGTACTTTGACTTTCTCTTTAGCAGTACTTTGACTCTTTGACTTTTTCCAATTCTTTGTCATTCTGCAGTACTTTGTTAATCTTCAGCACTTTAACTGTTCAGCACTTTCATATCCCAACATCGTGTGATGTGATTGGTTAATAAAAGTCAAAATTAAATTGATTTTGGTTAAATTTTAATAAATTTGGTGGAGAAATTTGGTTGATAGAAAAACACATAAAAATATAAGTGTTAAATTTGTGAAAACAAAAACTTAAAAAAAAAAATATATGATTAATAAAACTTTGGTTGAATTTTTAAAAATTATATAGAGTTAAGTGTAATATTATAAGCCTTCATGTTTTTTAATAACTTTGGATTATATACAAATACTCCTTTATACTTTATGAGTAGTGATTGGGAGACCTAAATCATATGCCTAAAGATATGACTAACCATATGTGGCATCATCCTGATGGCTACAGCAATGGGACCCACTTTTTTATAAACCACCAGGATCATGCCACACGTTTTTAGTCACATCTTTAAGCACATAATTAGTCTTCCCAATCATTTTCCATACTTTATATCTTTTATACTTTATATCTTAAAAAATACAATGTATATGTTGTTTTAATATAACATATAAATTTGCATAAGATTATAAATGACTCATTTATTTCATTTTTAAAAGTTTAACCTATGTGAACACGAGTTTACATTTTAAATACGGCTAAATTACTGAAAACGGGAATATAATTATCAATTTGTAAGCACGGGTTACTTTAATATAAAATAAATGTACGCAATTATACTTATAAAATGACTCATGTAATTCTTAATTATTTTTATAAAGATATCTAGAAAAACATTTTTAAAAAACTTTAAGGAGTATACTTTAACTTTATCAACGCTCATTACGTGCTATTAAACTTGCATGATGTGTACAACATAATATCAGTAGTGAAATTTAAATAACAACATCAAAATCTTTGTCAGCTAAATAAAATTAAATCTTGAGTTACCTAACAGAAAGTTTTACAAATATTTTACCAAATTCTAGTGGTTATTAATGCATAATGACAAACTCTTGTATAAGTATTAGTTCTACTTGTATCACAATTTACATGGGTAAATTCTTAATTATATGTGTATACTAAAATGTTAAAATAAATTTGATTTATGTGTAAACTTCGTGCGTGCACGAAACTTATAACTATATAATTACATGCAATTACCTATAAGGACACAATATTCAGTATTGATACAGAATAATTTTTTTTGTCAAAACCCCGTACGTGGGTATTATAACTAGTGTAGTATATGATAAAATGACATAAATAAAAAAGAATAAAACCAACTTTATGGATATCAATTAGGATTAGAAATAATGATTAAAAAAGGAACGTTCGTTGGAGTTGGAGTTGGAGATCGCCAATATATACATGTGATGCATCACTTGGTGTTAATTTGTGTATTTACTGAATATCGTATCTGATCACATCCTTTTGTAACCCAACTCTACTTGTTTTTGTAATAGATTCACTCTCCGCCCAACCACCTTGCTCACCTAAGAATCCCCCTTGAAGATATAGAATCCGCCACCAACTACTTTGATTTAAATAATGTCATCGGAGAAGATGGGTTTGGAAAGAGATACAAGGGACAGCTCTCGTGGTCAGGTGAGTTGATTAACATCAATGCTAAGAGATGGTCATATAAAGAATGGGATGATGAAAAAGAACAACAGTTTTGGACGGAGATTGCGATGCTATCTGGACTCAAGCATAAGAATCTTGCTTCTATTGTTGGGTTTTGTAATGAAGTTGGTGCAGAGACCATCATTTACAAGTACGAGTCCATGGGAATTCTCGTCAACTATCTAAGTGACGTGAGGTTGTTGACATGGATGAAAAGATTGGAGATATGTATCGGTGTTGCACATGCATTGAGATACATTCATTACGATGAGAAACGCGATTTTAGCGTTATACACCGGAACATTAGCAGTGAAACAGTTTGTCTGAATAATGACTCGGAACCCAAGTTATCTGAATTTCAGCACTCCATGAAGATTAAAGCATCTGAAAGGCACCATTCTTTCCATACTGATTCAGTTGGGTCTTTGCGGGGGTATACAGACCCAACATATTTAGAGACTCGCAGTGTGAACCACAAGTCAGATATCTACTCCTTTGGGATAGTATTGTTTGAACTACTGTGTGGGAGGGAATCAGTAAGTGACGATCAAGATGATAAGTATTTGGCTCCAATGGCAATTTTTTATTATAGAGAGAAAATACTCGATGGTATAATTGATCCGGATCTATGGAAACAAATAAATCCGCGGTCATTGAACATTTTCGCGGAAACGGCGTATATGTGCTTGATTGAAGAACAATCGCAACGCCCAAATATGGATCAAATTGTCACAAGAATGGAGAAAACGTTGGAACTTCAACTGGAATGTGAAAATGCTGTAAGATGGTTTTTTCTCTTTATCTTTCTGTCACAATTACTACTCTCTATAATAAGAGCAACGTTTATTTACTTATTGTTGTATTTGTTGCCATTGATATTAAAGGAACACTCATCATCAGTTGTGGACGAAGTTGAAGGGACATCATCCAATCATGAGGAGGTAATTAATTTTTTAATCAAGTCTTGTTGTAAGCCACTAAATCATTAAAAAAGAGGAAAATTATTTTTTTGATTTAAATCTTGTTGCAATTCCCTTATTTTATTTAGGGTTTATGTCGTAAAATAGCAATGTACTTTTTAAAGTGTCCCGTTTTAGTACGTGTACTTTTTTTAAGTTGTAGAATAGCAATGTACTTTCATAAGTGTTCCAATCTAGTACGTGTACTTTTTTTAACTTCGTAAAAGTTGTAGAATAGCAATGTACTTTTCATAAGTGTTCCATTTTAGTACGTCGATCGACGTCTAAAATGAAACTTATGAAAGTTCATTGCTTTATACAGCTTTACGAAGTTAAAAAACCGTACAAAGACACTCATGAAAGTACATTGTATGTACAACTTAAAAAACTACACGTACTAAAAAGGACACTGAAAATACATTATTCTCGACATAAACCCTTTTATTTAAAATCTTGTTGTAAGTCACTGGAATTTTTGGGAGAGAGGAAAACAGGTAATGAAATATTTTTCCAGTTAAATCTTATCTGCTAATTATACTGAAACGATATTTGTCAAAACAAGAGAAAATTAAAGGATAAATAAAACTTTAGAAAGCCATTGAACTGAGAGAAACATGCCACATAAGTCATTAAAAGTTGAAAGAGTGAAAAATTAGACATGTCACATATATATGGGTAACTTTAGTTGAATTATGTTCACATCCGATCCTCTGCCTATATTAATATAGATCTTGAATAGGGAGTGATTTGTACACTCTTGCAATTAATTGAGACACTCTAAATTATAATATTTGGACATATATACCCTTACAGAGTGAAAATATGTGAAGGTGATATAAGGGTATAATCATCCGAACACTCTAATTTTGAGTGTCTCAATCAATTGAGAGAGTATACAAATCAATTCCCATAAAAATATCCTTGAGAGTGATACACAAGATCCCTAATTATATATTTAAATGTACTTAGCTTCTCACCATTTTTTTTCTTTAATAAATACTAGTACTATTTTACTTGATCAATCAACCTATAAATGAAGTGTTACATCCTGTTAATCTACACATATAGGGATCAGTGAGCTTGGTATCTGTAGGCAATGAAACCCAAGTCAGCAAAAACACAAAGTCTTTCCTCCAAGATCTATCTCACTTAAAACTCAGCTCTCAAGATTTGGAATCAGCAACCAACAATTTTGATGCTGACAATTTCATCAAAGAAGATGGAATGAGGTTCATAGGTCGTCTCTTGCGTTCCGAACAGTTCATCGATATCTATGGAAAGATTTACCAATCTAAATCTCAAAAAGATGAGAGCAAAATGTATAGGGTGGAGCTTGCGATGCTTTCGACTCTCAAACATAAGAATATAGTGTCTCTTATTGGGTTTTATGATGATGATGATGAGGAGCATAAGGCTATCATATACAAGAGGGTGGCCAACGGAAGTCTCAGAAACTATATAAGTGGCCAGACTCTTACATGGATGCAAAGGTTGAAGATATGTGTTGGTGTTGGAAATGCATTGAGTTACATCCATTATGATGCTAAACGCGATTTCAGTGTCATACATTGCAACGTCAGGAGCTCGAAAATTTTACTTGACGACGAATGGGAACCCAAGTTATCTGGTTTTGAACTTGCATTGAAAAATACAGTAGCTCGGAGGCACCGTCTTCTTCTTACTCGTGATATTGTTAAGAATGTATACCTCGACCCAAAATATAAAAAGACTGGCGGTGTGACCCACAAGTCAGATGTGTATTCATTCGGTGTTGTATTATTCGAAGTCTTATGCGGAAGGAGTGCAGGAGAGGAGGAAGAAGACGAATATGAAGATGAAGACAAAGACGAAGACAAACATAATGACGAAGACGAAAATGAAAATGAAGATGAGTCGAGAAAGGGGTTATTAAGTCAGCTGGCCAAATCTCATTTGGATAAAATGATCATGCCGCATTTACGAAAACAGATGGACTCAGAATCATTAAAAATCTTCTCAGAGACAGCATATTGGTGCATAAAAGAGGAACGAGCAGATCGTCCATATATAGATCAGGTTGTCAAAAGACTTGAGAAAGCAATGGAACTTCAACGAAAACATGAAAATCCAGTAAGAACATCAACTTTGTTTGTTATCTATATGTAACAATAATTGGTATATTTTTCAACTCATTTCCTATTCTCTTGCAAATGTCATATTAGGAACTTCCAAGAAATGCATTTGACGCCACATCATCAGATTATTTGAAGGTAAATATTTTCTTTAAACTTTTAATTTAACGCCGATTATCCTAATCAATAAAAAAGATTGTTTGGGTTATTGTATAACCACTATATCCTCGCTATACCATTTTTTAATTCTACAAATAGGTCAATTGTATGTTTTAAACCGACAAACTCTTATTGTCTGGTAATAGTATAGCCACTATATACATACCAAAGAAATTGTATCATATCTTAATTTTTTTATTTTTATTTATAATAAAACTAAGAAGATTCTTATAGATAACCTTGATTGAATAGAACTAACATTTTTATAATAAATATGGTGAATATGGTTGTATAATAAATGTGACCATTTAGCTTGATTGTATAAATAGAGCATGCATTATGATGGAGCTTTTAAAAAGTTTATAAATTAGTCATATCATTAAATTATAAACCTTGGATTTTATTTATTTATTTATTTTTATTTTTTAATTCTGAAAACAGAAAAGAATTGTATAAACCAATATCATCAGGAGATTCAAAGCTCAAAGAGAAAGAGAGGAATAAAAAGTAAAAGACAAGAACTAAAAGTTTGTCATCCAAAAATGAGGAGAACAAAAGTAAATAAACTCTTAAGCTAACACCCCCTAACAAGAACAAAACCTGGCAACCTAAATTAGGATAAACATCCAGTTCCCCAACGACCATCCCCTGTAAACAAATGAATAATGGTTTAACATAATTATAAAATTTTCCTTCCCCCTAGACGCAATAATAACCTTAAAAATGATACCTAGACGGGCAGACACATACTCGATTCCATTCATACATTTATTGAACCTACATCGCTTCTATATATACAACCATGGAGTTAGGATCAAATAAGAAGATTACTTAAAATAAGAAGGAATAAGAAGAACTATAACCGCAAATCCGAGATGGACCGACCAAAATTAGATGCATCCCTATAATCTTAGATGTATTATAACGCACCATAGTATGTTTTCTAGCTTTTAATCAGATCCATATACGTATATTAGATTTTGTTTCTCTGCACGTGCCAAAATCATGAAAATCAATTTGCACCATCTATACATCAAATTAACTTTCGAAACTCAAGATGTTGCATCTATATAAATAGAAATGCATATAATGCAAGTCGTAGCATCTCAAATGCGTTGTTTTGGTCACTTCTTACCACTTCTTATTTTAATTTACTTCTCACTGAATCTCTACTCTACAACCATGAACCATAACAAATATTATTTCTTAATTTAGGCCAGTGAACTTTTAAATACGGATAATGTAGAATTAAAAACAAAAAAATAACAAACTAGCACCATTGTTATGTCAATTTTGCTTTGGATAGTTAAATATATGTTTATGGTCACTTTCAACTTGATAGATCAAATTGAGGTTTTTGTAAGGAGGAAAAAAAGTGAGCCTTCTCAAGTGAGACTTTTATTTTAGATTGGTGATAGAACCACAAAATAAGGTGTCAATCTCTAATTGGTGTATTTTTTCATAGTTTCTTCCTCTTCTCTTTGATTTGACACCTCATTTTGTGAGAATTTTTTTGTGGTTCTATCACCCATCTTTATTTTATTTTAATTCAATCCCACACACAACAACACTAATTTAATCTATCAAATTGAAAATGAACTTGAGATGATCTTGATTCATCATTTATAAGGCTATGATGAAGAAAAGGCTATAAAATAGTTGAGAAGATAGTTAAAACCTTACGTAAAGTATCGGGTTTCAAACTTCAACCACGTATAATAAAACATCTTAAACCATATATAAAGTAATTTATTTTATGCTAATTAAACCAAGATTTAATTATTCTACGAAGTAATTATTTAGCCTTATTAATATTAGGTTAATAAGATTTTAAATTCACCTCAGTTACACACTACCTTACAACTAAATGAGACCAAACTACACACATAGCACCGTGCTTTTCTTTCATTCTTTTTCTACTTTGTTTTAAAATATAACAACATTATAAGTTTATAACTTCTACATAATGATATTGAAACTAGAGTAAATTACACCATTCGTCCTTGTGGTTTACATTGACTACAACTTATCGTCCTTTGACCGATAAAAATGCATCGTATGTTTTTGCACCACAATCATCTTCAACAACAAAAAAAATCTAACCTATAACCCATGTTTCTGCACACGCTTGCAAACAACGTCACCACCCAATCTACTATTTCTATCTCTCTCACACACAAACACAAAACTCAACACGTCCCACCATGTGATTCGTGCTATGTCCCCACAACGACAGAAAATGCCCAATTCTGCGCGTGTTAGTGCGATTGTGTATGTGTTTTCCCCAATTTACAGATCTATACTTAAGTGTTGTGTAAAAATTATGAAATAAAAGAGGTGAATAAAAGATGAAAAAGGGGTAAGCGTTTGTGTAAGGGTGTGTTTGATGTAGATTTAATAGTCAAAATTTTAGGTGTATACTTGGGTTATTGAAAAATCAACATAATTTTGTTTTGGATTTTTAAAGAATCAAAATATATAGTGTAATCAAGAGCATATAATTTTAAGTCAAGATTATGGGACATCAGTGATGTTTAGGGTCTTTTATTAGATGGGTCACACAAAATGTGGTCGAAAAAACATTATGGCTGTTTTGATATTTTTGGAAAAATCTGGAAACAACCAGAAAAAGCTCAAAGATCTTCAAGTGTTCTTCAATTTGTATATAAAGAAAAACATAAATTATAAGAAAAATTGTAGGAGAAAAAGAGTGTTGTCATGGCTTGGTGGAATTAGAAAGTGTGTATATATGAAGGAATCAGAACGTGTGTGTGATTGCTTTTGTAAAAAGATAGTACATAATAAAAGAAGATAAAAGTTAAAATTAAAGGAGAATAGACCAAAATACCCTCAAGTTAGGTGACTTAACGAGGCGTTAGTTACGGCTGTTAGAAGGAAGGACGAACGGCGGATAACGCTTGCCACTTAAGGATGGATGGTGCATTTTTTCAGTCAAAGGACGATAGGCTGCAGTCAAAGCAAACCACAAGGCCGAACGATGTAATTAACTCTTGAAACTATATGTGTGCCGCTACAATGCGCGACCATGAAAACATGCGTTCATTTCATTTAATACATTCACTATTTGAAACACGGGATATATACGTTAATGGTGACAATTTGTGCCCAAAATGAAAAAGATGGTTTAATTTGGCAATTTTATAGAAGATTTGGACACATTTACCCCTCTTATTTTTTTGAAATGGGCATGTATTGCCCATTTAAAAGTTAAATGGGCATTAACGGGCACATATTTTTTTACAATTGGAGAACATTATAATTGTTTTTAAAGAAAAACTTATCGATATAATATATTTAGTTTTAAAAAAAATAAATGAGATGTTATGTTTGAGGAATTTATTTCGTCATTTTGGGTGTTTTCTAAAGCGATTCATATAACAAGTGACCGTTTAGCCCGTGCCCGTTTAAGTCCATGCCCATTTAGCCCGTAGCCCGTACCCGCCTAGCCTACCCATTTTGCAACCTCTTTATCTCTCAATCTTCATTTCACTCTTGTCACATGTATTGATATTTTTGCTAGATGTATCTTCGGTCTTGTCACATTGCTTTTAGGTGTAATTCTCACATTGGTCAATCACACACACACACACACACACACACACACACACACACACACACACATATATATATATATATATATATATATATATATATATATATATATATATATATATATATATATATATATATATATATATATATATATATATATATATATATATATATATATATATATATATATATATATATATATATATATATATATATATATATAGTTAGGATCAAATAAGAAGATTACTTAAAATAAGAAGGAATAAGAAGAACTATAACCTCAAATCCGAGATGCACCGACCTAAATTACATGCATCCCTATAATCTTAGATGCATTATAACACACCATAGTGTGTTTTCTCGCTTTTAATTAGATGCATATACGTATATTAGATGTATTTCATGATTTCTCTTGTTTTTTGTTCTTCTGCACGTGCCGAAATCATGAAAATCAATTTGCATCATCTATACATCAAATTAACTTTCTAAACTCAAGATATTGCATCTATATGAATAGAAATGCATCTAATTCAAGTTGTTGCATCTCAAATGCGTAGTTTTGGTCACTTCTCACCACTTCTTATTTTAATTTACTTCTCACTGGATCCCCACTATATATATATATATATATATATATATATATATATATATATATATACACACACACACATATATATATATACATCAAAACAACTTTAAGTTTGATCTTATTTGATCTAGATTCTAATATATATATATATATATATATATATATTTGTTTTTTTTGTTTTTTTACATTTGTTGTTGCATAACTCCCTAATGTGCAGGGGAAGAACTTGGAACACTTGAAGATTCCACTAGATGATATAAACGATGCTACCCACAATTTTGAAAACGCAATTTGCATCGGGTCAGGCGGATTCGGTGATGTGTACAAAGCAGATCTTGAACATTTCGATAGCAATAATTCCTCGTTGATAGAAGGTGTGAATAAGTGCGATTTACCCAAAAAACGAAGCACGGTAGCCATAAAGCGCATTCGAAATCAAAAAGGAGAACAAGGGTTCATTTTAGAAATTGAAACTCTAACTACTTGTAAGCATGATAACATAATCTCTCTACTTGGCTTTTGTTTAGAAGGTAACGGTGAAATGATCCTGGTTTATGAGCATGCTTCTAAAGGAAGTCTTGAAGACTATTTAGGAAGTAGTGATAAAATGGCTAATCTTACTTGGGTGCAACGTATAAAGATTTGTCTTGATATTGCACATGGCTTGAATTACATTCACAACAACACAGATCATGGCAAACAAAAGATGATACACCGTGACATCAAGAGCGCGAATATTCTATTGGGTGATGATTGGACTGCAAAAATTGCGGATTTTGGGCTCTCCAAACTCCACCCATTAGATCTAGAGGCCAGCACTCTCAATATCAATACGATTGCGGGTACCAATATGTATTTGGATCCAGAGTATCAGAAGTATGGAAGATTAAATAAAAAGTCAGACATTTACTCTTTTGGGGTAGTATTGTTTGAGATCTTGTTCGGAACGTTTGCCTATGATCATGTATACACCGCAGTGAATGAAAAGGGAATCGCACCCATTGCAAGGGATCATTATAAGAACAGGACAATAATGGATATTGTTGATCACAAGATAAAGGAAGAAACTGATGAACATGTCTTTTCTTTAAGCAAAGGACCCAATAAGGAGTCTTTGGACATATTTTCGGAAATTGCATTTAAATGTCTAGCAGAAACTCAAGCAAAACGCCCATCAATAGATGTTGTCATCAACGAACTCAAAAATGCATTAAACTGTCAGGTAAGTCACTGATATAAATTACAACGTTTTAATCTCTTCATATTCTTGATAGTAATATGTGACATTTCGTACATTATACTTTGCGTAAAACATTTTCTCAAACTTTTACTCAACTTACAATCTTGCAATTAAATTTTTTTTTCTTAGTCCTTGAGTTTTGTAGGTGATCATAATCTTAAAAAAGGAGTAATTGACTTAGTGGTAAAACCATTTTATAATGTGCTACCCATTCAATGCATTCGTAAGCCTTCTCACTCTTCTTCCCCCTCGTCGTAATTATATATATTTGTTACTTCAATTTCTAAAATGCAACAAAAAACCTTGATTTATAACCATAACATTGACATAAACTTGGAGACCGAGAACCTAAAAACAAAAATTATAATCTAAAGGAATTTTAAGGTGGCAAGTTTTTTGAGTTTGTTATTGACTTATTAACTGACTGTCCCATGTATCATAGGAGAACCACAAGGACAGGCTTAAACTGTCACTTGAAGACATAAAGTTGGCCACGCAAGCCTTCAGTCAAGGGAATATCATTGGACGTGGACGTTTTTCTTTTGTATATAAAGGAGATGCTAATCATGCTCATGGAGATAACATCATTGCTGCAAAGCGGTTGGAAAGGAAGCATGCAGAAGGAGAAGCTGAATTTATGACAGAACTGGAAATCCTTATGGAGTATAAACATGAAAAAGTCATTGGTCTCGTAGGCTACTGTGATGAAGAGGATGAGAAAATTAGTGTTTATGAGTTTGCATCCAGAGGAAGTCTTGATAAGTACTTGAGCAATGATAGTCTTACGTGGCTGATGAGACTTAAAATATGCATTGATATTGCTATGGGGTTGAAATTCCTTCATGGAACTGTTTTAAGTCCAGAACTGGTGATACACAGGGACATCAACAGCAGCAACATTCTATTGTTTGATGATTGGAAAGCAAAAATTGCTGACTTTGGGCTTTCCTTGGTATGTCCAACAAATCAGGATGTAGACTATGTCATCGACGATGTAACAGGCACAATTGGATATCGTGACCCACTACACTCGAAAACAGGCTTCTTAACTAAAGAGTCTGATATATTCTCACTGGGTGCGGTTTTATTTGACATATTGTGTGGGAAATTATCATCTGAAAAGCTAGATGATGAGTATCTTTATTTACCCTTTTTGGCTAAACACCACTATCATGTAGGAAAACTTGATAAGTTAGTGTTTGAGGGTATCAAAGAACAAATTGTGCCACAGTCATTTATTACATTTGCAAGGATTGCCTACCAATGCATACATCACAAGAGAGAAAGACGACCAACAGCTGATGAAGTGGTCATACAACTCAAGAAATCGTTGGAATTTCAGGTAAGCTTCTATATTTTGACAAAATTGGCTAACTTTTGATTCACATTTATCTAAAATATGGCCTTTGACTGTTTTATAAACTGTAAAAATGTAACTGGTATGAAACATGAGTTTATTAATTGATTAATATACATACAGGAGGATTTTGAGAAATGGGAGCCCAAATTGCCTAAAGACTATAAAGAAATAATCCAGAAGTCAAAGTGCCCTGAAATCTATTCTACCATAAAGAAAGAGGATCTTTACATCATTTTTTCGAAGGGAATCCTCCTTCAACAAGACAAAGTGGTAATCAGTTCATTCTCATATCTATGTTATGTTGTATTTCTGGTGTTCTATGCATCTTTTACCTTTTGAAGAATTGTTCATAATCACACATGCATTTATATTACACATCATAACATGGAGTCTAATTTCATTTTTTTGTATAACAGTTGTTGTCATTCGATGGTGATAGAGAAAGAAATGAAATGGTGTCAGCGACAACGTTTTCGTACATAAGTAGTTGTCCGCATGAGTGGAAATTTCTTCCAGAATCAAGGTTGTTCTCTCTACCTGATCTCTAATTTTGTTAGTATTGAGTCATAAGCATACATATGCAATGATAATAGAAGTATATTTTAATTAAGTATCTTTTTAAAGCTTGACAAATATATTTAATACTCACTATATGATTGGGAACTATAACTGTACCTGTTTTGAGTGCTCTGTTCTCATGTACAATAAATTTTGATAATAATCTTACCTTTATTTAAATAGAGATTTGTTTGATACAGTAAATTTTAATATAGAATTTAAACTCATGCTCCAATAAATTACGAAATTCAAAAGTAGAACTGTATGGGAATGAAGGGTATGACTGATTTAGACTTGAATATTCATAATATGTGCAGGTTTGGGACAGTAGCCGAGATGTTAGATATTTCCAACTTGAACATGGAAATCAAGACAAGAGCTCAATTTTTATCTCCAAATGTTGTTTATGGGGTCTATTTAGTCTTCAAGTTTTGTGAATCAAGAAACTTTGCAAGTAAACCCATGTATGTTGACCTAAATTATACAAAGGGACACGAAAGTCTTAACGCATATTTTGCAACATGGAGAGATAACGAATGGATGATGATTGAGTTGTACCGATTTTTGAATGAAAGCAAAGACGTTGTTTTTGAGTTTTTACTTGAGTGCTTTTCATCGTATCATTGTGGAGATGGTGCGATTTGTGTTGAAGGCATTGAATTTCGAGCCATTGAGAACGTAAGTTTTAAAATACTCCTTTGTTTTATACTACTATGTATATTCTTTTGTTTATGTTGTATAGAGGGGCCGGGTTGATGCATGGAAAAAAATAGCTCATATCCTAATGTTGCATATTCATAACATGATCTGTTTTGCAGGTGAAACATGAAGAAATTGGAAAGTTAAAGGAAGTCAACCAAGTCTTGAAATCAAACTTTGTTGCGGATCAGCTGCAACAACTGCCGACTAACTTCGAAGAAATATTTAAGATATCCAGAAACTATGATGAGTTGTTCTGGTTGGGTGAAGTAGATGGAAAGAAGCTTCTTATACTTTCGGCAAAGACAACTTTATACAAATCCTCGAATGTGAATCTTTTTACTTCAACACCATCAGCGCAATCCAGGTTTGCTTTTCTGAACTAACTTTGTTACGACTTTCTTCAACCAAAAACTTATCCAAATTAAATTAGGTTGTGCTCATCTATGCTTATTCAAGTATTTAAGGTCCTAATTTTCTTTATTTCCGAGTAAGATATTGAAGAATAATGTATAGATGGTTGGCAAAAGTGTCACTTAGCTTCTTGCATTTGGTTCTGTCTTCAATTTTGACTTTGTTGAGTAATTGTATAATCTATATCGTACATGCAGATTTCAAGAGGTGATTGAGCTTTTACCACAAAAAGTATTTCATATCAACTGTACGATCAAAAGTCAAATGCTGTCACCGGATACGCAATACATGTGCTACCTTCTGTTCAATCTTTCAGAAAACTGTCAAGGAATGCATTGTCCGGTGAAAGTACGAGATATACTCCACCAAGAAATCAAAGAGGCTGAATTTCTCTATTTTATAACCCCAAAGCCATCGAATATACATGATATTACTCGGGTTCCAAAACAAAGGGAAGATGGATGGATGGAGATTCAACTGTGGAAATTTAACTCAGCTCATGAATTCAAGGATGACTCTCTTTCTATGAATATGAAATTTACAAGTCTTGAAGGACCTATGTCTGGCCTCATTGTATGTGGCCTTGAGTTTCGGCCATTGTAAAAGAACTATTTAGTCTATTTGTTGCCCCGGATAATTATAAAAACTATGTTCGAATTTACTTGCACACAGACTCAAGCTAGCATGACCACTTCATGGTTGTTTTATCATATGGAGGTCTTGATTTTACAAAGAGAGTTTAGCTCCCTCTTCAGTGAGATGTGTTTACAAAATCATTATCACTATCATCTTTAGAAGAGACAAACTAACGATTTCACAGTACATTACAAATTTACCATTTACAAAAAATGAAACAAAATAAAATACTTGTCCCAGCTAGAAGCCCTTTGGTAGAAAACCTCATTTTCTATAAAGGAATTTTTCAAAAAGACAGCTAATAAGAGTTGTACCAAACTCATCCTTTGGGCTTCCGAACAACCAAGTTGCTCTCTAAATGCAAAGTATCTCATCACTCTGTACTATAAAACTCATATATAGATACCACAATGTACCTTTCATGATACCTGAACTTGATTTCGGTGATGTATCGTCAATCTTAAGCTTTTTCAGCAGGCTGTTCGATGCTTGCATGGAAACGAGCACCCAACTTGTGGAATTAGGTTTATTGGGTCACAAACTAAGAAAAAGCTTTAGTTAGATTTCTGACATATTTACATCTTGTGATTAGGCAGTAAAATATATAAACAGTAAACTATATAACTTCTTAATATAGTGTTTGATCATAAAACCTAGAAAGCAAACAAGAGTTGTATAATAGTTACTGCGGTAGATTTATTGAAGACCGTCCTTGATACTAGTAGCCCTGCTATCTGATCATTACCAGTCTCAACCTAGCTACATCAGCCCTAACCACATAATCGATACAAGCCTCAACTGGTCCCGTTCTTTTGACACCACTTCACCCACTCAGAAATCCTTTAAATAAACCAGATACAAAACAAGCAAAAGGGCACACCATATAGTTAAGTTGCATGTGCACGAAAGTCAACTTTCTTTCGAAGCTTAAAATTTATAATTAGCCAAATTTAACAATAAGAATGCAAACACTTCAAGAGCAATAAATCGGTCAAACATGACAACCTAATTTACAGGCATTGAAATGATACACGAGAGTATAGGGCAGTCTTTAAAGAACCCGCCTGACATTTCTTGGTGCCTGCCTAGTATAATGTGTTGGTTTTATGGATATAAATTAGTAGACGTGAGTTAGGATCGAACTCGAGACCACGAGATTGCACACTTTACGTATGAGAATTAAAGTTAATAATTAAATATAAAACGTTATATTTATTTATTGATTAAACGAAATAGCTAACGGACGTTAAGTAATTAATGTAATGGACTAACGGGCGTTAAATGTATTTGAAAAATGACTAAATTGCAAAGTTTGGGAATGTTCCGGAATCCCTCTTGTGGGATTACCACCGATCGGCCAAGAGGAAAAGGAAACCCAACCCAACTTGACTCAAACTTGTTCACCAAGTTTGCTTGAGTATATATACAAAACCAATGGTGTTTGTAAATCATCTCTTGTGCTCATTAGCTAAACCCTAAATCTGTTTTGTGTGTGTTTCTCTGCTCCAAACCGATCGGCCACCTTTGTGGGTGTCGATCCATCACTTTTCCAATAAACAAGCTATTTGTTTTATCAAAACTAGCATTACTTTAATTCGGTTTAGTACGTGTGTACAAGAAAGTGGTAATAACACAATATTGTTATTATTCTTGGATTGAATTACAAAAAGGTAAGGGGTAATTCATATAATCCTAATTAAATCAAATTAGGGTTCTTCCATTGCTAGTTTGTGGATTTGATTCTTGTTCGGCTAGAATCAAGTAAGGTACGCATATTCTTCTTATGTTAATTAATTATTCGTTATTAAATCATATACGCTTCCGCATGTGTTCTTTGATGGTTTTGTGATTATTTATTGATTGTCATGTTATCTAATTACAACAGTGGCATCACGAGTCATTGGTTTTTAATGAGTAATTAATTATATAAACGCGTAATAATACAAATAATTGTATGTTGTTTGATATGGTTAATCTAGGGTTTATGTTTTAATTTTTTGTTGGTCGATTTATTTAATTGGGGCGTACCCCATATTTTTTTTAAAGTCGACATGCATAAAATTTTTTTAGGGTTTTGAAAATTGTTTGCTAACCTTATCGAAACCTAGAATTAATATATTAGTTACGTGATTAATTCATGAATAATTGTTATGTGACATGGGATTATTGATATGCGATCTTGTAACTATTTGTATAATTGTTATGATATATCCATGATGATACATGCATGTTTGTCATGGATAAGTTGCTTTGATAATTGTTTAATTGTTAAGATATATTTATTTACGATAAATCTTGAATTGGGGAAGACTCCAATTATATATATTAATGAATCAATTATGTGCAATTTGGTATATTATTAATTATGGGTTTACGCAATCGATTCTTCGATGTATATGTGGCTCACTTTCTTAATTGGAGAGTGAAGCCCTAATTAATATATACATTAATTTAACCTAGACATTGATTATTAATAGGGTTTTATCGAATAAGTTGCATGTGGCTACTTGTTTACACGTATAAATTGTTTATTATGTGTGCATTGTTTTTTAGTTGTTTATTTTTTATTGGTTTACTTGTTTGTTTATTATGTATGACAGTTTTAAGCAAAAGGTAATTTTGAATAGAAAAATAATACGGACTAAACAATGGCGAAATTTAATTTGTTTTGGAAGAGTTAAGTTTTCAATAGTTTAATTGATTGGTGATTTTGGTACAAATGGTCTGAACGGCTCACCCACAAGAACAAACTATAAAGGGGTTATTAAAGAAGTGCGCACAGTCACACTGAAAGGATGTCTAAGGTTATGCTTTTGCGCTTACCTGGTCCTCTGCCCCCTGTGAGTTCGATTGGAGCTACTTAGTAAGCCATAAAATGTACAAACTCAGCTTAAGGGCGAATTAGTTTTAATTCCATGCGCCACTTCGGTGGTAATTACCCGAAACACTAAGTGTTTACACTTATGCAAAAGTACGGTATAATGGACGATAATTAACGCTAAATTCCTTGATTGGTGAACCCAATACCTCAATCAAAACTTTGATAATTTGATCTTTATGAATTGTTAATAAAAAGTTTTTTATTAAATTTATGCTACAAGATGAATGCATGACATCTTTGTACATATTTGATTTGACCACATAAAATCAAAACTAGTACCCTTTTAAATTAAGTTATATGCCATCTAATTAAAAGGAACACTTGAAGTTGCAATTTACGTCATGACAGTACTTGGCTAGATTGTGATGGAGAGGTAAATCTCTATGTAAAGTCAGACCTTACATGGACATATTTGCAGTTCTTTAAGTTAGACACTTAAGTTGAGTAGGAAGTGAGAACTGGACTCATGGCATAAGATGGGATGAAACATGTTTATATTTGCAATAGCGTTGAAAAATATAAATCCCATAATGATCTAGGAGTTGGAAATTGTTTGCCAATTAATGTTCGACAGATTACCTTATTATATGCTTTCGTTACTAGCAGATCAACTGATGTAATGAACCTATGATAATTTGGATCCTAGTTTTTCAAGAAAATTATATGGTTATATGTTTATATTACCATTGGGTATATTTTATTTTCTTGAAAAGTTGTATTCTCGAAAATACTAATACTTGAACTTTTTCTGTAGAAATGGCTCAAAATAACGATAACACTAACACTGCACTAAGTTCTACATTCAAAAGCTTTTTTGATCGAGAAAAGTTGACTGGCTCTAAGAATTTCAATGATTGGCACCGCTCTTTGAGAATTGTCTGTAGAGTTGCTCACCGGTTGAAATACCTTTATGAACCTTGTCATGCTGAACCAACCGGACCTACAGCTACACAAGCTGAAAAGGACGCTTGGCAACTTGAGTATAAGCGTCATAATGGTGTGGCTTGTCTTATGTTGGGAACGATGGAATCTGCTCTTCAAAAGCAGTTCGAAAATTATTTCCCATATAATATGCTCAATGAACTTCGAACTATGTTCGAGAAACCAGCTGCTGTCGAGATTTATGACTTGACCGACACATTACACAGCTGTAGGCAGGGAGAGGGTAAACCCGTAAGTGCTCATGTATTGGAAATGAAAGGTTACATGGACCAACTAAAGGCACTTGGCAAAACTTATGAAGATGACATGGCTGTGTATCTGATTAATAGATCCCTTAACAAGGATTTTAATGGTTTTGTTAGAAACTTCAATATGCACTGCGTGGGGAAGACAGTTACTGACCTACACGCATTGCTTATTGATAATGAAAAAGGGTTACCTCAAAAGGTTCCTACCTCCCAGGTACTTGCTATTCAGGGTGGAAGGATAAATAAGCCAAAACCGCGTGATGCGAACAACAAGAAGGGGAAGGGCAAAGGGAAAGTTGATAAGGGTAAACAAGTTATGGCCTATCAACCACAACCCAAGAAGAAGCCTACTCCTAGGAAGGAAAATCCTAAAAAGGATCAAGCATGCCACCACGGTAAGAGCGTTGGGCATTGGAAGAGAAACCATGCTTCTCTATCTTGATGAAATGCGGGCAAATAAAATGAAGTACGAAGGGTCCTTGGGCGGCGGTTCTTCTGGTAATTTATTTGTCATTGAATTATTTACTCTAAATCATAAAAATTCCTGGGTATATGATACTGGATGTGGTATTCACATTTGTAATACACTGCAGGGATTTAGAGTGGAAAGGAAGCTGGCCTATGGGGAGCAATATCTGCACGTGGGAAATGTCGCACATGCAGCTGTTGAAGCCATAGGAACGTTTAGTTTAGTATTGCCTTCGGGCTTAGTAATGTTATTGAACAATTGTCATTACGCACCTTCTATAATTAGAGGTGTTGTTTCCTTTTCAGTTTTGTTGGATGATGGTTTTAATCATACTATTTCACGTAATGGAATTTTTGTTTCTTTAAATGGTGTATTTTATTTTAATGCAATTTCTGTGAATGATGTGTTTGAAATTGATGTGATTGGAAATGAATCTAACAAATATAATAATTCGATGTTTAGCATCAATAAGAAGATAAAGTTAGACTTGAATTCTTCTTATCTTTGGCATTGTAGACTTGCTCATATAGGCAAGGCTCGCATGCATAAGCTGCAACAAAAAGGGCTTTTGCAAAATATCAATGATGAATCATTTGATAAATGTGAGTCATGCATATTTGAGAAGATGACGAAGAAACCTTTTCATGGCAATATGGAGAGGGCTTCTGATCTACTTGGTCTTATTCATACTGATGTGTGTGGACCACTTAGACATGTGTCAAAGCGAGGTGCTAGCTACTTCTAACCTTTTTGATGATTTCGCCGTTATGGTTATGTTTATTTACTTAAGCATAAACATGAGGTGTTTGAAACATTTAAGGTTTTGAAAGCTGAAGTAGAACTGCAATTGGGAAAGAAGATTAAAGCTCTTCGATCCGATAGAGGAGGCGAGTATCTAAGCCAAGAGTTTAAAGATTACTTAGCTGAGAATGGAATTGTCCCGAATCTCACTTCTCCATATACTCCACAACAAAATGGTGTATCTGAGAGAAGAAATCGTACATTGTTGGACATGATACGATCTATGTTTAATCTTACTACTCTACCTTTATCCCTTTGGGATTATGCTTTAGAATCAGCTGTTCGCATTCTAAATATGGTTCCCACAAAGAAGGTTGATAAGACACCATATGAAATATGGCATGGTAAAGCTCCTAACCTGTCTTATTTAAAGATCTAGGGTTGCGAGGCGTATGTTAGACGTGACTCAGCAGATAAACTCCAACAAAGATCTGTAAGTGTATCTTCGTAGGATACCCTAAGGAAACTATGGGTTACTACTTCTACTATCCAACTGAAAATAAAGTAATTGTTGCTAGGTATGGAGATTTTCTTGAAAGAGATATCGTATCTCAAGAATTCAAGTGGGGAGAGTTTATGATCCGGAAGATGATCAAGAAGATGCATTACCTCTGAAAACACTAACGTGACTTTCGGTAGAACAGATAGTCGGGTCATCCACCAGAAGTTGAAGTGATTCCCGTTTGTAGATCCGTAAGGACTACGCGTGCACCTGAACGTCTATGTCTTAACGTAGAGGTTGAGGAAATTATGTTAGGAGATCTTGGAGAGCCTACTAGTTATAAAGCTGCCATGGCAAGTCCTAATAAGGAAAAATGGAAGGTTGCAATGAATGGGGAAATGCAATCCATGAGAGAAAATGAAGTCTGAGAAGAGGTCGATTTACATCCAAACGCTAAGGTGGTTGGAAGTTGGCTCTATAAAATTAAGACTGACATGGATGGCAATATACACGTCTATAAAGCTCGTTTAGTTGCGCAAGGTTTTACTCAAACTTATGGCATTGATTACGAGGAGACCTCTTCTCCTGTAGCGGACATTAGAGCTATTAGAATTCTCATAGCTATAGTAGCATACTATGACTATGAGATATGGCAAATGGATGTCAAAACCGCCTTCTTAAATGGTCGCCTAGATGAAGACATCTATATGAAGCAACCTGAGGGGTTCGTGAATCCACAATTTCAAAACCGTGTATGCAAACTTCAAAGGTCCATTTATGGATTGAAGCAAGCATCAAGGCTATGGAATAAGAGATTTGATGAAGAAATCAAAAGGTATGGATTTATTCAAAATCTTGATGAGCCATGTGTTTATCACTAAGTTAGTGGGAGTGATGTAATTTTCCTAATTCTTTATGTCGATGACATATTAATTATGGGAAAAGACATTCCAAGTTTGCAAAGTGTTAAGGCATATATTGGGAAGTGTTTTTCCATGAAGGATTTAGGAGAAGCTGCATACATTCTTGGAATCAAGATCTACCGAGATAGGTCAAAGCGGTTAATTGGTTTAAGTCAAAGCGCTTACATTGATAAAATATTGAAGAGATTCAATATGCAAAATTCCAAGAAAGGATATTTGTCGACGGATGTAAAGCATGGCTTATGTAGCAATATATGTGCTTCAACACCTGCTGAGGTGGCACGCATGCAGAAAGTTCCTTATGCTTCGGCTGTAGGATCTATTATGTATGCTGTGAGATGCACAAGGCCAGATGTGGCGTTCGATCAGAACATGACCAGTCGATATCAACAGAATCCGGGTGAACTTCTGTTGGGAATTAAGGTAAACTATGATCTCCGAGAAGATTAGCCAAGAAGAAGAGAGGGATTCTTTGAAGTTATACCAGCCGAAATGCTAAGAATATGTGTTCTTTTGTGAAAGTGCGTACCACGTAGGAGAGATAAGCTCGAGAATAGAGTAAAAGTCACGCCATTATTAAGATAGGTTGGCCGTGTTATGTAGAGCTTAATGTCGAGTGTGTATGATGAACAAAACAATATGATTAGTTGCATGCTTGTCTAGATGCATGCTTAGTCTATGTTAGTATTAGGAGCGTAAATTGTCAACGCTCATTAGGGTTTCTTACCTATATATAAGAAACATTTTAGTTTGTAATACATAAGCTTTTAAAAAGTCTTTTCAAGTCTTGTAAAACATCTGAAACATAGAGTTTCTATAATCAAAATTCCATAGAGGATCAAGAGTTCTTAGTTATTATAACTTGGTTTATTTTCCGCTACAAAATACTAGTTGTAGAGATCTTCTATTAGTTTGCTTGTGATTACATAGGCAACACTAACGATCTCCGAGTGCTTAAAGATCTATCAAGGTCTTTGTTTTCAACAAGTGGTATCGAGCCTCGGAAGTCTCTAATACACTAAGAACATTCATTCACCATGCCTGATCCGATAATGAAATGAAGCCACCAACACAAACAACACCAACACCACTTCCATGCAATGTACCGTCTCTCAAACAAGAATGGTAAACTTCCTTATTTGAAAAGGGAAGAATATGAACTTTGGGCTATGAAGATGGAAAACTGGATTTCCAATATTGATTGGAATCTGTGGGAGGTTGTAAAGAAAGGAAACAGCTTGAAGAAGATGATCCCCTACAGGGTGGAAATTTATCATGGCTCCACCAAAATCTGCCAGAGGTACTAGCTATGCAGAGAGAACATAAAGTAAAGACCATTCTGCTTCAAGCCATTCCAGAAGATCATCTGTGTGATTTTCATCATATGGATGATGCAAAGGACATATGGATGGCTCTCAAAGCAAGGTTCGGTGGAAATGAAGAATCAAAGAGAATGAGGAAGTCCATTCTGAGACAACAATTTCGTGACTTCAATATCTCCTCACAAGGATAGCTGATAGGGGCCGGATAATGATGATCGCAACTCAAAGTTCCTTCGATCGTTACCTCCATCATGGTTACATGTAAGTATTGCTCTCAAGGCTAAAGGAGGGTTGGATATGCTTACCTTTGATGAGCTATATAACGCACTGAACCCTTGAACCTCGATGTCAACTCCCTACCGCACATCTTCCCCGCCATGCACTTTTGTTGGGACATCTCACTCCAACATGATGGTACAAGCTCCTAGTTCCAACTATTTTCCATCGCTCCGAAGCTCCAACTACTTTCCATCATCATCCTTCCCCCTCCACCACTTAACACTCCTCGCCCCTCCACCATGTTCTCAAGCTAGGTCTAGTAGTGTGATGGAGGATGTTCTTCATTCATTTGTTGTCGACTATGATACTCGCCAGATCTTGCATATGAAGACTTTGATCAGTTGGACCCACTTGAAATGGAGGAGATGAAAATGCAGGTGGCATTACTGCCGGACATCAAAAGGTTTGAAGAGAAGTCTGAAGGAAGTTTGCTTTCAAGGGAAAGGAACCAGCCGCTTTGACAGAGGAAAGTCAAGTGTTTCACTTGCCACCGATGGGGCATTTCTCGGGAATGCAAAGACAGAAAAGTGGAGATGGAGCTAATTACCTTCCTATCGCCAAAAACAAGCAGGAAACCGAGCTTCAGCAGCCCTCCTCACCATGGATGAACAGTCAACTGGATCAGCACATGAACCGTAAATGAAGAAGCTCATGATTCGATAAGCTTGGATTGTCGGGCAAGGTGTACTTGATGAAAGGCATGATCAATTTGCCTTGATGGGACTATCTCGTACACAATCTGATATTTGGTTGTAGTCTAAGATACAATGAACTTAAAGAAGAGTATGATGCTATGAAACCTAAGTTTGATGAATGCTATGTTGAAAATGAAGCTCATAAACTAGCATTAAAAAGATTGAAAGACAAAAGGTATGGTTTCAAAAGAATCAAATAGCTTATGAAGAAAAGATAAAGGTGTTACAGTTTGATCTTGAAGTTGCTAATAATTATTTAAAACTGTCTAAGAAAGCTAAGGATGAAGTCTGTTCCAGAACCTAGAGCTTAAAGAAAAAATAGCTGAGGAAATAGCTAGGAATAAACAATGGTTAATTTCAGATAATCTGCTAGAGAAATCTATACAAATAATCAGAACCTCTCGCTTAGGATTAGGTTTTCAAAAGTATGTAGGATTGAAGCTAGGAATGATGGTCGAAATCCACACCGCAGGTTAGCTAACTTTGTTAAAGAGGGTGATATGCATCGCCCCCGACCTATTAGAGGTGAATTTATGCCCACAGCACTGCCCATCATCGTTGACTTTGATGGATCACATCATCTATATGGCAAAAGTCAAAAGACTTGCTGCACTCCCCGATACCTCATCTAATGACTTTGTCTCTTGCTCGACAAGGACATTCATCGGATCAAGGGTCTACTTCCTATGAAAGCCGTGATTCAAATGAGAAGTATGACCTTTCCAAGCCTCGAGCAAGCACCCCGCCTACTTACAAGCCTTCTAAGGAAGTCTGCTGAGGAATCAACTTCCAAGACAGCTTCAAGACTTGTCTTTAAATCTTTGAATAATCAGCCTGTTAAAAACAATTCCTTGAATGTTTCTAATTTAAGTACTTCTTCATGTAATCAAACATCTCCCTATTTGAATAAATCTTCCAAGAAGAAGACATGTTTTGTATGTGGAAGTAAATTTCATTTGATTAAGGATTGTGATTTTTATGAGCAAAGATTGGATGCATGTGCTACTCACCGTAAACACAAATCTAAATGGACCAATGTTGCTAATATTCCACCTTATGTCCCACAGCGCTAATACTGACTCTTTGGAGAGAGAATCACCACCTGACCTTATGTGCAACCAACTAGCCCATACTTTAAACATGGTTATTGGCCTACATATGTTGACTCTATGTATGCAGGGATGGGATATGGGAGCATCTGTGAAGCCCTCAGAAGTTGTTCTTGACTAACAAGGGACCCAATTATCAATGGAGGACCAAGAACAATGGTGGATCCTCTAATTACTCTTGTCCTAAACTGTGATCCATTAAGCGTGTTCAAGTCGTAATGACTTGAACCTCCATTGTATACTAACAGTTTGTATATATTTTGTTGTTGTTTGTAGGATCATCCCCTTAAGCATAAGAATATTGGTATTGTCGATAGTGGTTGTTCCGAAGCATGTCCGGGAAAGGGATATGATGCACAATTTTGTCCCTATTGAAGGAGGAGGCAATGTAACTTTTGGAGGAAGTGATGGTAGTATCACAGGGAAAGGCACCATAAAGACACCTCATCTAGATTTTGAAAGTGTGTACTATGTTAAGGAACTTCAAGATTTCAACTTGTTCTCTATTTCACAAATCTGTGACACTAAGAACAAAGTCCTCTTCACAGAGAATGAATGTCTTGTGCTGTCTAAAGACTTCAAACTCCCCAAAGAAACTTCAATTCTACTGAAAGTTCCTCGCACTCACAACTTATACACATTCAACCTTAATGAAGTTCAACCTGATGGTGACCTCACATGTTTGGTGGCTAAAGCATCACTTGATGAATCCACAAAATGGCATAGGAGGATGGCGCATGTGAATTTCAAGACCATTAACAAACTCTCTAAAATGAGTCTTGTTGAAGGTCTTCCCACCAAAGTTTTTACCAATGATCATAATTGTGTCGCTTGCAATAAAGGAAAACAACACAGAGCCTCTTACAAAGCTATTAGTGCTATGAGCATCATCACCTAACCTCTTCGCTTCACATGGATCTGTTTGGTCCAACTCAAGTCAAGCATTGATCATAAGTACTTCGTTTGGTGATCACCGATGGCTATAGCGATTTTGTTGGGTTTTCTTCTCGAACCAAAGATGAAACATCTCTCAAGTCTGATCGAATTCATCACACTTGTTGAAAATCAGCTTGAACAAAAAGGTCAAAGGTATTCGTGTGATAATGGGACGAGTTTAAAAATGCCGTTTTATAGAACTCGTGGGTCAAAAGGCATAAAAAGGGACTATAGTAATCCAAGAACCCCACAACAAAATGGGGTAGCTGAAAGAAAGAATAGGACCTTAATAGAGGTTGCAAGATCCATGCTTGCACTCTAAATCCCACTATGTTCGATCAAGCTGCTGGGACCGCTTGCTATGTAAAGCAAAGGTGTCCATTACTAGACCACAACTCAAAACCCCATATGAACTTCTCTTTGGGAAGGTTCCTGTCATTCACTACCTAAAACCTTTTGGTTGTCAAGTGACCATTCCAACACAAGTGATCCATTGGGAAAGTTTGATGAGAAGGCTGATGATGGTTATATTGTGGGCTATTCAGTTCATAGTAAGGCATATGTGGTGTACAACTTGCAAGCCAAGAAAATAGAGGAGACGTTGAACCGAGATTTTGGAAGATAAGCCTAATGTTCAAGGACAAGGTCATACGTGGTCCTTTGATCTTGACTACTTAATCGATTATCCGGGTTACCACGCATATCCGGCTAACCAAAATGCAGGTCCTCAAGTGTCTCCAACTAACAATGCAGGTCCCCTAGATGATGGCTCTAAAAATGAGTTTGAAGATGATGAGCAACCCATACTTGTACCTTCTTTCTCCCCTAAAATACGTGTACCACCTCCAAGGATACTGCTGATTCGAAAGTGATGAAGATGACTCTCATTATGCCGAGGACCTTGCTAGGCTCCACTCAAGAATTTGCGCTAAGCTTGAAGCAGAGAAACCTGAATGGAGAGGTTAATAATGAAGGAGTCGGTAGAAACCATTTTCTGCCGGTTGATTCTCACACACCTACCTTCCCCAATCTGCCAAGGCTATGCTGTTCCTTCTCAAGTATCTTCAGACTTTGGTGAACCCTATACACGCCAAAACCTTCGATCTTGGAAATCATCAACCCAAAGCTGGCATCTTCACCTCACCCTCTTATGATGGTGAATTTGAACCAACCATCACTAATCTTGATTCATCCATTGAAGTCAACCCCACTACTACTCAGAGGATCAACATAGCTCATCCTCAATCCAATATTATAGGTGATCTTCCGCACCTGTTAGAACTAGAAGGGCTATCACCAGTCCCCGCTTGGACAGATTGTTTTTCTCTTATGTCTCCAACCAGAAAGAGACAATCACACGCACCTCAAGCATTGTCTCTGCTTGCTTGTTTTCTCTCTCAAGTGGAACCAACTAGTGTTTCTCAAGCTCTCAATGATCCAAGCTGGATCGGCAATGCAAGAAGAAATGCAACAATTTCACAATCAGCAGGTTTGGATTTTGGTTCCACTCCTTGATGGCAAATATGCCATTGGGACAAAATGGGTTTTGAAGAATAAGAGAGATGCTAGAGGTGTTGTGATCAAAAACAAAGCAAGGTTGGTAGCTCAAGGCTTCGCACAAGAGGAAGGGATTGATTATGATGAAGTGTTTGCACCTGTTGCCCGAGTTGAAGCAATTTGCATTTTCTTGGCATATGCTTCATACATGGGTTTCATGGTGTATCAAATGGATGTCAAGGGTGCTTTTCTGTATGGTGAGATTGAAGAGGAGGTCTATGTCACTCAACCCAAGGGATTTGAAGACCCTGATCACCCAAATCATGTCTACAAGGTGGTTAAAGCTCTTTATGGCTTACATCAGACACCTAGAGCTTGGTATGCTCGGCTTTCATCGTTCTCCTACAAGCATGGCTATAGAAGAGGTGCTATTGATAAAACTCGCTCCTCAAGAAGAATTACTCGGACATCATTTTGGTGCAAGTGTATGTGGACGACATTATTTTTGGTTCCACAAACGAAGCTTGGTGCAGGGAATTCGAGGAACTTATGAAGGGTGAATTTCAAATGAGTGCTATGGGAGAGCTTACTTTCTTTTGGGTCTCCGTGTTCAATAGAAAGGATGGCATCTTTATCGTCAAGATAAATATGTGAGGGACATTTTGAAGAAGTTTGGTATGGAAGGTGTTAGGACTGCCACAACACCTTATGAAGCTCCAAAGAAAAAAGCAAATAATGAACCGATCTACCCGTGAATGTTCATCCAGACAGTCCATGATTGGTTCATTGATGTATTTGATGCCTTCAAGACCTGATATTACATTTGCTGTGAGTGTTTGTTCTCAACATCAAGTCACTCCACTTGCTTCCCATCTCAATGCCGCAAGAAGATCTTTAAGTACCTCAAAGGCCAACCTCTTTAGGCCTTTGGTACCCAAAAGAATCTCCTTTCAAGTTGGAAGCATATAATGACAGTGATTATGCCGTGCAAACTGATAGAAGATCCACAACCTGGGCTGCCAATTGGTAAGAGGTTGATTTCTTGGCAATGCAAGAAACAAACCATCGTGGCCACCTCAACTAATGGGCAGAGTACGCTGTCTGCCGCAAATTGCTGTGGACAAGTCCTTTGGATTCCGAACCAATTGCTGGACTATGGGTACAACTTTATGAACACTACAATTCATATAGACAATCAAAGTACCATCCCGATAGTCAAAAATCCAGCTTTTCACAAATAACAAAACACATTGAAATCGTGCACCACTTTATAAGAGATGCTTATGAAAAACATTTGATAAAAGTGGCTAAAATCCATACTGATGATAATGTGGTAGACTTGTTAACAAAGCGCTTGATGGACCAAGGTTTCAACACCTCGTGGTCAATATTGGAATGTTAAACCCTTGACTGCATTGAAGGGGAGGCATAGCCCTGGGAGGGCATATGCCTCGTGGGAGGATTTTGTGCAAACTCTGCATTATTTTTGTATATTAGTTTGTATTCTAACACTAACTACTAATATTATTAGTTTGTATTCTACTAATATTGTTTAGTTTTTGTTTTGTTGTGTATGTTGTTGTGTCTGCTTTGTGCTTGCAGACTGATTTTGTCTGCTCATTATCCGGATTGCAGTTTGTATCCGATCAAGTTCAAATTCATCAAGTGTGGTTCATGAGTATATGGTCAAAATAGCTAAAAGAATGTTGCTTGTTTCTTCTCGATATCAAATATCAAGCATACAATTTGATTCCACTGAAGTTATAATATCAAGAAAAGAAATTGAAGTCAAATTGTTCATTCATTCATTCAAGAAACAGCTTACGCTTTCAGCTTACATAAAGTCAACCTACTACTATGCATCTACAAGATACGAGTTGTACACTTAAGCTAATCCTAATCTAGTGTATATCCTCATTCCAAATCTAAGTGAATGTTGGATATGCATTAGATGTCTGGCTTTGCTTTCGAGGTCTTCGCGTAACCACCCATTCCGCTTAATCGGCGGTTGGATATGCATGACCAACTCGATGAAGATGCTAAGGACCAAAATGGGAGGATGGATTGATGCAAACGATTGAGGATGACGATGACCACGCAGATGACGTGAGAGAACTAACGCGGTCCCGTGTGCTTCATCTACTCATTTCAACCAAAATGCAATCGATCCACCCTCCTTAAGCCCTTCTACTATACGATGTGTGTTCATGCACCAAAAGATGGCGCAGTGAGACCAAGAACCACCTCTCTATCTTTGGGGAGTGGAGGATTCCTGGCACGAGGTCTTTGTGGAGACCAAGGTGCCGGAGGTTGGGAGTAAGACGCCCTCCTAGGAGTCATCGTAATCATCAGCCAGATTCACTTGGATTCACTATAATCACATCTTCAAGAAGGGAGAAAGGGCGATTTATTTGGTCGTAGATAGGGTTGAGGGAAGTAATGGTACCATGGGTTTGATTCACCACTTGATGATGATGATGAAGATGAGGAAGTGAGATCTATGATCTTAGGTTTGGTATTCATGGTGCAATTTGTTAATTGGGTTTATTTTGCATCTAGGGTTTGTGGTAATTATTTGGGGATCTTGATGAAGAGATGAGTTACATTGGGATCATTTTATAGACGGATTCGAGGTTCAATGAGTTTAATGCAAGTGGGTGGCACAATAATTCTAGAAACTTACCAAGATACTCTATCTTTGATGCATTCTCGAAGGTATAACTTCAGAGATTGATCATATGTTTCGCCAAGTGTTATTTTGGGTTGGGACAAAGATGCAATACACGCCACAAAGGTCAAACAAACGGTCCATTTTTCTTTGACTATAATTTGGGCAAAAACACTTCACCCACCATTACTCGCTTCGTAACAAACCAATTCTCTTTCATTCCACTTTCACAAACACTCACCATTTCAAGAATCATAATCCTAAACACTCATTTTCCTCATGGCTCTTGAATTCAAACATGATCACAACAAAGTCGCATTTCTGGGAAACGGCAAGGGCTATGAACTGTACGAACCTATGGTGGAATTCCTGAAAAGGTCAAAGATTTGTTATGCTCTATCTCATTCTCCAAATGAGATATATGAGTCACTGATCACTCAATTTTGGGAAATCACTGGAAGAGGAGCGAGACAGAGATTAGGGTGTGATTGATGAAATAGAGTACAGACCGAGGAGCTGATCAGAGGAAGCTTCACCGAAGATGCCAAGGAGTATTTCATTCTAATCGAAGATGTGCTTAATGGGCTAAGGGCTATTGGGTATCGAGGAACAAGAACAGATATGTGGCTAAAGAAGGAACTCTGCCCAAAATGGAGGATCCTGGTTCACACACCGCCCAATGCATGAGCAACAAGACCGGAGGATGGGACCGCTTCTCCACTGACCGGGCTATGGTATTGTATGTCTTTCACAAGGGTAACTTTCAATTTTTCTAAGTATATTTTTGAAAACTTGGTTGAAAATATTCAAAAGACAAAGGGAAAGTTTTTAATGTACCCAAGGTTTCTTCAAATGATATTAGACACAAATACCCAAGCCCAATCTTTCTATCCCATAAGTACTTTAACTGCTAAATTGTTTGCTACAATGAGAACCCACTTTCAGGGGGAACATCATCCCTGCTACAGCCATGTTGCCCCAAGGTAATGAGGTCACTGATGAGGAGAATGTGGCTCATAGTCCTCCTTCCTCACCTGTTGCTACTGATGGTAATCCATTGTTTCACTTTGATGAGGCCCATCTTCAACCTGTTGAAGCAACTCATGTTGCTCCGCACCAACCACCATGTCCCAGTCCTCCACCCACTCTAGCTACTCATGTTGAGTCAGATCTCAATAGACCACCCACACCAAGTCCCGTGAGGAATCCTCTCGATGAAGATCTTCCTCACATTGAGCATGACCGTGTTAATTCGAAGGTCCAATGAGGCCCCTTACCACGAGCAATCTGGCGGTGGAGCCGAGGACCCCATTACACTCTCATCTGTATGCTCTTGTCAATGTGTATGCCGCAGAGGTTAAGAGTCCTAAAAAGGAGCTTGCAGAGACCAAGTCTTCTTTGGGGTTAAGATTGAAGAACCGGGAAATCAGTCAAGGTCTTAGAGCACAAACTGTGGCCTCCAAAAGGAAACTTGTGGTTTCCTCCTCGATGAAGAACAAGAAGATCCCCATTTTGAGTCTCTCGACATGTTGGTGATGTTTCTCTCAATGATCCTTTATCATTAGCCGCCACTTCCTCAAAGAAGAAGGAGCCTGTCCTTTATAAAAGAAGGAAGAGATCTTATTCTCATAAGGTTTCTTCTGAAGCTTCAAAGGAACCTCGGGTTGATAAGGATGCATCCTGCCATGTACTTATGGAGGATGTATCAGATCCTAATCAAATCTGCACGCTCAAGAACCAAGACCTTTCCCTCACAGACTGACATTGCTACTATGACCACTCCAGCTTGATGATCAAGATCAACATGTTGACCTAGGTACTACTACAGAGGTATTGCCATTGATTTAATCGAAGAAGAGTGTGCCAAGATGCCTGATGATAAAGGGAAAAATGTCATCACTAAAGATGAGCTTGGTCCCGACTGGTGAGTGAGGTGGAAAGACTAGGTCAAGCAAGTAGATTGGCTGAGTTTGAGAAGTCAAAGGAAAGTGTAGCATTGGCTAAACAACTTGAAACAGAAAAATTTTCATCTTTAACTCCTGAGAGAAGAAAAGAACTCGATGAACTGAGGGTCTGATGCCTGCTGAACACTGGATATTCTAACTCGCAAGTCATTTCAAGACCTTCTCTAGCTCAAAGTATACTAGGTGGTGATTTTCTCAAGGACAATTATGTAGAGCGAATGATGGCTTAGGGAAGACAAAGGAGGCAAGAAGCAATTGCACAAAAGAGGGCCATCCAAGCTCAAAAGGCCAAAGACAAACCCCCTACTAAAGATGAAATGAGAAGGGTGGTGAAGAACCAATGCTCAATGTACAACTCTGGGTTAACAATGAATCAAGTCAAGGCTTTTCCCGATCATGTCCCCAGATCGCAAATATAACCAAATCATGAAGGAGATCATCATCCTCGACCTTCTACCAACTTAAAAAGGATTTCAGAGAATGAAACTGCTCCAGAAGCCAAAAGACTCAAGGCTGATGATGCTCCAACCAAGGAATCCTCTTCAGTCATTCCTCAAGCAACTTCTGTTGCTCTTCTATATCAAGGGTCAATCAACCATCTTCCATTTCTCCCCGGCACCTAAAGCTTCAACTCCCTCTCCCTCGTGGCACCTGTTGTCACATGGAAGATTCTCAAGAAAAGGAAGCCGATCTCACGTAAACTAAAACAAGAGGGCTATAAAGATATTCCACAGATGAATGCACTTCGGCCTCCAACCAAGTCTCAATCTACCGGTTCAAGTCCTACCACAAATGCACAAGATGAAAATGCTTCCTCTAGGGAAATCTATCAGCCTGGGAGAAGGAAGAAGAGAATGGCCAAAAGATCTGCTTTGGATCTTGAAGTCGATGACTCAACTTTCATTATAGAAGGGTCACGCCGATTTTCGATGGACATTCGATGAGGTGTTAGTGTGGAAATTAAAGGATGATGAGATGAATGTTCTTCTTCGAAGAGACTCCACTTCAATAGGATTCACCTTTCTAAAGGAAATTCTACACCGGTAGACAAGTGCACTTACTTTCTCTCTGTTCACCAAGTTAACACCTATTATTGCAACAAGGAACCACAAGGTTCTGGGATGATCTTACCAGGAGATCTTCAAGTTCTGTTCAAATCCCACATTCCCAATAGCAAAGCATCTTCCATTTGGGAAAACTCACATCGATGGAAGCTTACATCCCCGAGATTCTATCCTTCCTCGTGTGCATGTGCTTGAGACTAAGGGTGGAATCATGTCTGCATGTTTTCTCAAAGGAAGTATCACTTGCCCCAAAGACTTATGGAAAAGATGCGAGTCAAAATTGGAAATTCCTCCAGATCCTCGTGGGAAATGAAAGACACCGCTTTAACACCGTGGATTGATCAAAACTCAACTCCAACAACTGCAATAGGCTTATTCTTCATCCATATCAGGACACTTGGTACTCTCTGCACTACTTTGTTTTGTTCATTTAGTTTGCTTTATTTATGTTATTTGTCTATTTTTGTCTAAATTTTTTATAAAAGACTTTCATAAAAAGAAAACTCACAAAAACATCATTTTAAAAATAGTGATAGCGTTTATTTAATAAAAATTAAGTTTTAATTTTACTTTTCAACTTATTATTAATCTTTTCAGCTTTATATTTTATATTAGTTTTTAGTTAAAAAAAAAAAAACTTTATGCGGTTTGTTTGTTGTCCAATTCAGATGGTCTTTAACTCACCGGATGTACCTTGTGTATGTCAAAGAGTTGGCTAGTCCAAAGGGTACAGCTTTGGTAAAGACACATCAAATCTGTTGATAGATGTAATGGTTTGCTCAAAATCATAGGGTATGCAACCACCCATGCTTAATCTGATGAGGTTGTATGGTCATCAATTCACCATGGTCTATTCCTCTTTGGAATCCAAGAATTGGCTAGCCCACATGTATATGGCATGTGGTAAAGGCATCCAATCCATATTTGGTCTCAATTCACCAATTCTAAGAATTGACTAGTCCCGAGCAAACGGCCTGTAAAGACACATCAAATCCGCTTATATGGTTGCCGGTTTGCCAATAAATCGATGGTTATCAATGTACCATAGTTTTAACCTAAACATGTGGCTACCCAAGAGTAATGGCTATTGGAAGAGACATCAAACCCATTAATTTCAATGATTCACCTCTCACAGAGTTAACACACCCGAAGTGATGAGAATAGTATGAAACTTATATGTTTTGATGTACATGGTGTCATATGTTGCCGCAAAGATCCGGCGTATCACGCTTCAGTCATCATAGAGATGTTCCTCGCTTTTCTTTGTTGTCGATGTTTGAACACAATCCTCAACAATTTTACAGATCTATCACGGAAACCGAACTTAACCTTGTCAAATTCCAGTTTAGGGGAGGATTGTTGGGAATTAAGGTAAACTACCGATTCTCGCCAAGATCTCACAAGAGATTCTCGCGAAGAAGAATGGATTCTCTCTAAGTTATACTTCGCAGAAATGCTAAAGTATATTGTGTTGTCGCTGAAAGTGCGTACCACGTAGGAGAGATAAGCTCTAATAGAGTAAAAGTCAGCCAGATAAAGATAGGTTGGCCGTGATATGTAGAGCTTAATCAGAATAAACAATATGATGAACAAAACAATATGATTAGTTGCATGCTTGTCTAGATGCATGCTTAGTCTATGTTAGTATTAGGAGCGTAAATTGTCAACGCCATTAGGTTTCTTGCCTATATAAGAAACCATTATAGTTTGTAATAGATAAGTTTTTAAAAAGTCTTTCAAGTCTTGTAAAACATCTGAAACATAGAGTTTCTATAATCAAAAGATCCATAGAGGATCAAAGAGTTCTTAGTTATTATAACTTGTGTTTTATTTCCGCTACAAAATACTAGTTGTAGAGATCTTCTATTAGTTTGCTTGTGATTACATAGGAAACACTAACGATCTCCGAAAGTGCTTAAAGATCTATCAAGGTCTTTGTGTTTTCAACA
>OU343217.1:283092382-283197077 GCA_910596185.1 Chrysanthemum makinoi
CTCCAAGATCTAACTCACTTAAAACTCAGCTCTCAAGATTTGGAATCAGCAACCAACAATTTTGATGATGACAATTTCATCAAAGAAGATGGAATGAGGTTCATAGGTCGTCTCTTGCGTTCCGAACAGTTCATCGATATCTTTGGAAAGATTTACCAATCTAAATCTCAAAAAGATGAGAGCAAAATGTATAGGGTGGAGCTTGGGATGCTTTCGACTCTCAAACATAAGAATATAGTGTCTCTTATTGGGTTTTATGATGATGATGATGAGGAGCATAAGGCTATCATATACAAGAGGGTGGCCAACGGAAGTCTCAGAAACTATCTAAGTGGCCAGACTCTTACATGGATGCAAAGGTTGAAGATATGTGTTGGTGTTGGAAATGCATTGAGTTACATCCATTATGATGCTAGACGCGATTTCAGTGTCATACATTGCAACGTCAGGAGCTCGAAAATTTTACTTGACGACGAATGGGAACCCAAGTTATCTGGTTTTGAACTTGCATTGAAAAATACAGTAGCTCGGAGGCACCGTCTTCTTCTTACTCGTGATATTGTTAAGAATGTATACCTCGACCCAAAATATAAAAAGCTTGGCGGTGTGACCCACAAGTCAGATGTGTATTCATTCGGTGTTGTATTATTCGAAGTCTTATGCGGAAGGAGTGCAGGAGAGGAAGAAGAAGACGAATATGAAGATGAAGACAAAGACGAAGACAAACATAATGACGAAGACGAAAATGAAAATGAAGATGAGTCGAGAAAGGGGTTATTAAGTCAGCTGGCCAAATCTCATTTGGATAAAATGATCATGCCGCATTTACGAAAACAGATGGACTCAGAATCATTAAAAATCTTCTCAGAGACAGCATATTGGTGCATAAAAGAGGAACGAGCAGATCGTCCATATATAGATCAGGTTGTCAAAAGACTTGAGAAAGCAATGGAACTTCAACGAAAACATGAAAATCCAGTAAGAACATCAACTTTGTTTGTTATCTTTATGTAACAATAATTGGTATATTTTCAACTCATTTCCTATTCTCTTGCAAATGTCATATTAGGAACTTCCAAGAAATGCATTTGACGCCACATCATCAGATTATTTGAAGGTAAATATTTTCTTTAAACTTTTAATTTAACGCCGATTATCCTAATCAATAAAAAAGATTGTTTGGGTTATTGTACAACCACTATATCCTCGCTATACCATTTTTTAATTCTACAAATAGGTCAATTGTATGTTTTAAACCGACAAACTCTTATTGTCTGGTAATAGTATAGCCACTATATACATACCAAAGAAATTGTATCATATCTTAATTTTTTTATTTTTATTTATAATAAAACTAAGAAGATTCTTATAGATAACCTTTGATTGAATAGAACTAACATTTTTATAAAAAATATGGTAAATATGGTTGCATAATAAATGTGACCATTTAGCTTGATTGTATAAATAGAGCATGCACTATGATGGAGCTTTTAAAAAGTTTATAAATTAGTCATATCATTAAATTATAAACCTTGGATTTTATTTATTTATTTATTTTTATTTTTTAATTCTGAAAAAAGAAAAGAATTGTATAATCCAATATCATCATGAGATACAAAGCTCAAAGTGAAACAGAGGAATAAAAAGTAAAAGACAAGAACTAAAAGTTTGTCATCCAAAAATGAGGAGAACAAAAGTAAATAAACTCTTAAGCTAACACCCCCTAACAAGAACAAAACCTGGCAACCTAAATTAGGATAAACATCCAGTTCCCCAACGACCATCCCCTGTAAACAAATGGATAATGGTTTAACATAATTATAAAATTTTCCTTCCCCCTAGACGCAATAATAACCTTAAAAATGATACCTAGACGGGCAGACACATACTCGATTCCATTCATACATTTATTGAACCTACATCGCTTCTATATATACAACCATGGAGTTAGGATCAAATAAGAAGATTACTTAAAATAAGAAGGAATAAGAAGAACTATAACCGCAAATCCGAGATGCACCGACCAAAATTAGATGCATCCCTATAATCTTAGATGCATTATAACGCACCATAGTATGTTTTCTAGCTTTTAATCAGATCCATATACGTATATTAGATTTTGTTTATCTGCACGTGCCAAAATCATGAAAATCAATTTGCACCATCTATACATCAAATTAACTTTCGAAACTCCAGATGTTGCATCTATATAAATAGAAATGCATATAATGCAAGTCGTAGCATCTCAAATGCGTTGTTTTGGTCACTTCTCACCACTTCTTATTTTAATTTACTTCTCACTGGATCTCTACTCTACAACCATGAACCATAACAAATATTATTTCTTAATTTAGGCCAGTGAACTTTTAAATACGGATAATGTAGAATTAAAAACAAAAAAATAACAAACTAGCACCATTGTTATGTCAATTTTGCTTTGGATAGTTAAATATATGTTTATGGTCACTTTCAACTTGATAGATCAAATTGAGGTTTTTGTAAGGAGGAAAAAAAGTAAGCCTTCTCAAGTGAGACTTTTATTTTAGATTGGTGATAGAACCACAAAATAAGGTGTCAATCTCTAATTGGTGTATTTTTTCATAGTTTCTTCCTCTTCTCTTTGATTTAGACAATTAAGAAGTGACACCTCATTTTGTGAGAATTTTTTTGTGGTTCTATCACCCATCTTTATTTTATTTTAATTCAATCCCACACACAACAACACTAATTTAATCTATCAAATTGAAAGTGAACTTGAGAGGATCTTGATTCATCATTTATAAGGCTATGATGAAGAAAAGGCTATAAAATAGTTGAGAAGATAGTTAAAACCTTACGTAAAGTATCGGGTTTCAAACTTCAACCACGTATAATAAAACATCTTAAACCATATATAAAGTAATTTATTTTATGCTAATTAAACCAAGATTTAATTATTCTACGAAGTAATTATTTAGCCTTATTAATATTAGGTTAATAAGATTTTAAATTCACCTCAGTTACACACTACCTTACAACTAAATGAGACCAAACTACACACATAGCACCGTGCTTTTCTTTCATTCTTTTTCTACTTTGTTTTAAAATATAACAACATTATAAGTTTATAACTTCTACATAATGATATTGAAACTAGAGTAAATTACACCATTCATCCTTGTGGTTTACATTGACTACAGCTTATCGTCATTTGACCGAAAAAAATGCATCGTATGTTTCTGCACCACAATCATCTTCAACAACAAAAAAAATCTAACCTATAACCCATGTTTCTGCACACACTTGCAAACAACGTCACCACCCAATCTACTATTTCTCTCTCTCTCACACACAAACACAAAACTCAACACATCCCATCATTTGATTCGTGCTTTCGTCCCCACAACGACAAAAGATGCCCGATCTGCGTGTGAGTGCGATGGTGTATGTGTTTTCCCCAATTTCCATATCTATACTTAAGTGTTGTGCAAAAATTATGAAATAAAAGAGGTGAATAAAAGATGAAAGGGGGTAAGCGTTTGTGTAGGGTGTGTTTGATGTAGATTTAATAGTCAAAATTTTAGGTGTATAATTGGGTTATTGAAAAATCAACATAAATTTGTTTTGGATTTTTAAAGAATCAAAATATATAGTGTAATCAAGAGCATATAATTTTAAGTCAATATTATGGGACAGCAGTGATGTTTAGGGTCTTTTATTAGATGGGTCACACAAAATGTGGTCGAAAAAACATTATGGCTGTTTTGATATTTTTGGAAAAATCTGGAAACAACCAGAAAAAGCTCAAAGATCTTCAAGTGTTCTTCAATTTGTATATAAAGAAAAACATAAATTATAAGAAAAATTGTAGGAGAAAAAGAGTGTTGTCATGGCTTGGTGGAATTAGAAAGTGTGTATATATGAAGGAATCAGAACGTGTGTGTGATTGCTTTTGTAAAAAGATAGTACATAATAAAAGAAGATAAAAGTTAAAAATAAAGGAGAAAAGACCAAAATACCCTCAAGTTAAGGGACTTAACGAGGCGTTAGTTACTGTCGTTAGAGGAAAGGACGAACGGCGAATAACGTTTGCCACTTAAGGACGGATGGTGCATTTTTTCAGTCAAAGGACGATAGGCTGCAGTCAAAGCAAACCACAAGGCCGAACGATGTAATTAACTCTTGAAACTATATGTGTGCCGCTACAATGCGCGACCATGAAAACATGCGTTCATTTCATTTAATACATTCACTATTTGAAACACGGGATATATACGTTAATGGTGACAATTTGTGCCCAAAATGAAAAAGATGGTTTAATTTGGCAATTTTGTAGAAGATTTGGACACATTTAGCCCTCTTATTTTTTTGAAATGGGCATGTATTGCCCATTTAAAAGTTAAATGGGCATTAACGGGCACATATTTTTTTACAATTGGAGAACATTATAATTGTTTTTAAAGAAAAACTTATCGATATAATATATTTAGTTTTAAAAAAAATAAATGAGATGTTATGTTTGAGGAATTTATTTCGTCATTTTGGGTGTTTTCTAAAGCGATTCATATAACAAGTGACCGTTAGCCTGCGTCTGCTTAAGTCCATGCCCATTTAGCCCGTAGCCCGTACCCGCCTAGCCTACCCATTTTGCAACCTCTTTATCTCTCAATCTTCATTTCACTCTTGTCACATGTATTGATATTTTTGCTAGATGTATCTTCGGTCTTGTCACATTGCTTTTAGGTGTAATTCTCACATTGGTCAATCACACACACACACACACACACACACACACACACATATATATATATAGTTAGGATCAAATAAGAAAATTACTTAAAATAAGAAGGAATAAGAAGAACTATAACCTCAAATCCGAGATGCACCGACCTAAATTACATGCATCCCTATAATCTTAGATGCATTATAACACACCATAGTGTGTTTTCTAGCTTTTAATCAGATGCATATACGTATATTAGATGTATTTCATGATTTCTCTTGTTTTTTGTTCTTCTGCACGTGCCGAAATCATGAAAATCAATTTGCTCCATCTATACATCAAATTAACTTTCTAAACTCAAGATATTGCATCTATATGAATAGAAATGCATCTAATTCAAGTTGTTGCATCTCAAATGCGTAGTTTTGGTCACTTCTCACCACTTCTTATTTTAATTTACTTCTCCTTGGATCCCCACTATATATATATATATTTATATATATATATATATATATATATATATATATATATATATATATATATATATATATATATATATTTGTTTTTGTTTTTACATTTGTTGTTGCATAACTCCCTAATGTACAGGGGAAGAACTTGGAACACTTGAAGATTCCACTAGATGATATAAACGATGCTACCCACAATTTTGAAAACGCAATTTGCATGGGTCGAGCGGATTGGTGATGTGTACAAAGCAGATCTTGAACATTTCGATAGCAATAATTCCTCGTTGATAGAAGGTGTGAATAAGTGCGATTTACCCAAAAAACGAAGCACGGTAGCCATAAAGCGCATTGAAATCAAAAGGAGAACAAGGGTTCATTTTAGAAATTGAAACTCTAACTACTTGTAAGCATGATAACATAATCTCTCTACTTGGCTTTTGTTTAGAAGGTAACGGTGAAATGATCCTGGTTTATGAGCATGCTTCTAAAGGAAGTCTTGAAGACTATTTAGGAAGTAGTGATAAAATGGCTAATCTTACTTGGGTTACAACGATATAAAGATTTGTCTTGATATTGCACATGGCTTGAATTACATTCACAACAACACAGATCATGGCAAACAAAAGATGATACACCGTGACATCAAGAGCGCGAATATTCTATTGGGTGATGATTGGACTGCAAAAATTGCGGATTTTGGGCTCTCCAAACTCCACCCATTAGATCTAGAGGCCAGCACTCTCAATATCAATACGATTGCGGGTACCAATATGTATTTGGATCCAGAGTATCAGAAGTATGGAAGATTAAATAAAAAGTCAGACATTTACTCTTTTGGGGTAGTATTGTTTGAGATCTTGTCCGGAACGTTTGCCTATGATCATGTATACACCGCAGTGAATGAAAAGGGAATCGCACCCATTGCAAGGGATCATTATAAGAACAGGACAATAATGGATATTGTTGATCACAAGATAAAGGAAGAAACTGATGAACATGTCTTTTCTTTAAGCAAAGGACCCAATAAGGAGTCTTTGGACATATTTTCGGAAATTGCATTTAAATGTCTAGCAGAAACTCAAGCAAAACGCCCATCAATAGATGTTGTCATCAACGAACTCAAAAATGCATTAAACTGTCAGGTAAGTCACTGATATAAATTACAACGTTTTAATCTCTTCATATTCTTGATAGTAATATGTGACATTTCGTACATTATACTTTGCGTAAAACATTTTCTCAAACTTTTACTCAACTTACAATCTTGCCATTTAAATTTTTTTTCTTAGTCCTTGAGTTTTGTAGGTGATCATAATCTTAAAAAAGGAGTAATTGACTTAGTGGTAAAACCATTTTATAATGTGCTACCCATTCAATGCATTCGTAAGCCTTCTCACTCTTCTTCCCCCTCGTCGTAATTATATATATTTGTTACTTCAATTTCTAAAATGCAACAAAAAACCTTGATTTATAACCATAACATTGACATAAACTTGGAGACCGAGAACCTAAAAACAAAAATTATAATCTAAAGGAATTTTAAGGTGGCAAGTTTTTTGAGTTTGTTATTGACTTATTAACTGACTGTCCCATGTATCATAGGAGAACCACAAGGACAGGCTTAAACTGTCACTTGAAGACATAAAGTTGGCCACGCAAGCCTTCAGTCAAGAGAATATCATTGGACGTGGACGTTTTTCTTTTGTATATAAAGGAGATGCTAATCATGCTCATGGAGATAACATCATTGCTGCAAAGCGGTTGGAAAGGAAGCATGCAGAAGGAGAAGCTGAATTTATGACAGAACTGGAAATCCTTATGGAGTATAAACATGAAAAAGTCATTGGTCTAGTAGGCTACTGTGATGAAGAGGATGAGAAAATTAGTGTTTATGAGTTTGCATCCAGAGGAAGTCTTGATAAGTACTTGAGCAATGATAGTCTTACGTGGCTGATGAGACTTAAAATATGCATTGATATTGCTATGGGGTTGAAGTTCCTTCATGGAACTGTTTTAAGTCCAGAACTGGTGATACACAGGGACATCAACAGCAGCAACATTCTATTGTTTGATGATTGGAAAGCAAAAATTGCTGATTTTGGGCTTTCCTTGGTATGTCCAACAAATCAGGATGTAGACTATGTCATCGACGATGTAACAGGCACAATTGGATATCGTGACCCACTACACTCGAAAACAGGCTTCTTAACTAAAGAGTCTGATATATTCTCACTGGGTGCGGTTTTATTTGACATATTGTGTGGTATCTTTATTTACCCTTTTTGGCTAAACACCACTATCATGTAGGAAAACTTGATAAGTTAGTGTTTGAGGGTATCAAAGAACAAATTGTGCCACAGTCATTTATTACATTTGCAAGGATTGCCTACCAATGCATACATCACAAGAGAGAAAGACGACCAACAACTGATGAAGTGGTCATACAACTCAAGAAATCGTTGGAATTTCAGGTAAGCTTCTATATTTTGACAAAATTGGCTAACTTTTGATTCACATTTATCTAAACTATGGCCTTTGACTGTTTTATAAACTGTAAAAATGTAACTGGTAAGAAACATGAGTTTATTAATTGATTAATATATATACAGGAGGATTTTGAGAAATGGGAGCCCAAATTGCCTAAAGACTATAAAGAAATAATCCAGAATTCAAAGTGCCCTGAAATCTATTCTACCATAAAGAAAGAGGATCTTTACATCATTTTTTCGAAGGGAATCCTCCTTCAACAAGACAAAGTGGTAATCAGTTCATTCTCATATCTATGTTATGTTGTATTTATGGTGTTCTTTGCATCTTTTACCTTTTGAAGAATTGTTCATAATCACACATGCATTTATATTACACATCATAACATGGAGTCTAATTTCATTTTTTTGTATAACAGTTGTTGTCATTCGATGGTGATAGAGAAAGAAATGAAATGGTGTCAGCGGCAACGTTTTCTTACATAAGTAGTTGTCCGCATGAGTGGAAATTTCTTCCAGAATCAAGGTTGTTCTCTCTACCTGATCTCTAATTTTGTTAGTATTGAGTCATAAGCATACATATGCAATGATAATAGAAGTATATTTTAATTAAGTATCTTTTTGAAGCTTGACAAATATATTTAATACTCACTATATGATTGGGAACTATAACTGTACCTGTTTTGAGTGCTCTGTTCTCATGTACAATAAATTTTGATAATATTCTTACCTTTATTTAAATAGAGATTTGTTTGATACAGTAAATTTTAATATAGAATTTAAACTCATGCTCCAATAAATTACGAAATTCAAAAGTAGAACTGTATGGGAAAGAAGGGTACGACTGATTTAGACTTGAATATTCATAATATGTGCAGGTTTGGGACAGTAGCCGAGATGTTAGATATTTCCAACTTGAACATGGAAATCAAGACAAGAGCTCAATTTTTATCTCCAAATGTTGTTTATGGGGTCTATTTAGTCTTCAAGTTTTGTGAATCAAGAAACTTTGCAAGTAAACCCATGTATGTTGACCTAAATTATACAAAGGGACACGAAAGTCTTAAGCATATTTTGCAACACATGGAGATAACGAATGGATGATGATTGAGTTGTACCGATTTTTGAATGAAAGCAAAGACGTTGTTTTTGAGTTTTTACTTGAGTGCTTTTCATCGTATCATTGTGGAGATGGTGCGATTTGTGTTGAAGGCATTGAATTTCGAGCCATTGAGAACGTAAGTTTTAAAATACTCCTTTGTTTTATACTACTATGTATATTCTTTTGTTTATGTTGTATAGAGGGGGTTGATGCATGGAAAAAAATAGCTCATATCCTAATGTTGCATATTCATAACATGATCTGTTTTGCAGGTGAAACATGAAGAAATTGGAAAGTTAAAGGAAGTCAACCAATTCTTGAAATCAAACTTTGTTGCGGATCAGGTGCAACAACTGCCGACTAACTTCGAAGAAATATTTAAGATATCCAGAAACTATGATGAGTTGTTCTGGTTGGGTGAAGTAGATGGAAAGAAGCTTCTTATACTTTCGGCAAAGACAACTTTATACAAATCCTCTAATGTGAATCTTTTTACTTCAAAACCATCAGCGCAATCCAGGTTTGCTTTTCTGAACTAACTTTGTTACGACTTTCTTCAACCAAAAACTTATCCAAATTAAATTAGGTTGTGCTCATCTATGCTTATTCAAGTATTTAAGGTCCTAATTTTCTTTATTTCCGAGTAAGATATTGAAGAATAATGTATAGATGGTTGGCAAAAGTGTCACTTAGCTTCTTGCATTTGGTTCTGTCTTCAATTTTGACTTTGTTGAGTAATTGTATAATCTATATCGTACATGCAGATTTCAAGAGGTGATTGAGCTTTTACCACAAAAAGTATTTCATATCAACTGTACGATCAAAGTCAAATGCTGTCACGGATCATAATACATGTGCTACCTTCTGTTCAATCTTTCAGAAAACTGTCAAGGAATGCATTGTCGGTGAAAGTACAGATATACTCCACCAAGAAATCAAAGAGGCTGAATTTCTCTATTTTATAACCCCAAAGCCATCGAATATACATGATATTTTCGGGTTCCAAAACAAAGGGAAGATGGATGGATGGAGATTCAACTGTGGAAATTTAACTCAGCTCATGAATTCAAGGATGACTCTCTTTCTATGAATATGAAATTTACAAGTCTTGAAGGACCTATGTCTGGCCTCATTGTATGTGGCCTTGAGTTTCGGCCATTGTAAAAGAACTATTTAGTCTATTTGTTGCACCGGATAATTATAAAAACTATGTTCGAATTTACTTGCACACAGACTCAAGCTAGCGTGACCACTTCATGGTTGTTTTATCATATGGAGGTCTTGATTTTACAAAGAGAGTTTAGCTCCCTCTTCAGTGAGATGTGTTTACAAAATCATTATCACTATCATCTTTAGAAGAGACAAACTAACGATTTCACAGTATATACATTACAAATTTACCATTTACAAAAAATGAAACAAAATAAAATACTTGTCCCAGCTAGAAGCCCTTTGGTAGAAAACCTCATTTTCTATAAAGGAATTTTTCAAAAAGAGAGCTAATAAGAGTTGTACCAAACTCATCCTTTGGGCTTCCGAACAACCAAGTTGCTCTCTAAATGCAAAGTATCTCATCACTCTGTACTATAAAACTCATATATAGATACCACAATGTACCTTTCATGATACCTGAACTTGATTTCGGTGATGTATCGTCAATCTTAAGCTTTTTCAGCAGGCTGTTCGATGCTTGCATGGCAATGGCTACATAAACGAGCACCCAACTTGTGGAATTAGGTTTATTGGGTCACAAACTAAGAAAAAGCTTTAGTTAGATTTCTGACATATTTACATCTTGTGATTAGGCAGTAAAATATATAAACAGTAAACTATATAACTTCTTAATATAGTGTTTGATCATAAAACCTAGAAAGCAAACAAGAGTTGTATAATAGTTACTGCGGTAGATTTATTGAAGACCGTCCTTGATACTAGTAGCCCTGCTATCTGATCATTACCAGTCTCAACCTAGCTACATCAGCCCTAACCACATAATCGATACAAGCCTCAACTGGTCCCGTTCTTTTGACACCACTTCACCCACTCAGAAATCCTTTAAATAAACCAGATACAAAACAAGCAAAAGGGCACACCATATAGTTAAGTTGCATGTGCACGAAAGTCAACTTTCTTTCGAAGCTTAAAATTTATAATTAGCCAAATTTAACAATAAGAATGCAAACACTTCAAGAGCAATAAATCGGTCAAACATGACAACCTAATTTACAGGCATTGAAATGATACACGAGAGTATAGGGCAGTCTTTAAAGAACCCGCCTGACATTTCTTGGTGCCTGCCTAGTATAATGTGTTGGTTTTATGGATATAAATTAGTAGACGTGAGTTAGGATCGAACTCGAGATCACGGGATTGCACATTTTACGTATGAGAATTAAAGTTAATAATTAAATATAAAACGTTATATTTATTTATTGATTATAACGAATAGCTAACGGACGTTAAGTAATTAATGTAATGGACTACTGGCGTTAAATGTATTGGAAAATGACTAAATTGCAAAGTTTGGGAAGGTTCGGAATCCCTCTTGTGGGATTACCACCGATCGGCCAAGAGGAAAAGGAAACCCAACCCAACTTGACTCAAACTTGTTCACCAAGTTTGCTTGAGTATATATACAAAACAAGGGTGTTTGTAAATCATCTCTTGTGCTCATTAGCTAAACCCTAAATCTTTTTGTGTGTGTGTTTTCTGCTCCAAACCGATCGGCCACCTTTGTGGGTGTCGATCCATCACTTTTCCAATAAACAAGCTATTTGTTTTATCAAAACTAGCATTACTTTAATTCGGTTTAGTACGTGTGTACAAGAAAGTGGTAATAACACTATATTGTTATTATTCTTGGATTGAATTACAAAACGGTAAGGGGTAATTCATATAATCCTAATTAAATCAAATTAGGGTTCTTCCATTGCTAGTTTGTGGATTTGATTCTTGTTCGGCTAGAATCAAGTAAGGTACGCATATTCTTCTTATGTTAATTATTAAGTTATTAAATCATATACGCTTCCGCATGTGTTCTTTGATGGTTTTGTGATTATTTATTGATTGTCATGTTATCTAATTACAACAGTGGCATCACGAGTCATTGGTTTTTAATGAGTAATTAATTATATAAACGCGTAATAATACAAATAATTGTATGTTGTTTGATATGGTTAATCTAGGGTTTATGTTTTAATTTTTTGTTGGTCGATTTATTTAATTGGGGCGTACCCCATATTTTTTTTAAAGTCGACATGCATAAATTTTTTTTAGGGTTTTGAAAATTGTTTGTTAACCTTATCGAAACCTAGAATTAATATATTAGTTACGTGATTAATTCATGAATAATTGTTATGTGACATGGGATTATTGATATGCGATCTTGTGACTATTTGTATAATTGTTATGATATATCCATGATGATACATGCATGTTTGTCATGGATAAGTTGCTTTGATAATTGTTTAATTGTTAAGATATATTTATTTACGATAAATCTTGAATTGGGGAAGACTCCAATTATATATATTAATGAATCAATTATGTGCAATTTGGTATATTATTAATTATGGGTTTACGCAATCGATTCTTCGATGTATGTGGCTCACTCTTAATTGGGAGAGTGAAAGCCCTAATTAATATATACATTAATTTAACCTAGACATTGATTATTAATAGGGTTTTATCGAATAAGTTGCATGTGGCTACTTGTTTACACGTATAAATTGTTTATTATGTGTGCATTGTTTTTTAGTTGTTTATTTTTTATTGGTTTACTTGTTTGTTTATTATGTATGACAGTTTTAAGCAAAGGGTAATTTTGAATAGAAAAATAATACGGACTAAACAATGGCGAAATTTGATTTGTTTTGGAAGAGTTAAGTTTTCAATAGTTTAATTAATTGGTGATTTTGGTACAAATGGTCTGAACGGCTCACCCACAAGAACAAACTATAAAGGGGTTAATAAAGAAGTGCGCACAATCACACTGAAAGGATGTCTAAGGTTATGCTTTTGCGCATACCTGGTCCTCTGCCCCCTGTGAGTTCGATTGGAGCTACTTAGTAAGCCATAAAATGTACAAACTCAGCTTAAGGGCGAATTAATTTTAATTCCATGCTCCACTTCGGTGGTAATTACCCGAAACACTAAGTGTTTACACTTATGCAAAAGTACGGTATAATGGACGATAATTAACGCTAAATTCCTTGATTGGTGAACCCAATACCTCAATCAAAACTTTGATAATTTGATCTTTATGAATTGTTAATAAAAAGTTTTTTATTAAATTTATGCTACAAGATGAATGCATGACATCTTTGTACATATTTGATTTGACCACATAAAATCAAAACTAGTACCCTTTTAAATTAAGTTATATGCCATCTAATTAAAAGGAACACTTGAAGTTGCAATTTACGTCATGACAGTACTTGGCTAGATTGTGATGGAGAGGTAAATCTCTATGTAAAGTCAGACCTTACATGGACATATTTGCAGTTCTTTAAGTTAGACACTTAAGTTGAGTAGGAAGTGAGAACTGGACTCATGGCATAAGATGGGATGAAACATGTTTATATTTGCAATAGCGTTGAAAAATATAAATCCCATAATGATCTAGGTGTTGGAAATTGTTTGCCAATTAATGTTCGACAGATTACCTTATTATATGTTTTCGTTACTAGCAGATCAACTGATGTAATGAACCTATGATAATTTGGATCCTAGTTTTTCAAGAAAATTATATGGTTATATGTTTATATTACCATTGGGTATATTTTATTTTCTTGAAAAGTTGTATTCTCGAAAATACTAATACTTGAACTTTTTTCTGTAGAAATGGCTCAAAATAACGATAACACTAACACTGCACTAAGTTCTGCGTTCAAAAGCTTTTTGATCGAGAAAAGTTACTTGGCTCTAAAATTTCAATGATTGGCACCGCTCTTTGAGAATTGTGCGTAGAGTTGCTCACGGTTGAAATACCTTTATGAACCTTGTCATCTTTGAACCAACGGACCTCTGCTACACAAGTGAAAGGGCGCTTGCAACTTGAGTATAAGCGTCATAATGATGTGGCTTGTCTTATGTTGGGAGCGATGGAATCTCTTCAAAAGCGGTTCGAAAATTATTTCCATATAATATGCTCAATGAACTTGAACTATGTTAGAAACCGCGCTGTCGAGATTTATGACTTGACCGACACATTACACAACATGGCAGGGAGAGGGTAAACCCGTAAGTGCTCATGTATTGGAAATGAAAGGTTGCATGGACCAACTAAAGGCACTTGGCAAAACTTATGAAGATGACATGGCGTGTATCGATTAATAGATCCCTTAACAAGGATTTTAATGGTTTTGTCAGAAATTTCAATATGCACTACGTGGGAAGGCAGTTCTTGACCTGCAACGCTTATTGATTATGAAAAAGGGTTACCTCAAAGGTTCCTACCTCTCGGTACTTGCTATTCGGTGGAAGGATTAATAAGCCAAAACCGCGTCGCGAACAACAAGGGGAAGGGCAAGGGAAAGTTGATAAGGGTAAACAAGTTATGGCCTATCAACCACAACCCACGAAGAACCTACTCCTAGGAAGGAAAATCCTAAAAGGATCAAGCATGCCACCACGGTAAGGCGTTGGGCATTGGAAGAGAAACTTGTGCTCTCTATCTTGATGAATGCGGGCAAATAAAATGAAATACGAAGGGTCCTTGGGCGTTCTTCTGTAATTTATTTGTCATTGAATTATTTACTCTAAATCATAAAAATTCCGGGTATATGATCTGGATTTTGTATTCACATTTGTAATACACTGCAGGGGATTTAGAGTGGAAAGAAAGCGGTCTATGGGGAGCAATATATGCGCACGTGGGAAATGGCGCACATGCTGCTGTTGAAGCCATAGGAACGTTTAGTTTAGTATTGCCTTCGGGCTTAAATACATTATTGAACAATTGTCATTACGCACCTCCTATAATTAGAGGTGTTGTTTCCTTTTCAGTTTTGTTGGATGATGGTTTTAATCATACTATTTCACGTAATGCAATTTCTGTTTTTTTAAATGGTGTATTTTATTTTAATGCAATTACTGTGAATGGTGTGTTTGAAATTGATGTGATTGTAAATGAATCTAACAAATATAATAATTCGATGTTTAGCATCAATAAGAAGATAAAGTTAGACTTGAATTCTTCTTATCTTTGGCATTGTAGACTTGCTCATATAGGCAAGGCTCGCATGCATAAGCTGCAACAAAAAGGGCTTTTGCAAAATATCAATGATGAATCATTTGATAAATGTGAGTCATGCATATCTGGGAAGATGACGAAGAAACCTTTTCACATACTGATGTGTGTGGACCACTTAGACATGTGTCAAAGAGAGGTGCTAGCTACTTCTTAACCTTTACTGATGATTTGAGCCGTTATGGTTATGTTTATTTACTTAAGCATAAACATGAGGTGTTTGAAACATTTAAGGTTTTCAAAGCTGAAGTAGAACTGCAATTGGGAAAGAAGATTAAAGCTCTTCGATCCGATAGAGGAAAGCTGAGTATCTAAGCCAAGAGTTTAAAGATTACTTAGCTGAGAATGGAATTGTCAAGAATCTCACTTCTCCATATACTCCACAACAAAATGGTGTATCTGAGAGAAGAAATCGTATATTGTTGGACATGATACGATCTATGTTTAATCTTACCACTCTACCTTTATCCTTTTGGGATTATGCTTTAGAATCAGCTAGTCGCATTCTAAATATGGTTCCCACAAAGAAGGTTGATAAGACACCATATGAAATATGGCATGGTAAAGCTTCTAACCTGTCTTATTTAAAGATTTGGGGTTGCGAGGCGTATGTTAGACGTGACTCAGCAGATAAACTCCAACAAAGATCTGTAAAGTGTATCTTCGTAGGATACCCTAAGGAAACTATGGGTTACTACTTCTACTATCCAACTGAAAATAAAGTAATTGTAGCTAGGTATGGAGATTTTCTTGAAAGAGATCTTGTATCTCAAGAATTCAGTGGGAGAGTTTATGATCTGGAAGATGATCAAGAAGATGCATTACCTTTTGAAAACACTAACATACTTCGGTAGAACACGATAGTCGGGTCATCCACCAGAAGTTGAAGTGATTCCGTTAAGTAGATCCGTAAGGACTACGCATGCACTGAAGCCTATGTCTTAACGCGTAGAGGTTGAGGAACCTATGTTAGGAGATCTTGGAGAGCCTACTAGTTATAAAGCTGCCATGGCAAGTCCTGATAAGGAAAAATGGCAGGTTGCAATGAATGGGGAAATGCAATCCATGAGAGAAAATGAAGTCTGGGAAGAGGTCGATTTACATCCAAACGCCAAGGTGGTTGGAAGTAAGTGGCTCTATAAAATTAAGACTGACATGGATGGCAATATACACGTCTATAAAGCTCGTCTAGTTGCGCAAGGTTTTACTCAAACTTATGGCATTGATTACGAGGAGACCTCTTCTCCTGTAGCGGACATTAGAGCTATTGGAATTCTCATAGCTATAGCAGCATACTATGACTATGAGATATGGCAAATGGATGTCAAAACCGCCTTATTAAATGGTCGCTTAGATGAAGACATCTATATGAAGCAACCTGAGGGTTCGTGAATCCACAATTTCCAAACCGTGTATGCAAACTTCAAAGGTCCATTTATGGATTGAAGCAAGCATCAAGGCAATGGAATAAGAGATTTGATGAAGAAATCAAAAGGTATGTATTTATTCAAAATCTTGATGAGCCATGTGTATATCACAAAGTTAGTGGGAGTGATGTAATTTTTCTAATTCTTTATGTCGATGACATATTAATAATGGGAAAAGACATTCCAAGTTTGCAAAGTGTTAAGGCATATCTTGGGAAGTGTTTTTCCATGAAGGATTTAGGAGAAGCTGCATACATTCTTCGAATCAAGATCTACCGAGATAGGTCAAAGCGGTTAATTGGTTTAAGTCAAAGCGCTTATTTTGATAAAATATTGAAGAGACTCAATATGCAAAATTCCAAGAAAGGATATTTGCCGATGGATGTAAAGCATGGCTTATGTAGCAATATGTGTGCTTCAACACCTGCTGAGGTGGCACGCATGCGAGAAGTTCCTTATGCTTGGTGTAGGATCTATTATGTATCTTTGTGAGATGCATGAAGGCCAGATGTGGCGTTCGCTCGCCGAACATGACCATCAATATCAATAGAATCGGGTGAACTTCACTAGATTGCTGTTAAACATATTCTAAAGTATCTTAGGAATACGAAAGATATGTTTTAGTGTATGGTGGAAATCAGGACACAGAGCTTGGTGTTACAGGTTCTGTTATAGAGTCCGACAGTGTGATAAAGATGATACGAAGTCTCAGACGGGCTATGTCTTTGTCATCAATGGAGGAGCAGTTGACTGGAAGAGCAAGAAGAAGACTACGATTGCGATGTGCGGCGAAGCGAATACATAGCAGCTTCGGAAGCTGTAATGGAGGTTGTTTGGATTAGGAAATTCATTTCGGGGCTTGGTGTTATGCCTTCAATTGAATCTCCTATTGATATGTATTGTGACAATTCTGCTGCAATCATATTTGCCAATGAACCTGGAGTCATGAAGGGCACCAGACATCTTCTACGGAAGTATCACTATGTTCGGGAACAAGTCCGTGAAGGTGAAATTAATCTATTGAAAGTTCACACAGATGATAACTTAGCTGATCCTTTCACAAAGGCTGTAGCTAAAGACAAGCTTATTGGACTTGCCAATGGAATTGGACTTCGTTTAACTAATAGTTTCATGCATAACTGTGATTAGTATTTGGATAAAGGACATTGTAAAACAATTATTATTTTAATGAAATAAAGTTTGGATTATGTTTATTTTCATTTATAATATTGTTGTCCTATATTTGCATGTTTAATCCGTGAGTAACTAAGTTATTCTAAATGTCCATTGTCGATTAATGATATGGGAGTATCATTAAACTAAGACAAATCTGAGAGATGTGGTAGAATATACTTGAAAGTATATTGATGAGAATGCATACCAATTTCGAATGATATTCAATGAATTGAATATAGGACTTATCCCAACTACATAATTTACTTTGTGGATATTGTTATAAGTAAATTATGAATAGTTATCCTCAAACTTGAGATACGGATAAGTGTCATGAATGTAGTGCATTTACGTGTGAGCAACTTAGCGCTATAACGTGCTGGCGGTAGTCATAAGGGTTGTTTTAAAAAATGTTACAAAGTTTGTGGGTTATTCTTGTAGTCAAGATAGAATTTGTTCCTTCAAATTTATTTGGAGTTTAATACTTCTTGGGCCCGTAGGGTTGACAAGATGTTTGTCGCGGCGCACAAAATCTCCCCTAAATATGTTTAGAATATTTGGTAATCTTGGTCAATCACTTACAACGAGAAACATAATAGTTTTATAAAGAATGACTTAATTCCATATCTTTATTTAACGTGGTATTAGAAACAAAAGGATAATAATAATGAGAAATCATTAAAAGGTTTTCCAGGAGCCTTACTCGAGTTGTACTAGAGGCATCGAAGTGTTGCTAGACGCTAACCGATGTGATCACTCTATTAAGATATATCCAAGTGTCAGCTGTTGGTTTTACGGATATAAATTAGTAGACATAAGTTAGGATCGAACTCGAGACCACGGGATTGCACACTTTACATATGAGAATTAAAGTTAATAATTAAATATAAAACGTTATATTTATTTATTGATTAAAAAATAACTAACGGACTTTAAGTAATTAATGTAATGGACTAACGGGCGTTAAATGTATTTGGAAAAGGACTAAATTGCAAAGTTTGGGAAGGTTTCGGAATCCCTCTTGTGGGATTACTACCGATCGGCCAAGAGGAAAAGGAAACCCAACCCAACTTGACTCAAACTTGTTCACCAAGTTTGCTTGAGTATATATACAAAACCATGGTTGTTTGTAAATCATCACTTGTGCTCATTAGCTAAACCCTAAAACTGTTTTGTGTGTGTTTCTCTGCTCCAAACCGATCGGCCACCTTTGTGGGTGTCGATCCATCACTTTTCCAATAAACAAGTTATTTGTTTTATCAAAACTAGCATTACTTTAATTCGGTTTAGTATGTGTGTACAAGAAAGTGGTAATAACACAATATTGTTATTATTCTTGGATTGAATTACAAAACGGTGAGGGGTAATTCATATAATCCTAATTAAATCAAATTAGGGTTCTTCCATTGCTAGTTTGTGGATTTGATTCTTGTTCGGCTAGAATCAAGTAAGGTACGCATATTCTTCTTGTGTTAATTAATTATTCGTTATTAAATCCTATACGCTTCCGCATGTGTTCTTTGATGGTTTTGTGATTATTTATTGATTGTCATGTTATCTAATTACAACATAATGTTACATTATGGATCACACGTTCCCATAAAGCTTAGACCATTTGTGTACATCAAATGTATTTTGTCACCGAAAGGTCAATGAATTTGGACTCCGGAATCATTTATTGGTTGTTGTATGAAATCCGACCCGTCTTGAGAGGAAAGTTGTAAATCCTGTAATTTGAGCAAAACACAGTCAAGCTACTAAACAATTGATTTTCATTACTGTAATTGACTCGTATACTCATGTAAGAGAAGGATCAATTATGGTGACCTTTTTTCTCTAAAAAGTCAAGCGAAGAATCATTCTTGTAATAGACTCATGCATATATGATGGAAAGCATTTTCTAATAGACGTGATAAATGGGAACCTTTTTGACCTAATTGGTTCATAAGGTGCATGAATATTGATCTCAACTATCTATTCTCTACTTTCAAAAAAGCTAGTATATTCAAAGCACTGAAAAATAAGTGCCACCTGTAAATCTTGTCAAAAAAAAATGATCACGGGTAATTTAGGAGAAAACTAAAAGAGCTAATTATTTGTTGTTTTATTTAATAATCCATACAATGAAGAAAGCTAATGGGTACCTGCGATTGTAAGTGCTGATTGGGCTGCTGATCTTGGGACGATGAGTAGGCTTGTGGTTGAGACATTCGATAATATGTCTCTTTTAGATCCAGTCTACAGCTTGACGTTTGTAGTATTCCTCCTTGTTCAGCACCTGGGCCCCACATTTTAGCTACACAAGACAAATAAAAAAAAGGTCACGGAGTGTTTGTATTTGCGTTTGTAACTTGATGACCTGATTAATGTGATTTGAAGCCACAATATTCAGTTTTTAGTATTCAGATACACATATCAGCTACCAGGAACTACAAAACTACTTAATTACCAATCCTTTAACCTAAACTGAAGAGTCTTTTAGATGCATCTCACAAACCGTCTCTTCTTTGTTTTGCAAGATGTCATATTTGTCGTTTTATGCATTAATTTTTCAGATAACTGAAAGAGTAGAGAAAGAGTAAATTACATAAATCTTTCTTGTGGTTTAGTAAAAATACAGAAATCATCACTTGCCAATATAAATAGTTCTTCAATGCACTTGTTGCATTCACTTTTGGTCCCTCAAGTACGTAACTAGATTCGCTGTTGGTAGCAAAAGATCAGCAGTTAGGGACCAAAACTGAAAACAAACACAACATTTAAGGATCAGTTATGCAAAATGGTATCAGCGTAGGGACAATTTCACCAAACCGCAGGAATGAATTCTGTAATTTCTCATAACCAAAATTTGTTAAATGCTTGAAAGAACTAACTATTTACTACGTAACTAATACAACTATAGGCGTAATACACTTGCAAAATGAAAGAAAAACAAAAATAGCAGTTTGACAACCAACCTGACAGGGTTAAGTTACTAGTGTAACTATGAGCACTATGCGCAATCATGTGAAGATGGCCAGTGACATGGTTAAGTTAATAGTTGAGATAAAACACAGCGTAGTTGGTACCAGTGAGTCGTAGGTGCACCAGGAGCCGTTGTCAGCCACCTCTGTACCGTGCTGTAGGTCAAAACATTTAATGTAGAAACAAAATTAGTAAGTCAAAAGTCATGAAAGAAACGGGTCAAATGTGTTTAAGGGATAAAAACAAGTTAAAAGTTGCCAAAAGTAAAAAATTTATGCATTGTAATGGTTTTTCTAATCATACTTAACACTAAATATTAAAATGATTATAATCATTCTTTCGACAAAAAACCACCCTGTTTCGATCCATATAAAATAAAATTCTTGTTCATTATTCATAAGCATATAAACTATACCTGCCATTAAATCGAACATCAAACCAACATTCCAAACCATGTTTTTTTTTTCTTCTTTTTTTTTCTTGTTCCAACAGAAGCGGTGAATTTCAAAGGAATGTTGATTACGTACAAGTCGTCTTCCTGAAAATGACATTTATACAACAATTGTGATGTGTATTTTCACTTAGTGACATGAATCAAGAATAAATATCCTTTTTAGGTTATATTAGGATTTTATTATGTTTATGAGCACGAGTTGTAGGGTTGAGCATGAACGACCCAAAACCGAACCGGACCGACAAAACCAACCGAACTGACAAAAACCGAGCCGACCCGACAGCCATTCGGTTCGGTCTCGGTTTCATGTTTTTCCTATTTTCGTTTTCGGGTCGGTTCGGTTTGGTTCGGTTCGACCCATAACCGACAAAACCACATCTAAACCAAACCGAACCGACACAAAACCGAACCAAACCGACCATATTCAGTTCGGTTTCGATTCATGTTTTTCACGAAATCGGTTCTCAAGTCGGTTTGGTTTTTATCGGGTCAGTTCGGTTTTGAACCTTTGTTCAGCCCTATCGAGTTGTCTCGGCATAATAGCACCAAGATCTTTTAGGCTTTTAGCTCCGAGCTTCAGTTTAGAACATAGTTTTATCTTTGGAAAGAACATCGTAGAAGTCTACAAGGAGGACAGAGGGTAACATTACTATGATTTGTTGGAACTAATGATATAATTAGTTAGTTAATAAAGTCTAAGGACCTTTTAGTATGTTTAGTATATGTATGTATATAAGTTCTGTAAATAACAGAAACTTGATTATGGGTTGGGTCATAAAACCGGTTACAGGTTGTCACGTTTAGAAAACTTATGTGTCGATTACTTTTGATGAAACGGCAACTCCCTTGTTTACTGGTACCGCTTCATACAATATATATAGGAACAAATTCTGTAAACATTCAACACAATCAATCAGTATCAGTTGTAAAGTTATCAATCAATACATGTTTCTGACTTTCAGTTTCAAGTTAATATCTTTGTTTTGATATTGTTTATTCGATTGCAAGTTTATGTCCCAAACACTCTTGTGTCCATCCATACCAATTCAGAAGTCTAATCGAAGGCCATTTACTAATAGTGGTATCAGAGCAAGAGTTAATCGATCCAGGGAAGAATGAGTACAAGTGGCCGTCGATTGCATCAAGAAAAGAAAGAAGGGATCGAAAGTTTGCCCTAACTACAGAAAGAAGATTGCAAGTGATCGTTTTTAAGTGTTTCTCGCTTTCACTTTATATATTTCAGAATTAGAATTATATAAATAAATTAGAAAGTAGGAACCCCGAACCCTTTGTGGTTCATAGCAAGTCAAGACCGAATCCTTAGGTTCATAGCAAGTTCCTAGCCTTAAGATTCAAATAGCAAGTAGAACCCTTAATTCAAACTAGCAAGAAAGTAGAATCATTGGGTTTTAATATCAGCAAAGAAAGGATCAATTACTTTTTATCAAAGTAAGTAAGAACCAGATTAGCAAGTGGGTCTGGAAAAGACAATATTGATTAGCAAGTTAGTCAATATTGAGCAAGTTTAGCAAGAAAACCTAGTTAGCAAGTTGGCCAGTAGCAAGTAAGAGTTTTGATATTTTGGTCAAACACAAGAGCAAGAAAACAAGAAACCATCTCGGTTCTGATTATAAGAAGTAAACAAGTTAAAAGAAAGCAAGCAAGCAAGAATGGTAGGGAAAGAAGGTGACAAGCATGATAACGCATCAAGCAGTGCATCAGTTCGAGAACAAGGATATGTTTTACTACAATGTCTAAAATTGACCGAAACAAACTACACTACGTGGGCATTGATGATGGAAACAATATTGAAGGCCTATGGTCTATGGGAAACAATTAATGCTGAAGATGCGGTGGGTGAGAAGAAAGACATACATCAAAGGCAATGATCTTTCAAACATTGCCCGAAGATGTCCTAATGCAGTTAGCACAATACTCGACTACAAAGGAAGTTTGGAACTCGATCAAAGTTCTATTCATTGGAGTTGACTTAGTTCAGAAAGCACGTTCGCAAACCTTGAGGATTGAACTGGAGTCATTAAAGATAAAAGAAAGTGAAACTGTAAGTGGTTTTGCAAGCAAGTTGAGCATTATAAGGGAAAATTTTAGAAATCTTGGAACTACACTCGAAAGCAAGATAATTGTGAGGAAACTACTCAATTCGGTTACAAAGAAGTTTTTACCGATCATGGCAACTATTGAGCAATATTAAGATTTAGACAATATATCATTCGAAGAAGTCGTTGGAAGATTAACAGCCTTTGAAGAACGTATAAAAAGTCAAGATGAACTAAAAGAAAATTATCAAAAGAAACTTCTGATGGCAAGTTCAAACAACCAAATTCATGGTAAAGAGCGAGGTAAAAATTTCAACAAAGAAGCCAAGGAAAGCTTGAAATGGAAAAAAAAGTAAAGTAACTCTAATACCGTCTTCCATGGGTTATGGGTCCCAATACCGTCTTCCATAGTATATGGGGGAGGTTAAGACGTAGACAGCCTTACCCCTACCTAAGGTAGATAGACTGCTTCCGGTTCTACCAACGGTAGAAAAGGACCTCCGACCTTGTAAAGGGTGAGGATCGAACCCTTAACCTCTGTCTCAAGAGGCAAATAATAGTCCAAATGTGCGAGAGACAAGTACGAGTCAAGGAACTAAAGACAAGAGAACTTACAGAGGCTATGAATGTGGTGACTTAGGTCATTTTGCACGTGAATGCACCAAATGAAAGAAGAAAGACAAGGAGGAGCAAGCACATCTCATGTATGAAACTGAAAATGAACCCACATTATTGTGAAGTCAAGAAAGAAGACGATGGCCTTGCCATCATTTGAAGTGAAACCTCTCGAATATCAAGAACCACTGATTATATCATTAGGGGGAAAATGTTGGAACTAATGAAATAATTAGTTAGTTAATAAAGTCTAAGGAACTTTTAGTATGTTTAGTATATGTATGTATATAAGTTCTGTAAATAACAAAAACTTGATTATGGGTTGGGTCATAAAACCAGTTACAGGTTCTAACGTTTAGAAAACTTATGTGTCTATTACTTTTGATGAAAAGGTACCTCCCTTGTTTATTGGTGCCGCTTCATACAATATATATAGGAACAAATTCTGTAAACATTCAACACAATCAATCAGTATCAGTTGTAAAGTTATCAATCAATACATGTTTCTGACTTTCAGTTTCAAGTTAATATCTTTTTTTTGATATTGTTTATTCGATTGCAAGTTTATGTCCTAAACACTCTTGTGTCCATCCATACCGATTCAGAAGTCTAATCGAAGTCCATTTACTAATAGTGGTATTAGAGCAAGATTTAATCGATCCAGGGAAGAACGAGTACAAGTGGTCGTTGATTGCAACAAGAAAAGAAAGAAGGGATCTAAAGTTTGCCCTAATTACAGAAACAAGATTGTAAGTGATCGTTTTTAAGTGTTTCTCGCTTTCACTTTATATATTTCAGAATTAGAATTATATAAATAAATTAGTAAGTAGGAAACTAAGAACCCCGAACCCTTTGTGGTTCATAGAAAGTCAAGACCGAATCCTTAGGTTCATATCAAGTTCCTAGCCTTAAGATTCAAATAGCAAGTAGAACCCTTAATTCAAACTAGCAAGAAAGTAGAATCATTGGGTTTTAATATCAGCAAGAAAGGATCATTTAGTTTTTTATCAAATCAAGTAAGAACCAGATTAGTAAGTGGGTCTAGAAAACACAATATTTATTAGCAAGTTGGTCAATATTGAGCAAGTTTTGCAAGTAAACCTGGTTAGCTAGTTGGCTAGTAGCAAGTAAGATTTTTGATCTTTTGATTAAACACAAGAACAAGAAAACCGGAAACCATCTCGGTTCTGATTATAACAAGTAAGCAAGTTAAAAGAAAGCAAGCATGGTAGGAAAAAAAGGTGACAAGCATGATAACGCATCAAGTAGTGCATCAGTTCTAGAACAAGAAATGTTTTACTACAATGTCTAAAATTGACCGAAACAAACTACACTACGTGGGCATTGATGACGGAAACAATATTGAAGGCCCATGGTCTATGGGAAACAATTAATTCTAAGGATGCGGTGGGTGAGAAGAAAGCACATACATCAAAGGCAATGATCTTTCAAACATTGCCCGAAGATGTCCTAATACAGGTAGCACAATGTTCGACTACAAAGGAAGTTCTGAACTCGATCAAAATTCATTTGAGTAGACTTTGTTCAGAAATCACGTTCACAAACTTTGAGGAGTGAACTAGAGTCTTTAAAGATGAAAGAAAGTGAATGTGTAAGTTGTTTTGCAAGCAAGTTGAGCATTATAAGGGCAAAATTTATAAATCTTGGAAATACACTCGAAAGCAAGATAATTGTGAGGAAACTACTCAATTCGGTTCCAAAGAAGTTTTTAACGATCGTGGAAACGATTGAGCAATATCAAGATTTAGACAATATATCATTTGAAGAAGCCGTTGGAAGATTAACAGCCTTTGAAGAACGTATCAAAAGTCAAGATGAACTGGAAGAAGATTATCAAAACAAACTTCTGATGGCAAGTTCAAACAACCAAAGTCATGGTAAAGGGCGAGGTAAAAATTTCAACAAAGAAGCCAAGGAAAGCTTGAAATGGAAGAATAGTTCAAATGTGCGAGAGACAAGTACGAGTCAAGGAACTAAAGACAACAGCACTTACAGATGTAATGAATGTGGTAACTTAGGTCATTTTGCACATGAATGCACCAAATGGAAAAAGAATGACAAGGAGGAGCAAGCACATCTCACGTATGAAACTGAAAATGAACCTACATTATTGTGAAGTCATGAAAGATGACGATGGACTTGCCATCATTTGAAGTGAAGCCTCTCAAAGATCAAGAACCACAGATTATATCATTAGGGGAAAATGTTGGAAATAATGATATAATTAGTTAGTTAATAAAGTATAAGGACCTTTTAGTATGTTTAGTATATGTATGTATATAAGTTCTGTAAATAACAGAAACTTGATTATGGGCTGGTTCATAAAACCGGTTACAGGTTGTAACGTTTAGAAAACTTATGTGTCTATTACTTTTGATGAAAAGGTACCTCCATTGTTTATTGGTGCCGCTTCATACACTATATATAGAAACAAATTCTGTAAATAGTCAACACAATCAATCAGTATCAGTTGTAAAGTTATCAATCAATACATGTTTCTGACATTCAGTTTCAAGTTAATATCTTTGTTTTGATATTGTTTATTCCATTGCAAGTTTCTATTCCAAACACTCCTGTGTCCATCCATACCGATTAAGAAGTCTAATCGAAGGCCATTTACTAATAGTGGTATCAGAGCAAGAGTTAATCGATTCAGGGAAGAACGAGTACAAGTGGTCGTCGATTGCAACAAGAAAAGAAAGAAGGGATCGAAAGTTCGCCCTAATTACAGAAACAAGATTGTAAGTGATCGTTTTAAGTGTTTCTTGCTTTCACTTTATATATTTCAGAATTAGAATTATATAAATAAATTAGAAAGTAGGAACCCCGAACCCTTTGTGGTTCATAGCAAGTCAAGACCGAATCCTTAGGTTCATAGCAAGTTCCTAGCCTTAAGATTCAAATAGCAAGTAGAACCGTTAATTTAAACTAGCAAGAAAGTAGAATCATTGGGTTTTAATATCATCAAGAAAGGATCAATTATTTTTTATCAAAGCAAGTAAGAACCAGGTTAGCAAGTGGGTCTGGAAAACACAATATTGATTAGCAAGTTGCTCAATATTGAGCATTTTTAGCAAGAAAACCTGGTTAGCAAGTTGGATGCAAGTAAGATTTTTGATCTTTAGATAAAACACAAGGGCAAGAAAACCGGAAACCATTTCGGTTATGATTATAAGAAGTAAGAAATTTAAAAGCAAGCAAGCATGGTAGGAAAAAAAGGTGACAAGTATGATAACGCATCAAGCAGTGCATCAGTTCGAGAACAAGGAAATGTTTTACTACAATGTCTAAAATTGACCGAAACAAACTATACTACGTGGGCATTGATGACGGAAACAATATTGAAGGCCCATGGTCTATGGGAAACAATTAATGCTAAAGATGCGGTGGGTGAGAAGAAAGCACATACATCAAAGGCAATGATCTTTCAAACATTGCCCGAAGATGTCCTAACGCAGGTAGCACAATGTTCGACTACAAAGGAAGTTTGGAAATCGATCAAAGTTCTATTCATTTGAGTAGACTTAGTTCAGAAAGCATGTTCACAAACTTTAAGGAGTGAACTAGAGTCTTTGAAGATGAAAGAAAGTGAAACTGTAAGTGGTTTTGCAAGCAAGTTGAGCATTATAAGGGCAAAATTTAGAAATCTTGGAACTACACTCGAAAGCAAGATAATTGTGAAGAAACTACTCAATTCGGTTCCAAAGAAGTTTTTACCGATCGTGGCAACTATTGCGCAATATAAAGATTTAGACAATATATCATTTGAAGAAGCCGTTGGAAGATTAACAGCCTTTGAAGAACGTATCAAAAGTCAAGATGAACTGGAAGAAGATTATCAAAACAAACTTCTGATGGCAAGTTCAAACAACCAAAATCATGGTAAAGGGTGAGGTAAAAATTTCAACAAAGAAGCCAAGAAAAGCTTGAAATGGAAGAATAGTCCAAATGGGCAAGAGACAAGTACGAGTCAAGGAACTAAAGACCACATCACTTTCAGATGCTATGAATGTGGTGACGTAGGTCATTTTGCACATGAAGGCACCAAATGGAAGAAGAAAGACAAGGAGGAGCAAGCACATCTCATGTATGAAACTGAAAATGAACCCACATTATTGTGAAGTCAAGAAAGAAGACGATGGCCTTGCCATCACTTGAATTGAAGCCTCTCAAAGATCAAGAACTACTGATTATATCATTAGGGGGAAAATGTTGGAAATAATGATATAATTAGTTAGTTAATAAAGTCTAAGGACCTTTTAGTATGTTTAGTATATGTATGTATATAAGTTCTATAAATAACAGAAACTTGATTATGGGCTGGGTCATAAAACCAGTTACAGGATGTAACGTTTAGAAAACTTATGTGTTTATTACTTTTGATGAAAAGGTACCTCCCTTGTTTATTGGTGCCGCTTCATACACTATACATAGAAACAAATTTTGTAAACAGTCAACACAATCAATCAGTATCAGTTGTAAAGTTATCAATCAATACATGTTTCTGACTTTCAGTTTCAAGTTAATATCTTTGTTTTGATATTGTTTATTCGATTGCAAGTTTCTGTCCCAAACACTCCTGTGTCCATCCATACTGATTCAAAAGTCTAATCGAAGGCCATTTACTAATAGTGGTATCAGAGCAAGAGTTAATCGATCCAGGGAAGAACGAGTACAAATGGTCATTTATTGCAACAAGAAAAGAAAGAAGGGATCGAAAGTTTGCCCTAATTACAGAAACAAGATTGTAAGTGATCGTTTTTAAGTGTTTCTCGGTTTCACTTTATATATTTCAGAATTAGAATTATATAAATAAATTAGAAAGTAAGAAAGTAAGAACCCCGAACCCTTTGTGGTTCATAGCAAGTCAAGACCGAATCCTTAGGTTCATAGCAAGTTCCTAACCTTAAGATTTAAATAGCAAGTAGAACCCTTAGTTCAAACAAGCAAGAAAGTAGAATCATTGGGTTTTAATATCAGCAAGAAAGGATCAATTATTTTTTATCAAAGCAAGTAAGAACCAGGTTAGCAAGTGGGTCTGGAAAACACAATATTGATTAGCAAGTTGCTCAATATTGAGCAAGTTTAGCAAGAAAACCTGGTTAGCAAGTTGGCCAATAGCAAGTAAGATTTTTGATCTTAAGATCAAACACAAGGGCAAGAAAACCGAAAACCATCTCGGTTCTGATTATAAGAAGTAAGCAAGTTAAAAGCAAGCAAGAAATCAAGCATGGTAGGAAAAAAAGGTGACAAACATGATAACGTATCAAGTAGTGCATCAGTTCGAGAACATGGAAATGTTTTACTACAATTTCTAAAATTGACCGAAACAAACTACACTATGTGGGCATTGATGACGAAAACAATATTGAAGGCCCATGGTCTATGGGAAACAATTAATTCTAAAGATGCGGTGTGTGAGAAGAAAGCACATACATCAAAGGCAATGATCTTTCAAACATTGCCTGAAGATGTCCGAATCCAGGTAGCACAATGTTCGACTACAAAGGAAGTTTGGAACTCGATCAAAGTTCTATTCATTTGAGTAGACTTAGTTTAGAAAGCACGTACACAAAATTTGAGGAGTGAACTAGAGTCTTTAAAGATGAAAGAAAGTGAAACTGTAAGTGGTTTTGCAAGCAAGTTGAGCATTATAAGGGCAAGATTTAGAAATCTTGGAACTACACTCGAAAGCAAGATAATTGTGAGGAAACTACTCAATTCGGTTCCAAATAAGTTTTTACCGATCATGGCAACTATTGAGCAATATCAAGATTTAGACAATATATCATTTGAAGAAGCCGTTGGAAGATTAACAGCCTTTGAAGAAGGTATCAAAAGTCAAGATGAACTGGAAGAAGATTATCAAAACAAACTTCTGATGGCAAGTTCAAACAACTAAAATCATGGTAAAAGGCGAGGTAAAAATTTCAACAAAGAAGCCAAGGAAAGCTTGAAATGGAAGAATAGTCCAAATGTGCGAGAGACAAGTACGAGTCAAGGAACTAAAGACAACAGCACTTACAGATGCTATGAATGTGGTGACTTAGGTCATTTTGCACATGAATGCACCAAATGGAAGAAGAAAGACAAGGAGGAGCAAGCACATCTCATGTATGAAACTGAAAATGAACCCACATTATTGTGAAGTCAAGAAAGAAGATGATGGCCTTGCCATCATTTGAAGTGAAGCCTCTCAAAGATCAAGAACCATTGATTATATCATTAGGGGGAAAATGCTGGAAATAATGATATAATTAGTTAGTTAATAAAGTCTAAGGACCTTTTAGTATGTTTAGTATATGTACGTATATACGTTCTGTAAATAACAGAAACTTGATTATGGGCTGGGTCATAAAACCGGTTACAGGTTGTAACGTTTAGAAAACTTATGTGTCGATTACTTTTGATGAAAAGGTATCTCCCTTGTTTATTGGTGCCGCTTCATACACTATATATAGAAATAAATTCTGTAAACAGTCAACACAATCAATCAGTATCAGTTGTAAAGTTATCAATCAATACATGTTTCTGACTTTCAGTTACAAGTTAATATCTTTGTTTTGATATTGTTTATTCGATTTCAAGTTTCTGTCCCAAACACTCCTGTGTCCATCCATACCGATTCAGAAGTCTAATCGATGGCCATTTACTAATAAGGTATCAGAGCAAGTTAATCGATCCAGGGAAGAACGAGTACAAGTGGTCGTTGATTGCAACAAGAAAAGAAAGAAGGGATCGAAAGTTTTCCCTAATTACAGAAACAATATTGTAAGTGATCGTAAGTGTTTCCCGCTTTCACTTTATATATTTCAGAATTAGAATTATATAAATAAATTAGAAAGTAAGAAAGTAAGAACCCCGACCCTTTGTGGTTTATAGCAAGTCAAGACCGAATCCTTAGGTTCATAGCAAGTTCCTAGCCTTAAGATTCAAATAGCAAGTAGAACCCTTAATTCAAACTAGCAAGAAAGTAGAATCATTGGGTTTTAATATCTGCAAGAAAGGATCAATTATTTTTTATCAAAGCAAGTAAGAACCAGATTAGCAAGTGGGTCTGGAAAACACAATATTGATTAGCAAGTTGGTCAATATTGAGCAAGTTTAGCAAGAAAACCTGGTTAGCAAGTTGGCCAGTAGCAAGTAAGATTTTTGATATTTTGATCAAACACAAGAGCAAGAAAACCGGAAACCATCTCGGTTCTGATTATAAGAAGTAAGCAAGTTAAAAGCAAGCAAGCAAGCAAGCATGATAGGAAAAAAAGGTGACAAGCATGATAACGCATCAAGCAGTGCATCAGTTCGAGAACAAGGAAATGTTTTACTACAATGTCTAAAATTGATCGAAACAAACTACACTACGTGGGCATTGATGATGGAAACAATATTTAAGGCCCATGGTCTCTCAGAAAAAATTAATGCTAAAGATGCGGTGGGTGAGAAGAAAGCACATACATCAAAGGAAATGATCTTTCAAACATTGCCCGAAGATGTCCGAATGCAGGTAGCACAATGTTCGACTACAAAGGAAGTTTGGAACTCGATCAAAGTTCTATTCATTTGAGTAGACTTAGTTCAGAAAGCACGTTCATAAACTTTGAGGAGTGAACTAGAGTCTTTAAAGATGAAAGAAAGTGAAACTGTAAGTGGTTTTGCAAGCAAGTTGAGCATTATAAGAGAAAAATTTAGAAATCTTGGAACTACACTCGAAAGCAAGATAATTGTGAGGAAACTACTCAATTCGGTTCCGAAGAAGTTTTTACCGATCGTGGCAACTATTGAGCAATATCAAGATTTAGACAATATATCATTTGAAGAAGCTGTTAGAAGATTAACATCCTTTGAAGAACATATCAAAAGTCAAGATGAACCGGAAGAAAATTATCAAAACAAACTTCTGATGGCATGTTCAAACAACCAAATTCATGGTAAAAGGTGAGGTAAAATTTTCAACAAAGAAGCCAAGGAAAGCTTGAAATGGAAGAATAGTCCAAATGTGCGAGAGACAAGTACGAGTCAAGGAACTAAAAACAACAGCACTTACAGATGCTATGAATGTGGTGACTTAGGTCATTTTGCACGTGAATGTACCAAATGGAAGAAGAAAGACAAGGAGGAGCAAGCATATCTCATATATGAAACTGATGATGAACCCACATTATTGTGAAGTCAAGAAAATAATTTGAAGTGAAGCCTCTCAAAGATCAAGAACCATTGATTATATCATTAGGGGGGGGGAATATTGGAACTAATGATATAATTAGTTAGTTAATAAAGTATTAGGATATTTTAGTATGAAATATGGCATGGTAAAGCTCCTTACTTGTCTTATTTAAAGGTCTGGGGTTGCGAGGCGTATGTTAGACATGACTCAGCAGATAAACTCCAACAGAGATCTGTAAAGTGTATCTTTGTAGGATACTCTAAGGAAACTATGGGTTACTACTTTTACTATCCAACTGAAAATAAAGTAATTGTTGCTAGGTATGGAGATTTTCTTAAAAAGGATCTCGTATCTCAAGAATTCATTGGGAAAGTTTATGATCTGGAAGATGTCATGAAGATACATTACCTTCTGAAAACACTAACGTACTTCTGGTAGAACCTGATAGTCTAGGTCCTCTACCAGAAGTTGAAGTGGTTCCCATTCGTAGATCTGTAAGGACTACGCGTGCACCTGAACGTCTATGTCTTAACGTAGAAGTTAAGGAAACTATATTAGGAGATCATGGAGAGCCTACTTATTATAGAGCTACCATGGCAAGTCCTGAAAAGGACAAATGGCAAGCTGCAATGAATGGGGAAATGCAATCCATGAAAGATAATGAAGTCTGGGAAGAGGTTGACTTACCTCCAAATGCTAAGGTGGTTGGAATTAAGTGGCTCTATAAAATAAAGACTGACATGGATGGCAATGTACACATCTATAAAGCTCGTCTAGTTGCGCAAGGTTTTGCTCAAACTTTTGGCATAGATTACGAGGAGACTTTTTCTCCTATAGCAGACATTAGAGCTATTAGAATTCTCATAGCTATAGCAGCGTACTATGACTATGAGATATGGCATATGGATGTCAAAACCGCCTTCTTGAATGGTCGCTTAGATGAAGATATCTATTTGAAGCAACCTGAAGGGTTCGTGAATGCACAATTTCCAAACCGTGTATGCAAACTTCAAAGGTCCATTTATGGATTGAAGCAAGCATCGAGGCAGTGGAATAAGAGATTTGATGAAGAAATCAAAAGGTATGGATTTATTCAAAATCTTGATGAGCCATGTGTATATCACAAAGTTAGTCGGAGTGATGTAATTTTTCTTATCTTTTATGTCGATGACATATTAATTATTGGAAAAGACATTCCAAGTTTGCAAAGTGTTAAGGCATATCTTGGACAGTGTTTTTCCATGAAGGACTTAGGAGAAGCTGCATACATAATGGGAATCAAGATCTATAGAGATAGATCAAAGCGGTTAATTGGTTTAAGTCAAAGCGCTTACATTGATAAAATATTGAAGAGATTCAATATGCTAATTTCCAAGAAATGATATTTGCTGATGGAAGTAAAGCATGGCTTATATAGCGATATGTGTGCTTAAACACCTGCAGAGGTGGCACGCATGCAAAAAGTTTCTTATGCTTCGACAGTAGGATCTATCATGTATGTTGTGAGATGCACAAGGCCAGATGTGGCGTTCGCTCAAAATATGACCAGTCGATATCAACAGAATCCAGGTGAACTTCACTGGACTGCTGTTAAACATATTCTAAAGTATCTTAGGAATACGAAAGATATGTTTCTAGTGTATGGTGGAAATCCAGATACAGAGCTTGGTGTTACAGGTTTCTGTGATGCGTCATGGCAATGTGATAAAGATGATACGAAGTCTCAGACGGGTTATGTCTTTGTCATTAATTGAGGAGCAGTAGACTGGAAGAGCAAGAAGCAGAGCACGATTGCGATGTCTGCGACAAAGGCTGAATACATAGCTGCTTTGGAAGTTGCAATGGAGGCTGTTTGGATTAGGAAATTCATTTCAGGGCTTGGTGTTATGCCTTCAAGTGAATCGCCTATTGATATGTATTGTGACAATTCTGATGCCATCATATTTGCCAATGAACCTGGAGTCATGAAGGGTACCAGACATTTTCTACGGAAGTATCACTATGTTCGGGAACAAGTCCGTGAAGGTAAAATTAATCGATTGAAAGTTCACACAGACGAAAACTTAACTAATCCTTTCACTAAGGCTTTACCTAGAGAAAAGCTTATTGGACTTGCCAATGGCATTGGACTTCGTTTGGCTAATAGTTTAATGCAAAACTGTGATTAGTATTTGGATAAAAGATATTGTAAAAATTTATTATTTTGATGAAATAAAATTTTGATTATGTTTATTTTCATTTATAATATTGTTGTCCTATATTTGCATGTTTAATCCATGAGTGACTAAGTTATTCTAGATTGTCCGTTGTTAATTAATGATATGGGAGTATCATTAAACTAAGACAAATATGAGAGATGTGGTAGAATATACTTGAAAGTATATTGATGAGAATGTATACCAATTTCAAATGATATTCAATGAATTGAATATAGGACTTATCTCAACTACATAATTTACTTTATGGATATTGTTGTTAAGTAAATTGTGAATAGTTATCCTCAGACTTAAGATACCAGATAAGTGTCATAAATGTAGTGCATTTCTGTGGAACAACTTAACGCTATACGTAACTGGTAGTCATAAGGGTTGTTTCCAGAAGTGTTATAAAGTTTGTGGGTTATTCTTGTAGTCAAGATAGAATTTGTTCCTTCAAATTTATTTGGAGTTTAATACTACTGGGCCCCTCGTAGGGTTGATAAGATGTTTGTGCGGCCGCACCCAAGATCTCCCCTGAATATGTTCAGAAGATTTGGTAATCTTGTTCAATCACTTATAATGAGAAACAAAAAGTTTGAATAAAGAATGACTTAATTCCATATCTTTATTTAACGTGGTATTAGAAACAAAAGGATAATAATAATGATAAATCATTAAAAGGTTTTCCAGGAGCCTTACTCGAGTCGTGTTAGAGGCATCGAAGCGTTGCTAGATCCTAACCGATGTGATCATGCTATTAAGATATATCCAAGTGGGAGCTGTTGATTTTATGGATATAAATTAGTAGTCGTGAGTTAGGATCGAACTCGAGACCACGGGATTGCACACTTTGCGTATGAGAATTAAAGTTAATAATTAAATATAAAATGTTATATTTATTTATTATTTACACGAAAAATATAACGAACGTTAAGTTAATTAAGTGTAATGGATTTACGATCGTTAAATGTTAAATGGAATGACTAAATAATAAAATAGAGATTGGGAAGGTTCCGGAAACCCCTTGGTAATGCATAACCGATCGGCCAAGGGTTCCCCAAGCCCAACCCATGCTTAACTTGGTAACAAAGTTATCTTGTGTATAAATACGAGTCCTAGAGTCATTGTATTTTATCTCTTGTACTCCTAATAAAAAACCTAAAACTTGTTTGTGTGTTTTTGTCCATAACCTATCGAACAAACACCCTTGGGTGTCGATCCATTGTTTTTCCCAAAGCAAAACATTTTTGTGTTCTTAAAACTAGCATTACTTTAATTTGATTTAGTACGTGTGTACAAGAATGTGGTACTAACACACTATTGTTAGTATATTCGATTGAATTACAAAATCGGTAAGGGGTAATTCACATAATCCTATAAACCCTAATTAGGGTTCATCACTTGCTAGTTTACAGGAATTGATTCTTGTTGGGCTAGAATCAAAAAGTATTGCTAAAGTGTGGAATGATTTGAGAGGTAATGAAGAAGAAGTGACATGGTTTAATGTTATTTGGTTTTCTGCTTTTGTGCCTAAACATGCTTTCATCTTGTGGTTGCTGGTACATGAAAGATCGCCTACCAAGATCAAATTTTAAAATGGTACCCTAATAAAGTTATGAAGTGTGCCTTCTGTGAAACTGTAAATGACAGTCATGAGCATCTATTTTTTACATGCCCATATGCTATAGCTGTGTGCGATAAAGCAAAACAAATGAGTATGTTTCCTAATGGTAGTTATGACTGGAAAATGATATTGAGTGAATTGGAAAGGATGCCAAATAAAAAAAAACATATGGATCATTGTTAAAAAAGCTTGGTTTTGCTTCTAGTGTCTATTCCATTTGGCAAGAGAGAAACTTGAGGATTTTCAAGGAAGGAAGAGGAATTGGCAAACAGTGGAAGAGACAGTTAAACTGAAGATTTCAAGTGTGAAGGTAAAGAAGTCAGCTGATGTAGTTGAAGTTTTTACAAAATGAGGTATTGATAGATGTGTTTCTGATTAAAGGTAAGTTGGTTGTGCTTTTAGAAGTTTACTCACTTGAAAGGGTGTTTGGTTGGTTGTTTGCATGTTTTGATTGAGGTGTTTTGGTATTAGGAGATTATTGATGTGGGCTGCTTGTTTTAAGTCAGGCTAGTTGTGTCTATAACTTGTGCTGAGTTTCCAAAGAAAGTATAAGTTGTGGTATCCTATATAATTCTGTCCAGGTGGGGACTAGTACATGCAGAAGTAGAGGTTCAAATTTGTCTGCTGAATTTTAAGGATTTTGATCCTATTCTTCAAATACAATATGGCTTTTGAAGAATCTAAGCTCACTACTATGATGGGCTTGTATCTTGGGATCAATAGGCCTTTGTTAGGTAATTGGGTTTTGTCTTATGTTGTTTCTCAGTTTTTCAAGTCAATTTGATTCCATAAAGTAGGTTTCCATAAGTGAAGGGTAAGTGAGCTTGGTGGGTAGTGTATGTAGCTTGGAATAATGAGGAGTGAAAGATGAACCTACTTGGTCCTAGCTATACACTGCTAAAGAAGGATAGGTTGGTATTCCTTCAAGGTGTGTGTTCCCAGTTATGTGATGCCATTTTTAAAAATAGAAATGTAGCATGATTGGTATAGCCCTTGACTGGAATGGAATGGGTGGCTATAACCTTCACAAAGATGCCTTTCCATTGTTCCTCTTGGTTACTGTGGGCGCTGGTTGAGTGACCAAGTCTGGGAGATGGTTGGGAAATGTAATTGTGAGGTTATGGTCTTGATGCATATCAATTGGGTGAATTTGCTTCTTCTTCATCTACAAGGTCCTTATTTGTCTAAGATATAAGCCTAGTTGCTGTTTGGTTAGGCTTAGAATGTACTGTCTGTTTTTGTTTTTCCTGGATGGGTATGTCCATGCCACTGAGGTATCTTGGTTTGTAAATTGTGTTTGGTATTAATAATATAGATTCACCCTTTTGCAAAAAAAAAAAAAAATAAGTAAATAAATGATGATAATTATATATTGAGTTGCACACCAACTGTTTGATAAAATGTTTGTTTCACTAGTGTTGTACATTAGTCATGTTACTTAGCGAGACCATTGAGACTTGTTGCTTTTTATAATTGTTCCACATATGCTAATGGCCTTATTTTTGTGGAGATGATCTGTCTTACTAGTCATTACATATGACATCACAATGTGAGTACGTGGTAGTACCGAAACCGAAAACATGTAAAACATGAAACCGAAACTGAACCGACGGGCTGTCGGGTCGGCTCGGTTTTTGTCGGTTCGGTCGATTTTGTCGGTACGGTTCGATTTTGGACGTTTGATGCTCAGCCCTACGTGGTAGTTTCTGGTTGTTTCGTTGTGAGTTTGCTACAGATTATGTGCTAGTAAATTGAAATGATTTGCACACTAACTGTTTGATAAAATGTGTGCCTCTAAAATGATCGTATTAGTGAGACAAAGGAACCCCCGATAAATGAAGGGACTGTTGCTCGTATCTAGTGTTAACATGAACTTGCGTTCTAGAATGTACATTTTTTAATCATTGTGTTTGTTAGTACATGTTTGTAGAAGAATCGCTTCCAGAAAGTTATCATGATAAAGCATCAGGTTATGTGAAAATGGATATTTGGTTCGATTCAGGTCTATTTGCTAGTTACTTGTTAAACATGAACCGTCCTTGTATCAGTTATATGCAATTGGACAGGTAAATTAACCTATTACACATACATAAATTGCAAGATCTTTATGGGCTGTTGTTTTAGAATTAGTGATGGCCTCAGTTATCCTGCCGATTTGTATGTTGAAGGTACCTATCATCATGGGGTTGGTTTCAAAGTTCTTTATTGACCAGTGTTGCAACCAAAGGTATTGTGACCATCAATATATTCTTAATATACTAACTGATTTCATTATTGTTATTAAATTTTGATTTAAATGTATGTTAAGGGACCTGATACCATAGATGTTTGGTTTGATTCAGGTCTATTTAGAATTACATGTTAAACATAAACAATTCCACTATTAGTGACTGGATCTGTATATTTATCAATTACACACACATAAACTGTAGGATCTTCATGGGCTGCTGTTTTAGAAAGTAGAGATGGCCCCCACTTATCATGCCCATTTGTATGTTGAAGGTACCGATAAGCATTGGGGTTGGTTTCAAAACTCTTTATTGACATGTGTTACAACAAAAGGTATCTTGACCATCAGCATATTCTTAATTTAAATGACTTCATTAGGCTAGACACAGTGGCGAACTAGTTCGTCGGTGCCACATCAGCTTTTTCTCTCCGACGACCTGACGACGACCTAGTTGCCACAGTGGTGACCTGAGATTTTTTTTTTAATTCAAATATTTTTAAAAACAAAATTAAACTTCATTAATAAAAATACTTAACATTACAAAAATAATTAAAAAACTTAAACTAATAAAACGTAGACGTTACAATACTTATTAAAAACTCCTCGGCTTAATAATCTAAGTTGTAACGTTATTTGATTGCTGCCTTAAGTTGTTCAAGTTCTTGTAGTTGTCGTGCAGGCATATTTGGGTCAAGGGGTGTGTTGTAGAAAATTAAATCTTGCGTCCGGTTTGATTGTGCTGCCAATGCAAGCTGCTGACGTTGGAGCTCAAGCTTCTCCCTTTTGAACTTCTCGGCTCGCCTTGCCCTTGCCTCTGCAAGCTCCATCTCTTTTTGCTTCAACTTTATGTATTCCTCTTCCATATTATTGGTTTTTTCCTTACTTGAACTTTTGATCTTGAAAAAGTTCTTGGCCATATTAGTAACAAATGAAGCGGGTGGCTCGTGTGCTTTCTTCTTCTGCATCATCCTTTTGGTCGTGATTCTTGAGTCTCTTCTTCTTCAGAATCATCCACGTCTTGGGGATGAAAAGGGCCTTTTGTTGACCCCGAGGTGGTTTCCGAAGTCCTGGATTTCTTCCGACTAGTGGTGAAAAAGGCATCTCAACAGTTTTCCAAGCAGAATGCCCTCTCAAAAATTTCCAACACTCCTTCAATGTAAACTCATGCTTGTGAAGCACATGGTATTCGTTACAAGCCTTTTCATAGTCGTCTTCGTCATTCTCACCGCTTTCGTGATTATCCTTGATATTATCCATAATTGCACAAAAGAAACCAACCCTAGAACGAATCCTACCCTTCCATTTGGTCGTTATGGAGTCGTAGGTTCTTGTTGTACCAGTTTCATTTTCAAAGTACGCTATCACCTCATCTCAAAACCCTCGGTTGATAGCGTTCCCTCTTTCTGAATTTTCTGAAACATGTACCCAAGCTCTACAAAGCGCGACCTCTTCCGCTTTTGTCCATGGTTTGACGGGTGCGGTTGCAACATTCTTTCCCTTCCCCTTTGTAGCCCGTTTTGTAACCTTCTTTGATTTGACGGGTGACGTCTCTTCGACACCGTCTTCAATACGAATAGAACCGTGGTATGAACCGTGCCCCGAACCTTGTCCCATCGAAGCATCTTGAGTCGGGTATTCTTGAGACGTGTAGCATTGAGAAGGAGGGAATTCCATAAAATGCTCAAAATCCATATCAAGATTAACAGCATGAAGCGGTGAAAACGATTGATTAGGTTGGGAAGATTGGGAGAAATTCATGTTAGGATGATATGACGACCCGCTTGGTGCTTGGTTTTGATTGATACTCGGACGACCCGGTGGGAAATATGGACGATTGACGTAAAATGGGTTTTGATTGTTGTTGGGTTGTGGTAGTCGTGTTTCATAATCAAAACCGGGTGCTTGAAAATGAATACCCCGATTTTGTGGTGGTGTTAAACCGGTTAATTGAAACGGTGGATCCGGTGAGAAATTCAAGTTCGGGGAATTTTGGGGAAGTCGAGATCGTCGGTTTTTTGAGTTGGGAGTTTTTCTTTGTGACATGATGAATATTGATTGATGAGAAGTTGTTTGAATTGTGTTTGAAATTGTGTGTTTAAAAATGTGTTTGAGGTTGGTATTTATAATGTTGTAAAAGTGGTAAAGTTTTGGAAAAAAGGGTAGAGTTTGAGCTTGTAACACTCGGTTGTGTGCTCAACCGAGTTATCCTTCCCTCTCTCCCCAACCGACGCCAACCGAAGGCCTCACACTGGCTCAACCTTGCTCGACCGAAGGTCTAAACCGACGAGAACCTTGGCCATTGTGGCCAGCCTTATTGTTACTATATTTTTGTTGAGTTTATAATATATAAAACATACAATAAACATATAGACATCAAGAGTACACAGCGGAAGACTTAAAGATCATAACAAATAAATTAATTAACTGAAAGTATGCGTAACGTACCTCTTGCGAATATCAAATCCCTCGAGCAAAGCAAAACAACCCTCGAGCAAAGCAAAACAAAGAAGTACTTATTGGTGTAAGAATAATGTCTTACAACCACGTTCTTGTACACACGAATTAACCAAACGAATCAAGCGATTGCTAGATCTAACACAAGTCCTCGTTTAAGCAAAACGAAACCGAACTCCCTTACTATTGGGGTGCTCGGCCGATTATAGGACAAAAGAGAGGAGAGGAGAGATCTAGGGTTAATTCAATGCACAAAGATATGAATGAAACCCTAGAACCTAGCCTTGCTTATATAGTCAATGGAATTCTTGAAAAACAAGTTAGGGATTAGGCTTGGATAAAGCCCCTTGGCCAGCCATACAACAAGCCCAAGAGAAACCCATAACTTTTCATTTCAAGATTTTCCATTACTAGTCCTTCCACTTTTCATTTAACGGTCGTTAGTCATTTTTCCGTTAAATACTTAACGATCGTTAACCGGACTTAATGTGCAATAATTAATCGTAAACATAAACATTAATTATTAACTTTAATTCTCATTCGCTAAGGTGTGCAATCCCGTGGTCACGAGTTCGAATCCGGACATTCACATGTTTGTAAATATATACATTTCCAACAGCTCCCACTTGGATATGTTTACAAAACGTGAAATGACATTGGTTAGCGTCTAGCAACACGCCAATGCCCCCGGTACAACTCGTGTATGGTTTTCGGAGAAAAACCAAGTTTGATGATTCATCATCATATTCATCCTTTTGTTTCTAATACCATGTTAATAAGAATATGGATCTCACTCATTTCTAATTAACTATTCGTTTCTCGCTTTATATGATTGATTAAGATTACCAATTCTTCTGAACATATTCCGGAAGACCTTGGGCATGGCCATGCAAACATCTTAACAACCTTACGAGGGGCCCGGCAGTATTATACTTCAAAATAAATTTGAAGGAAACAAATCCCATTTTGACTACAAGCAGGATTCATAAATTTTGCAACACTTCAGAAAACAACCCTTATAACTACCAGTTACGTGTAGCGTTAGATTGCTTCACAAAAATGCACTACATCCATGACATATCTCTTGTATCTCAAGTCAGAGGATAAATATCCATGATATACTTAATGACGAAGATCCATAAAGTATTATCATGTCGGTGGGATAAGTCCTATATTCAATTCATTGAATATCATCTGAAATTAGTCATGCTACGCATCAATATACTTTCAAGTATATTCTAACTAATACTCGATTTGTCTTAATTCAATATCATTCCCATGTTATTGATTGACAATGGACTATTTAGAATAACTTAGGTTATTCAAGGATTTAAACATGCAAATATAGGACAACATCATAATAAATGAATAATAAACATAACAAAATACTTTATTTCATTTCAATAATAATGTTTACAATATCCTTTTATCTAAAATACTTAGTCACAGATGGGCATGAAACTACTAGCTAAACGAAGTCCAAACTTATCAGACAAATGATTAAGTTTTTCACGAGTAAGGCCTTCGTTAACGGATCAAAAAATGCTAGGTTATCATCTTTGTGAACTTTGAGTAACTCAATTTCACCTATCTCGACTTGCTCTCGAACATAGTGATATTGTCTAGGATAGTGTCTGGTGCCCTTCATGACTCCAGTTCATGGGCAAAAGTAATTGCAGAAGAATTGTCACAATATACTTTAATAGGATTTTCAATCGACGGCATAACACCAAGCCCGAAACAAACTTCCTTATCCAAACAAACTTCCATGGCCTCGGGCCGCTATGTACTCACTTCTGTAGCGGACATCGCAAGTGTTATCTGTTTCTTACTCTTCCAATCCACAGCACCTCCATTGATGACAAAAATGTAACCCGTTTGAGACTTCGTATCATCTTTGTCACACTTCCAGATGCATCGCAGTAACACTGTAACACGAGTTCGCTTCGGATTTCCTCCATACACTATGAACATATCTCTTGTAGCCCTAAGGTGCTTGAGAATATGCTTAACAGCAGATCGGTGAATTTCACCAGATTGTGTTGATACCGACTGGTCAAGTTTTGAGCAAACGCCACATCAGGCCTCGTGCATCGCACCGCGTACATGATAGATCCTACAGCCGAAGCATAAGGAACTTTCTTCATATGCGCCACCTCTGCAGGAGTTGAAGCACAGCCTTGGCTGCTCAAACCATGATTTACTTGCATTGGCAAAAATCCCTTCTTGGAATTTTGCATATTGAATCTCTTCAATATTTTGTCAATGTAAGCACTTTGGCTTAAACCAATTAGCCGCCTTGATCTATCCCGGTAGATCTTGATTCCAAGGATGTATCTTTGCTTCCCTTCATCGAAAAACATTTACCAAGATAGGCTTTCACCTCATTTAAACTTGGTATATGATTTCCTATGATTAATATGTCATCGACATACAGAACAAGGAAAGTAACATGACTCCCACTAGCTTTGTGATATACACATGGCTCATCAAGATTATGAGTAAATCCAAAACCTTTGATTTCTCCATCGAATCTTTTATTCCATTGCCTTGATGCTTGCTTCAATCCATAAATGGACCTCTTAAGCTTGCATACACGGTTAGGAAATAATGGATTCACAAACCCTTCGGTGAGCCATATAGATGTCTTCATCTAGACGACCATTTAGAAAAGCGGTTTTGACATCCATTTGCCAAATCTCATAGTCATAGTGTGCGGCTATAGCTATGAGAATCCTAATAGCTCTTATGTCCTCTACAGGAGAGAAAGTCTCCTCGTAGTCAATGCCATAGGTTTGAGTAAAACCTTTAGCCACTAGAGCGAGCCTTGTAGGTGTCTACATTGCCATCCATGTCAGTTTTCTTCTTGAAGATCCACTTACTTCCAATGATTTTCGCATTGGGAGGAAGGTCAACTTCAATCCAAACTTCATTATCTTTCATGGATTGCATTTCCCATTCATAGCAATCTGCCATTTATCCTTTTCAGGATCAGCCATGGCAGCCTTATAGTTGGCGGGTTCATTAAGATCCCCAACCATATTTTCCTCCACCTCTACGTTAAGACATAGGCGGTCGGTGCATATAGTCCTTTCAGATCTACGAATGGGAACAACTTCAGGAGGAGCACCTAAGCTTTCAGGTTCTTCTTGAAGTTGGCTAGTATTTTCAGAAGGTGTTGTATCTTCTTGATCATATTCCGGATCATATACTCTCCCACTGAGTTCTTGAGATATGAGATTCCTTTCAAGGAAATCTCCATACCTAGCCACAATGACTTTATTCTCAACTGGGTAGTAAAAGTAGTAACCCATAGTTTCCTTAGGGTATCCTACAAAGATACACTTAACAGATCTGGCTTGGAGCTTATCAGGTGTGTCACGTTTAACAAACGCTTCACATCCCAAGACCTTTAAGTAAGAAAAGTTGGGAGCTTTTCCAGTCCATATTTCATATGGAGTTTTAACAACCTTCTTTGTTGGAACCATATTCAAAATGCACAGTAGCAGTTTCAAGGGCATAATCCCAAAAAGTAAAATGTAGAGTCGTAAGTTCAAACATTGATCGTACCATGTCAAGTAAGGTACGATTTCTCCTTTCAGATACACCATTTTGTTGTGGAGTATAAGGAGATGTGAGTTCTTTGGATAATTCCACACTCATCAAAGTAATCTTTGAACTCTTGACTTATATACTCACCACCTCTATCGGATCGAAGAGCTTTAATCTTCTTACCGAGTTGTAATTCTACTTCACTTTTGAAAACCTTAAATGTTTCAAAGACTTCATGTTTATGTTTAAGTAAATAAACATAACCATTACGACTGAAATCATCCGTAAAGGTTAAGAAGTAGACAGCACCACGTTTTGACACATGTCTAAGTGGACCACACACATCAGTGTGTATTAATCCAAGTAGATCAGAAGCCCTTTCCACTTGTGGGGAAAAAGGTTTCCTTGTCATCTTCCCAGCAATGCAAGACTCGCATTTGTCAAATGATTCATCATTGACCGTTTGTAAAAGCCCATCGTGTTGCAGCTTCTCCATGCATTTCTTGCCAATATGGGCAAGGCGACAATGCCAAAGATAAGAAGAGTCACTGTTCAACTTGCTCTTCTTATTGCTAATGCTATACAACGAATTATTTTCATTGGATATACAACCATCCATATCAATTTCAAACACACCAAGAATAGGAATTGCATTAAAGTAAAAACCATTATTTAAAGAAACTGAAATTCCATAACTTGTAAAAGTGTGCACAAAACCAATATCTTTTAACAAAGAAACTGAAATAACACCCCTAACAATGGAGGGTGCATAATGACAATTATTTAGTTATAAAATTAAGCCTGAAGGCAACACTAAATCAAAAGTCCTATGGCCCCGACAGTACCGCTTTCCATTTCCAACGTACAAGTATCTTTCTCCACAGTCACTTCTTTGCCCCTCTAAGTCCTGCGATGTATTACGATGTGAGTACCACATCCGTATCATATATCCGAGTTTTGCTTATGACGAAAAGAAAATAATTCAAACATAAAAATACCTGATGAGCTAGGCACCATCTTATTTTTATTCGAAGGCACTCATTCAGATAAACTGGACAGTTCCGCTTCCGGTGACCCGGTGAGTTGCAGTGGTGGCAAGTTAAATCCTTCTTAGGATTTTCCTTTTTCTTTCCAGGGTTCTTCTTAGGAGGTGGGTGGGATGACAACTTGCTTTCCCTTTCCTTTTCCTTTCCCTTTCTTATCTGCTTGCGGCTTTGGCTTATTCACCCTACCACCTGTATTGCGAGTACAGCAGGTGTAGGAGCCTTCTTTGGCAATCTCTTCTCGTAGTCTACAAGCATTTCATGTAACTCATTCACTGTCTTCCCCGTGCAATGCATGTTAAAATTTCGGACAAAATCACCAAACCGATCTTGATTAAGGGAGTGATTGATGAGGCCGACACATACATCATTCGAGTAACCACGTAGAGCTTCTCCAATTGGTCCAAGTGATGTTTCATCTCTAGGGCGTGGTCGGAGACAGATTTGCCAACCTCTTGCTTGCAACTATGAACCTTTTCAATAAGTTCATACATGTTCAATTTCTGCCGGTGGCTTCTCAAACATATGTTTGAGTTCATCTAACATGCTCATAGGCGGATAGTGCTCAAATTGTTTTGCAATTGAGCGGACATCCCGAAAGCATTAGACACACCACATCATTGTGTTTCTCATATTCAACACGATATGCCTCTTGTTCAAGAGCGTGCGTGTTGGGAGGAGCATCGGCGAGAGGTGTAGTCAAAATTTCAACCCTTTTGGCAACACGAAGGATGATCCTAAGTGAGCGATGCCAATCATTGAAATTAGGGCCAGTCAGCTTGTCCCTTCCAATCATATCTTTGAAAGCGGCACTCGGTAAGCTCATAGTGTTATCAGATTGAGCCATCTACAGAAAAAGTTCAAAAACCATAATTAGTATTTTGATAATTTTCCTTTTCAATAAACAATTAAATACCCAAGGTTCATATTCATATAACCAATTAATATTTATTGAAAACTAGGATCCAAATTGTCATAATTTCATTACGTCGGTTGATCTGCTAGTAATGAACCTTATACAAAATGGTAGAGCATTTGCTCAATTGCCAATTTCAATTGCAATTCCTAGATTTATGGGATTTACATATAGCCAATATCAATCGCCATGTAAACATGTTTTATCCCATCTTATGCCTTGAGTTGCAGTTCTCCTTTGCCTAACTCAATTAAGTTGTCCAACTTAAGAAACTGCAAAATCGTCAATGCCCGTTCTCATGACACGTGGACATTTTACCCTTCGATTAAGATCTAAGTCACGTTCTCCGCGCCAAATAGAAAGTAATCTTAGGTGTTTCCGTTTCGATGGATGGCATATAACTTAAATTAAAGGGTAATAGTTTTGATGTTAAATCAAATATGTACAAAGATGTCATGCATTCATCTTTGTAGCATAGTTTTATTAAAACATTTATATCTTGTTTTAATGTATAAGCTTTTCATCATCAAACTTTAATTGAGGTATTGGGTTCACCAATCAAGGAATTTAGTATTAACTATCATCCATTATACCGTACTTTTGCATAAGTGTAAACACTTAGTGTTTCGGATAATTACCACCGAAGGGCGCATGGAATTAAACTAATTAAGCCCTTAAGATGAGCTTGCACATTTAATGGCTTACTAAGTAGCTCCACTTTCGAACTTACAGGGAGAGGACCAGTGCAGCGCTAAAACACAACCTTAGACATCCTTTCATGTGACATGCGCACTTCTTTAAACCCCGTTTGTTAGTTCATTCTCATGGGTGAGCCGTTCAGACCATTTGTACCAAAGTCATCAATCAATTAAACGATTATGATTACTAGTCTTAAAAATATATGTTTCACCATTGTTTAGGTCAGTTTATTTTTTCTTATAAAAATACCCTTGTTACACATAACAAACAAGCAAGTATTTAAAAAAATAAACAAATAAACAATGAATGCATAACAAATAAAAGTCATGCATATCAAATAGCCACATGCAAACGGTTTTGATAAATCCTATTAATAACCAATTCTAGATTTGATAATATGCATATATTTAATTAAGACTTTCACCCGTTTTCATCTATGTACAAGGTGAACCACATGCATCGATTCATCGATTGCGCAAGTCAAAATTAAATACATACCAAATAGCACATAATTGATTAAATTAATAATTATTGAGGTCTTCCCCAATTTTAGATCTATCAAAAATTAGTGTATATCACTTAAACAAGAAAGACATACAATAAAAGCAGATCCATGATAAAACATGCAGATAATTATCATGGACATAAAATTACACTTAACAATTAATGCAATTAAATCAAAGTTACGCATATACACATAAAGTTGCATGCATCTTAGGGTTTCTAATCCAATTAAAACAATAGTTTACAAAACCCTAATTAGGGCACCATAAAAAAAACGCCCCCCCTAAAAAAATAGGGTTTAGGTTTTGCAAACCCTAGATCTAAGCATACAAATAATAACACATTCATGTTTATTTTAATTATGTGTTTCAGTAATTAATTACTTGTTATACAAGGCTCGTGATGCCACTGTTGAGTTTATAATATATAAAACATACAATAAACATATAGACATCAAGAGTACACAGCGGAAGACTTAAAGATCATAACAAATAAATTAATTAATTGAAAGTATGCGTAACGTACCTCTTGCGAATATCAAATCCCTCGAGCAAAGCAAAACAACCCTCGAGCAAAGCAAAACAAAGAAGTACTTATTGGTGTAAGAATAATGTCTTACAACCACGTTCTTGTACACACGAATTAACCAAACGAATCAAGCGATTGCTAGATCTAACACAAGTCCTCGTTTAAGCAAAACGAAACCGAGCTCCCTTACTATTGGGGTGCTCGGGGATTATAGGACAAAAGAGAGAGGAGAGGAGAGATCTAGGGTTAATTCAATGCACAAAGATATGAATGAAACCCTAGAACCTAGCCTTGCTTATATAGTGAATGGAATTCTTGAAAAACAAGTTAGGGATTAGGCTTGGATAAAGCCCCTTGGCCGGCCATACAACAAGCCCAAGAGAAACCCATAACTTTTCATTTCAAGATTTTCCATTACTAGTCCTTCCACTTTTCATTTAACGGTCGTTAGTCATTTTTCCGTTAAATACTTAACGATCGTTAACCGGACTTAATGTGCAATAATTAATCGTAAACATAAACATTAATTATTAACTTTAATTCTCATTCGCTAATGTGTGCAATCCCGTGGTCACGAGTTCGAATCCGGACATTCACATGTTTGTAAATATATACATTTCCAACAATTTTTGCTATAACTATTATTTATATAAACGTGGCAGAAAAAGCTCCATATTCTGGAGTTATAGCGCATGGGTTTGTGCCCGATGAGAGGGATAAAAAAATGAGTAAATCTGAGGGTAATGTTGTTGTTCCACGCTGTGATTGAAGGAGGGAAGAATCAAGAGGTTAGTGGTCATTTAGCTGCGATTAAAAGTCATAATATTTTTTAATAGTAAATTAAATGTTTTTCCATTTATTTCTCCAGCAAGAACCTTCGTATGGAGCAGATGTGCTTTGGCATTGGGTCTCAAGTGTAGATTTTACATGAGACGTTCGGATTGGACCTGAAGTCCTCCATCAAATGTCAGACATCTATAGAAAACTAAGATGGCCTTTGCGGTTTCTTTTGGGAAATCTTCATGATTGGATAGTTTTTTTTTTTTTTGTTTCCCAAATATTCCTCTGATGTGCTTTTTGTTTAAATACAGTTAATGCATTAGCTTATATTGTGCTTTTATTTTGTAGGCAGAAAATTCTATTGCGTATCATGATCTTCCAGAAATCGATCAGCATGCTCTGTTTCAGCTTGAAAACGTTGTGAAGGACATCAAAGAAAGCTATGAAACGTATGAATTCTTCAAAATATACCGGGTAAAATGTTGTTTTCACTTAACACATGGGTGTCCTGAGGAAAAGATTGATTTTTGGAGAAATATACAATCATGTCTTGTGAAATTGGATAAACTAGCTAGTAGCACTAGTGAAACCTATTTGTTATAGAAGGGGGCATTAAATGTCATTGATTATGCTGACCTTTTTTGATAGTATTATTAGTTTACTTGAATGGTGATACAAGTTGGTCATGTTACTTAGGCCCATGTGACTTGTTGTTAAACATTATTTTGTGGATTCTATGTACTTTGTTTTAGTGCAAGATTGGGTTATTATAAAGCGAAATCGGATAAACTAGTAGATATTGAAAGCCATTACAAAGGAAATTCTTTTGATTGCCCACTTTATGGTTTAAGACATTATATTGGTGATCAATAAGTTGATTATTTTGTGATGATGGTAGAGTTTAAGGTTCATTTGTGCTTACTGGCTTATGAGAGTTGAGTTTTATACTCTTATGATGACTGTTTGATTGTTGACTTGAGGTGTTCTGACATATCTCTGATAGTCTTGTTATCTGCTCTCTAGAAGAACCTGCAAGTCATATTAGTCATCAACTAACTAATCTTTGTAGAGCACAAGTTTCCATATGATTGGCAAACAAAAAAGCCTGTAAATTTTGGGGAAACAAGAGTTTGTGTCTGTTGAAGTATTCAGAGAGCTATCTGCTATCGAGTACTCCCTCCGTCCCACATTAATTGTCCTATTTTGACTTTTGCAGTATTTCTTTGTCAATTTTGACATTAAATATTTTTGTTTGTATTATATAATACTTGATGAAAATATACTAAAGAAAAATATATTTAAAACTTAGGGTATGTTTGGCAAAAATAGATTGTGCTGATGCTGGTGCTGTTGCTGATGCTGGTGCTGGTGCTGTTGCTTAAAAAGATTATAAAAAGAGATTATTTTTTTAAGCTACATGAAGTAACCTTTTATTTTCAGAGATTATAGAAGATTATTTTTTTTATAATCTCTTATAAGTTATGTCTCATGAAACAAAGATTATTGTCCATAATCTTGTGTGCATCCATTTATATATTTTGCATAAAGTATTATATAACACAAAAAGATATAGTTAAAGTCAAAGTTAAAAAAGAAAGACATTGAAAAGTTAAATAGGACAATTAATATGAGACGGAGGGTCTACTAGACCCAATTTCTGGTACAAGTATCTACTAACAATATAAAACAGGTTTTGAAAACAAAATCTGCCTCTCAAAATTCTTTAAAATTAGCCGCTTGTAACTTCATTTTGATCCTACTTTCCTCCCAGCATTAACTTCAAAAAAAATCACCAATCTAAAAATCATCGCATAATCCCTAGTTAGAATCATTTGAAAACTGGATATTATTAGCCTCACAGAACATGCAATCAATCTGAAAAAAAAAATGATGTTGCGTTTTTTATTATTGTGTCTGATGATTAGAATGGAGCCTTTTCCGGTTGATTAGGTCGTTCAATTATTGGCGGCAATTTATTCCGGCGACCTAATTGAGGTTATTATTATTTTTTTAATATTCTTTTTTTTTTTTTTGTCTCAGTTACATGTTTTTATTTTAACCTTCTATGATAACAATTACATGTTCATGTTTTTTTTTTTAATTAATTAATTTATTTTAATATAGTATGTTTAATCTGTTATTAGTTTTATCAATTACATCTTCATGTTTTTTGATGATGATGATGATGTTACAGTCAATAATTGAAAACTGGATATCATTTGTGTTTCATGAAGGGGTCACCAAATGTTTGATGAAATGTCTAAATAAAGGATATGTATATGTATTTCTTTGTTTGAGTAAAATTGCATAATAAGTGATATTGATTATTATTAATGAGTTAGAAGGTGTTCGGGATTGGTTAGCTAAACTACTCTGCTAAATTTTAACTTAAATCAGTGTTTTGAGTGTTTCGCTTTTTGGTAAAATTAATGCAAATAACCCGGGGGTAGGGGTAGGATCTGTCTACATTTTACCTCCCCCATACCCTGCCTAGGCGGGATTGGGTCTGTTGTTGTTGTTGTTGTTGTTGTTGTAATGCAAATAAGTGGAGGTTGGTGCTTGCTTATATTTTCAAGCAGAAAATTTTCTAAGATTGATAACAATGGAGAGGTGAGTAATTTTAAGAACTTAGGGAATTCATTATATTGTAGAAGCTTGGGACGTGTAAGGGTTTGAAAATGTAACATGACTAAGCTACTTTTTGATTTTTTAGGATGATGGTGAAGCTGAAACACAATGAAGATTGGAGTTGTGACAAGGATTGAGGCACATAATCAGATGATGACATGTAATATGAACAGGAGGATACAGTAAAATCTCTACATGGATCAACACCGGCGCGTGAAGTAGATGTTGTAACTTGTAAGGATACTTTTTTGCTCACCTTTCTTTAAGGCATGATTGTGACTGAGATTAAATAAACTTTTGAGATATCACAAGCATACTCAACTTGGAAAGGCAAAAGCATACCACTGCTTTAATCATAAGTTTGAAATTATTAAAGATAAGTACGAGTTTTTTTTTTTTTTTTTATATTATCCTGTTTTGGAGTAAATTTATATATATTTGATTTTTTTTCCTGGCAGCATATGTGTGAGCTTTCAGAGTCATGTGCAGCATACACATCATACACACCGGTGACATGTAAGGATGCAATCAGGTTTGTTTCTCGAGATACACCAAGTAACTAATCAATGGGCTTTAGGCTTAAAATATATCAAGTACTCTATTAAGAATCTTCTCTGTTAATATTTTTTTCTGAAATGGGTAAGTTAACATGTTTTTTAAAATGGGTATGTTAGAGCTAATCAGAAATCTTCATGAAATGGGTATAGAAAATTAGACCAGATAACCCATTTGACAATGAGATTAAAGATTGTAACTTTATGGTAAATTAGTAGGTATCGTGTCTCTGTTTAATATTTTGTGTTTACTCTATGTATATAAAATGGGTAAGTAAATAAAGGCTCATATGCAGCTAAGAGCAGATATTATGAATTTACACTTGGTTATGTTAATGATTGTTTGCATTTCTAGGTGTTCTCATGTGTTCCAACTATTAGAGGTTCTGATTGTGTGGAGGAAAAGATGTCAATGAAAAGTTGATAATCACTACTTCATATTCGGTGTTATTTCATACATTATGGGAGGTTTGTATTTAATAAGTTATAGATTTCATGTTACTAACATTTGGATTACTTCTTGCTAAACTATTGGGGTTTTTTTTTTTTGGTTATAATCAGGTTCCTGCACTTCCTATTGTTCGCCTGATGGGAGATAAGTTTCATTTTAAAGGACCATTAGACGATGAGAGGCTGCAAGTTCGTGTCAAGAAGGTAACATGATGTCTTTCTTTAAAAATAAATAAAAGACCATGAGTTGTTAGGTATAAATATTGTTTCTTCATATCTTTGTATTCTGGTTAATTTTGATTATTTTATTAATATATGTGATCGTGTTTCACAGGAACAAGAGCCTGTTCAGCTCAATGGTTAGAGAGAGTGTAACAAGAATCGCAAGAGTTAGAGGTCAAATTTACGATGTATGCCATACATGTGAGATAGTGAATGCGGTATATACAATAGCTTGTGAAACATAGGGTATGCTCTTTGTGTTGGACTTTAATATTATAGAAGAAAAGTTTAGGGTAGTTAAGTATAGTTTCATATTATGTATTCTGTAAGTTTAGGTATAACCGACCCATTGTATTGGGCTGGGTCATATAACCGTTTTATAGAATTATAATGTTTAGTTTTAGTTGCATCGTTTTAGAGAATCAGTATGTCGCTTCTTGAAGGCACCGATTCATTACTATATATAGGACAACATTCTGTAATCAACAATCATTCCATATCAATACAATTCAGTAAATATATCAACTGTTAATTCTGTGTTTAAAACTTCTGCACTTTTGTTTCTGTCGCAACACAACTGCTCTAAACACACCACAAAGAACCAGGTTCAATCGAAGGCAAGATAGCAACATTTGGTATCAAGAGCAAGAACGATTCTGGGAATCAATCAAGTAAGAAGGATACATGTTCGTTGAAGATATCGAACACATAAAACGGTTGTAACTGGATCATCGATTGAAGAAGTAAGAAAGAAGGAATCACACCAGCAATTGGTATTCTCCTGATTTTTTTTCGTTTGTTTTTCAATCTAATTAGGTTTAGGCTTGTAGAATGAAAACTAAAAAGGGGATAAGGAGTCTGGGATTTTGAAGAAAATTTTAAGTATTTAGTTTTTTTTTCTTTTCACTTTAGATTAGAAAAATAAAATATATATTACATATAAAATCTCAAATCAATTGAAGATAGTAAAAAAAATCAAGTTTTGTATTTTTATTTAAAAAAAAAAAAAAAAAAAAAAAAATCACTTTAGATTACAAATACAAAATAGCAAGTTAATCCGAATCCTTGTGGTTCATAGCAAGTTAATCCGAATCCTAGTGATTCTTAGCAAGTCAAAACCGAATCCTTAGGTTCATAGCAAGTTTCGAGCCTTAAGATTCAAATACCAAGTTTCGAGCCTTTTTCTTAGGTTCAAATAGCAAGTAGAACCCTTGATTCAAACTAGAATCATTGGTTTTTAATATCAGCAAGAAAGGATCAATTGTTTTGATCAAAGCAAGCAAGCATGGTAGAAGGTGATAAGTATGATAACGCATCAAGCAGTGCATCAATTCGAGAAGGAAATGTGCCACTTCAATGTCCAAAATTGACAGATACGAATTATACAACTTGGGCACTGATGATGGAAACAATATTGAAGGCGTATGGACTTTGGAAAGTGATTGATGGCATGAAAGAAATTAGTGGCAAGCAAGATACAACAATAGATGAGAAAGCAGAAAATACAGCCAAAGGAATGATATTCCAAACATTACCACAAGACATGTTAATGCAAGTTGCACAATACACCACTGCAAAAGAAGTATGGAACTCAATCAAGGTTAAACATCTTGGAGCCAATTTAGTTCAGAAAGCACGTTTGCAGACTTTAAGAAGTGAGTTGGAAACATTAAAGATGAAACCGGATGAAAGTGCAAGTGAGTTTGCAGGCAAGTTAAGTAGCATACAAGCCAAATTTAAAAGCCTTGGGGGTACTCTGAATGCTTAATTCAGTCCCAAAGAAGTTTTTATCAATCGTGGCGTCTATCGAACAATATCAAGAGATTGATACAATGCAATTTGAAGAAGCCGTAGGAAGAATAACAGCTTTTGAAGAACGACTTAAAAGCCACGACAAACCAGAAGACAATTATCAAAATAAACTTCTATTTGCAAGTTCAAATAATCAAGGAAGTAGAAGACATGGAAGAAACTTTTCCAAAAACAAAGATAGCTATGGAGAAGGTACTAGTCGTGGAAGCATAGACAAAAGCAAGCTCAGGTGTTATGAATGTGGTGAGCATGGGCATTTCGCAAAGGAATGCACGAAATGGAAAGACAAGAAGGATCTAGCACATCTCATTTATGAAACTGACAATGAACCAACATTGCTGTAAAGGTAAATAAAGAAGACTCGATTGCCGTCTATAACATTAGGGGGTGAATGTTGGACTTTAATGTTATAGAAGAAAAGTTTAGGGTAGTTAAGTATAGTTTTATATTATGTATTCTGTAAGTTTAGGTATAACCGACCCATTGTATTGGGCTGGGTCATATAACCGTTTTATAGAATTATAACGTTTAGTTTTAGTTGCATCGTTTTAGAGAATCAGTGTGTCGCTTCTTGAAGTCACCGATTCATTAGTATATATAGGACAACATTCTGTAATCAACAATCATTCCATATCAATACAATTCAGTAAATATATCAACTGTTAATTCTGTGTTTAAAACTTCTGCACTTTTGTTTGTGTCGCAACACAACTGCTCTAAACACACCAGGTTCAATCCAAGGCAAGATAGCAACACTTTGGATAATAGTTATTTTAAAATTCGCTTATCTGTGCTGAATTTATGATATACAAGTAAGCTGGTCACATCTAATATTAATTTTTGTAGACCTTAGTTGTTATATGTCATAGTCATATGAGCTTTTACGAAGTAGTCATAAAGTAAATCACATTGTTTGCCTTGAGAGTTCTAATGAGTGCTGTTGAAATAAACATCTTTGACAAATCTATGAACCTACAGGGTCTAAAATGAAAAATATTGTGCTTAATCTTAAGTTTGGTTCTGTTTGTTATGTTTGTGATTCTCAGGGGTCTCTTATGGAACTTTGGAGTATATAAAGACTTGAACGGATCTAGGGTTCATTATCTTTTCACACACTTCAAAGTTTACGACTGGTTTTCTCTCTTAAGTGAATATTGGTTTTATTGTTCTGGGTTTTAGTTTCTAGTCTAGTTTTGTATCAAGATCATCTTGATCTTGTGGTTAGTTTGTTTCAGTACTAGGTTGTTTGGGTTCAGTTTAGACTGGAGTTTTTGTAGACAGAATCTGTTAGAGGGACGCATATGTTCTTTCTTTCTTTGTATTGTTTAGCTTGCATCCGTGTTGGAGACAAGCTTACTGTGTATATTGTTATAATAAAAGTGAATGATCACCAAGGGGTGGTTGGTTGGCTGATTAAGGAGTTCTTGCTGTGTTTTGATATCATTTTAACATGGTATCAGAGCTCTAGGTTCTGATTGGTTAAGTTCTTGATTGGGGATATGATTTCTTGGGTTCTTGGTCGATTGGTTGATTTGGTTCTTGAATCTTTTGATTCTTGAGTCGAATTGGTTTTTGGTGATCTTAATTGGAATTTTGGGGTTTTTTCTTGAAACCCTAGAATTTGGGGGTTTTTTGATTCTTGTTACAATTAAGAGGTTTTGGTTATTAATCTGTGAAGGATTGACGGTTAATTGGTGGTTTCTTGATCGATTGGGTTGAAACCCTAATTTGGAATTTGGGGATTTCTTGAAAGATCTTGCGATTTGTGGTACTGGGTTCTTTCTTGGTCACGTTTTGTGACCGTCTTCTCCGCTCTATGGTTATCTCTGTAAGGTTCATCTCTTTCTCTTAGGGTTAACTAGTTTTGAGTTAGTCGATGCGTAAAGGGTTGGCTAACTTCTTGATCCATCACCTTTGAGTGGTGTGAATACCTGCTTGGCAAACCACGTTGTTGCCTGGGACTAAGTTGACTCTGGGTGTGAGTTTTGTGTGTCTAGGTCGAAGGAGGATAGGTTTTGGGTTGTTTTTTTTTTTTGAAGTTTGATGGTTAGTGGTTGGTTGTTTCTTGTTTAGTTGGTTTTGTTGTGGTATGGTTGTTTATCTGTTGTTTATCGGTTGTTGTATAATCGCTTGTTTGCTTCTCTTGGTTTATTTTTTTGTTTGTTTTGCTTGCTATTATGGCTATTATGATTAGTAGTTTGGATCAGAGTAATCCTTTGCATCTGCATCCTAATAACTCTAAATGTGCTTCTATTGTGACTATTAAGTTGACTGGGGTTGAGAACTATAGAATCTGGGCTAGTGCTATGAAATTGTCTATGCAAATTAAAAATAAAATGGGTTTTCTAGATGGAACTTGTATTAGGTCTGCTTATGCTGCTAGTCCTCTTCTTGAGGCTCAGTGGGATAGGTGTATTGCTGTTTCTTAACTGGGGTTTGAGTTCTTTATCCCAAGATGTCTATCTTGGTCATGTGTTTCTGATAATGCTTCGTTGTTTGGGAGAGATTTAAAAGACACCTATGATAGAATTGATGGGTCTGTGATGTTTAATTTGCTTCAAAAAATTAATAGTTTTAAACAAGGAGGTCTGCCTGTTTTCGAATACTACCATAAATTGAATTCTCTTTGGAGAGAATTTGATATTCTTACTAAACTTCCGACTGTACTGTGATGCTAGAAAGATTAATTGATCATGGAAACTGTAAAACTATGCAGGTTTCTTATGGGTCTGATGATATATATCAACCCATAAGAAGTGTTATTCTACTAGAGAAATTCTTCCCGGTTAAAGATGCTTTTGTTATTATATCTAGGGAAGAATCCCATAGAGGGATTCCTACCACTTATGTGAAACGAAGGCTCAGGTGTCTGCTTTTGTTTCTAAATCTATGGATAATAAGAACACTACTTGGAAAAGAAACACTAGTACTTGGAATAGTAATTCTGGAAATAATAACAGAGGAAACTATGATAGTTTGCTATGTACTAATTGTGGGTTAAAAGGGCACACTGTGGATAGGTGTTTTGAGATTATTGGGCATCCTGCTGGATTCAAAAAGAATCCTAATCTTAAATCTGTTTTTAATAAACCCAATGATCCTAAAAGTGCCAATGTGGTTAATAATGGTTTAAAAACTAGTACTGGTACTCTATCTTTCACTAATGAACAGGTTATGAAGTTAATGAATCTTTTGAATGAGAAACCTACCCTGCTTCATGCCAATATGGCAGGTAGTACTTGTTCTTTCTTTAACTGCAGTGTTTTCTTTAATCAACATTTTATCGTTTTTTTGTGCTAATGTGAGTTTGAATGGAGTCAATTATCATTTGGGATGGATTATTGATTATGGGGCTAATCAACATTTAACTAATAGTTCTAAAGATATGTTTAATTTGGTTGATATTTCTGATTTAAAGTTAACTGTTGGTCATCCTAATGGCACTTTGGCCAAGATTACCCATGTGGGTAATCTCAGGCTTAATAAAGATGTGGTTTTATTTGATGTCCTAGTTGTACCTGAGTATTGTGTTAGTTTGATATCTGTTAACAAATGTAAAGATAGTAAGCTAAGTGTTGGGTTTGATGAAACTACTTGTTATATTCAGGATTTGAAAAAGCAGAGAGTGCTGGGGACTGGTAGTGAGTTTGGTGGTCTTTACTTGTTTGATAAAGTTCATAGCATGTCTGCTAGTGTTGTTAGAAGTGAGTTTTTTGTTTGTTTTGTTTCTAAAGAAGTCTGGCACAATAGGCTTGGTCACCCTGCTAATCAAGTTTTACAATTACTTAAAGGTTCTCTTAATCTAACTAATGTTGATCATAATGGGCCTTGTGAAGTTTGTCACAAGGCTAAACAAACAAGAGATTCTTTTTCCATAAGTGAACATAAGTCTAAAGTTTTTGGAGATTTAATTCATCTTGATGTTTGGGGGCCTTACAAAATTGTTAGCAGGGAGGGCTATAGATATTTTTTGACTGTTGTTGATGATTATAGCAGATCTGTATGGGTATATTTGCTTAAGAGGAAAGATGAGGTTTTTGACATGTTTGTCAGGTTTTATAATATGGTTTTAACTCAGTTTGATAAAAAAGTTAAGATTATTAGATCTGATAATGGAACTGAGTTTATAAATAATAAAATGACTGATTTTACTACTACTATGGGTATTCTTCATCGGACTGCTTCTATACCCCTCCAAAAGAAAGGAGGGATTACATGAGGAAACATAGACATCGCCTAATGTTGCTAGAAGTATTATGTTTCAAGGGGGATTCCTCTTGTTGTTTTGGTGAGTGTATTTAATGCTACTTATCGATTAACGAGGTTACCTTCCTCTGTCGAATGGGAAATCTCCTTTTGTATGATATATGGTAGGGAACCTAGTCTTGTCCATCTTAGGAGTTTTGGTTGTTTATGTTTTGCCACAGTTTTAAAGAAAAGCTATAAATTTTCTGAAAGATCTCGAGAAATGTGTCTTAATGGATATGCTAGTGGTAAAAAAGCTTATAAATTGTTAAGTCTTGAAAATAGATCTATTTTGTATTCAAGAGATGTGAAATTTTATGAAACTGTTTTTCCTTTTAAGATGGGTCAAAATAGTTCTATTCTTGAGACTAGTTCTGATGTTACTAGCTTAAATTTTTTTGATACTTTTGAGTCTGAAATAACAACCAAAACTTCAACTCCCAATGATGAAAATTCAAATAGTTTTGTGCCCCTTCCGAAAATACTCGGTGTAGAGAGGGTAGTGTGCATCAATCAATCTGTAGGTAACTCTAGTGGGTCTGATTGTGAAGAACAGATATCACTGTCAAGTCCTAGGTTGGTACAGTCTGGAAATGATGATTTACACACTGCAACTCCCTTAGATGATCAAATTAATTGAGGAAATGTTTCTCAAAATCAAAATGAGGTTCTGGTTTTCAAAATATTCCTGCTGAGATGGAAGAAGATAGTAGTAGAAGGTCTAGTAGAATATCTAAATTACACCGCTAAGTTGAATGAGTATGTGCTTGATAACAAGGTTAAATATGGTCTTCATAGATATGCTAATCATGCTTCATGCGCCTACTGTTGAGAATTATTGTTTTATTTCCAATTTGAATAAATCTGGTGAACCTTCCTCTTATGAGGAAGCTTCTACTAATATTAATTGGATTAATGCTATGACTGAGGAAATGAATGCTTTGTATGAGAATGATACTTGGGAAGTTGTTGAACTTCCTTGTGGAAGAAAAGCTATTGGGTCTAAGTGGGTTTTTAAAATTAAATACAAATCTTCTTGTGAAGTTGATAGATATAAGGCTAGATTAGTAGCCAAAGGTTATGGTCAAAAAGAGGGTATTGATTATGAGGAAACATTAGTCCTGGTGTTAAGATGGGTCTGTTAGATGTTTGATAAGTCTAGCTGTTCAAATGGATTGGAAAATGTTTCAACTAGATGTTAACAATGCATTTTTATATGGGGATTTAAATGAGGAAGTTTATATGTTACCTCCTCCTGGTTTTTTAAAGAAGGATACAATAAGGTTTGTCTACTAAAAAAGTCTCTATATGGCTTAAAATAGGCTCCTAGGAAAGGAATCATAAACTGATGAGGCCTTGTTTGAAGCAGGTTTTGAACAATCTAAGAATGATTATTCCTTGTTTGTAAAAACAAAAGGGGATACAATTTTGTTCTTGCTTGTATATGTTGATGATTTGGTGATTACAGGCAATAATGAAAGCAGAAATGAAGTTTTTAAAAGTTTTTGAAAAACAAGTTTAAAATCAAAGATCTGGGGAGTTAAAATATTTTTTTGGGTATTGAAGTGTTAAAAAGTAAAGAGGGTTTGTGTTTAGCCCAAAGAAAATATTGTTTAGAATTGCTTCATGAGTTTGGTTTATTGGCATGTAAGCCTGTATGACTCCTTTACCGAGAATATTGTTTGGCTCATAAAGAATCTGATCATGATAAGTACTTGAAAATATACAAGTTATCAAAAACTTGTTGGTAAACTGATCTATTTGACCATGACTAGACACGATATTTTTATGTTGTACATTGTTTGAGCCAACATATGCATGCTCCTTTGCAGTCTCATTTTAATATAGGATTAAGAGTGCTTAAGTATTTAAAGTTAGCTCACGGTAGTGGTATTGGGTTTAGTAAGGGCAAGGTGGGTTTAAATTTGTTACTTATTCAGATTCCGATTGGGCTAAATGTCCTATTACCCAAGATCGTTTGGATATTGTGTGTTGGGAATGGTAATTTGGTTTCTTGAAAAGTAAGAAGCGATACATTGTCTAGATTTTTCTTCCGCTGAAGTGATATAGAGCAATGGCTTACGCTACTGGTGAGATTATGTGGGTTGTTAAGATTTTGAAAGATCTGGTGTGGGGGGTGATTCTTTATTGCCTGTGGAGTTATGTTGTGATAATAAGTCTGCTATTCAGATAGCAGCAAACCCTGTGTTACATGAAAAAACTAAACACTTTGATATTGATGTTCATCTGGTGAGAGAAAAGGTTGCTGGTTTAATCAAAAACTGTTAAGGTTGACTCTAAAAGTCAAATGCCATGTTTTGACAAAAGCTCTTGGTTCTGTGCAGCATGGTTCAATGGTTAAGAAGTTGGGCATGGTTAATCTATTTGCAGGTTCATCAATTTGAGAGGGGGTGTTGAAATAAACATCTTTGACAAATCTATGAACCTACAGGGTCTAAAATGAAAAATATTGTGCTTAATCTTAAGTTTGGTTCTGTTTGTTATGTTTGTGATTCTCAGGGGTCTCTTATGGAACTTTGGAGTATATAAAGACTTGAACGGATCTAGGGTTCATTATCTTTTCACACACTTCAAAGTTTACGGTGGTTTCTCTCTCAAGTGAATATTGGTTTTATTGTTCTCGGTTTTAGTTTCTAGTCTAGTTTTGTATCAGATCATCTTGATCTTGGGGTTAGTTTGTTTCGTGTAGGGTTGTTTTGGGTTCAGGGTTTAGAGTGTGAGTTTTTGTAGACAAAGACTCTGTTAGAGGGACTGTCATATTCTTTCTTTGTATTGTTTAGCTTGCATCCGTGTTGGAGACAAGCTTACTGTGTATATTATTATAATAAAAGTGAATGATCACCAAGGGGTGGTTGGTTGGGTGATTAAGGAGTTCTTGCTGTGTTTTGATATCATTTTAACAAGTGCAATTAGAAAAAGGGAAAAGTCTTCTACTTTACAAGTTGTAATATGTTTGAAATGAATCAATTTATTTTCATGTCTTTCTATTGTTTGGTTGGTGACTCTCTAAACAAGTGCATTCATCTATTATGTTATTGTTAAGTTGTTTTCATTGTAGTATATTACTCGAGCCCATTCTTAAAATAATTTGTTTTATGCATTACAATTCAAACCATTGACTTGATGCATTATTTAAAGTTGGGTATGTGCAGCTTTCCACTCTCCCTTGAAGGAAAATTGCTAATTTTAGGTGATTATATTAATAGAGTGTGTTATCATTTCCATCATCTATTATTTAAAAAAAAATTCTTAGAACTAGCCGGTCATCGGCCGGGCCTTGAGGTTAGTTAAGTATATACAACTGAGCTGCACACCAACTGTTTGATAAAATGCGACCTTCAATAGTGCTGTAAATTGGTCATATCAATGAGATCGATGAGCCTTGTTGCCTTTAATGGCCTTTTTTAGTGGAGATTCGGTTTTTATTCAGCGAAATTGGATAAACTAGTAGCATCCCTGAAACCTATTTGTTATAACAGGGAGTTGTAACATTAGTAATAATCAAGGTAATGGAAATTTTTGAATGCTCGTAGAGATGCCAACTGTCTGTTTATTTTGTACTATTCTGAGTGTGTTTATTTTGACTTCAGCTGGTGGTAAAATTGTGACACTTATAAATGTGATTGTGTTTTAGCATGTCTTTGATAATAACGAATTTCAGTCTTGTTATTTGATCTTGTAAAGGATTCGTGCACCAATTGCTGAGTGGTTTAGCTTTAGTACTTAGAATAAGATAAGTTGAATCAGAATTGGGGGATAGATCACTGGAGTGTTATTTTGCGAAAAATTACTTCTACAGGGAGACGAAATAGAATGGGCTGACTAGAATTGGGGGATAGATTTTCTACTTCGATGTTGCCAAAGATCGCCTTTATGTTGGGTAAGACATTTTCTTTTATATATCAATGAAGTTTTATTCTGACATAAGTATTAAGTAGACTATAATATGCTGATTCTATTTCTGCGGTAGTTTGAGTTTTACAAGGTGGAGTTGTTAAACACTTCAATACTTCATGTAGAGCATCTACTCTCGATAGTGAGAGTCATTGCTCAAATACTGCCTAATCTGGCGGATGATGTGTGGCAAAATCTCACTTTCGAATATAATATTGACAATGATGGCATGGCCAAATTTGTTTTGGAATCAATATGGCTTGCAGTAATTAAAGATGACTTGCCTTTAATGAGAAAGAGATTGATTTTTGGGGATAAATACTTGAGGTAACCACAATAATGCCTTGCTGCCACAACCTTGATATATTAATCTTTACATTGAGTATTTATGGTTGGCCAATGTTATGACGTTACACCAACATTGAGTATTTATTGTACTTTTTCACATTTCATTCATTATATCGGCCATGTAATCATAATAATCTAAGTGTGGTCAAGCCTATAATGTTTCGGGTCAAAATGAGTGTAAAGAGACGAGTTCAATGTTGTGATAGATCTTTCGTTGAGTATGCAAGAAGATTTTAGTAAACTCTTTCAACATGTAAAAAAAAGAATTTAAAATGTCATGTTTTATCATGATAAACATCAATGAAATTTTTAATTATGAAGAAATTGAGGGATGATCTATGCACTGAAGACTTTGATGTATTTTTTTTAATGAAGTCATGATGTATTTTTTAATACGAAAGGGCTTCTGGTCTAGCGGTACGGAGGTTTTACCCTCCTAGGCAAGGTCTCAAGTTCGAGTCTTGTCTAGGGCGATAGAGGTTTCCTCCTGCGTGCGTAAAGGGAAGGGTGTCATTGCCTTCTGGGCTGGACCAACCTGGTTGTGTGGGCTCGTTACATCTTCTGGGCTAGAAGCCATATAGCCACAATTGTTGTTAAAAAAAAAAAAGCCTTAATTTTATATATAAGTCCACGATCAATAAATACAAAGTTGAAACTATCAACATGTTTAGGGAAGAACTTGATTTTCTTGTAAATACATGTACATCAACGATTGAAACTTTTAGATAAATTATGGGGTCGATCGAATAAATTCTAAAGAAGTTTACCAGTGCCGAGGTTATTATTTTTCACAAAGTTCAAAAGATACAAAGTTTCTCAAGATGCTAATTGTTTATCCCTTCATGAATCACTAAAGACTACTAAGATCTTTACAAAAAATAAAATAAATAAAATAAAATAAAATAAAAAATTCCTATTTGCATCTAATTATTGACACACGCGAGGAATATCTAACATAAAAATTGTGTAGCTAGCTGGCCAACAATCTAGTATTAATTTAGTTATGAACAATTGATTTAAGAGACATGTTCACATGTTATTGTATTTTGTTACTTTTGCCGTTTCTTACAATCATAAGCAACCCATTCAAAATAAGCATTTTTAGCCAATGTTCTGTTGTAATTAACCATGTATCCATTAAGCAAATGCATAACATAGTATTTAAATGGTGGTCCAAATCTACCTGTTTACTATGTATCCATTAAGCAAATGCATAACAGAAAGTTAAGAGTTAATTTTTAGAGCGCTAGGTATCGTTTGGTGCTGTGGGTGGTACCACGAGAAAAATTAGTGACACTTCATCACTTTTTTCCCATGACACCACTTTTGGCTATGGCACCAAAACTCTCCTCCCTAGCATAATATCAGTTTTTTGGTGCCGTTGGACTTTATTTATTTATTATTATTATTTTTTTTTTCAATTTTAAATAAAACACCAGCTTTTGTCAACCATTAATAAACTTAAAGGAGTTTATCATATAACGAACTTTGAATGCCATTAATTATTGTACAACTATTTAGCCCAACTATCAAAATATTGCACAACCCAATTAAGTACACTTTTACCCTAGGTCTTTATTCATTCATTCCCTGCATACTACACACGCAGCCATACTCCATCTCTTCATCAACTACCTTCTTCCTCTCAAAGTCTCAAACCTGCAACCTGCAAGGGAAAAAAAAGAGAGAGAGAGAGAGAGATAACACATCACACAAACACATCACAACACATAAACACAAACAAATGAGAAACAAACCCACACAAAAAAAAGCCTTTGGCGTGACCTGGTGGCCACGGCGCCAGGCCTTACCAGCCCAGCCCCGGTGTGGGTTGTCGCGCCATTGGATCGCGCCGTGCACAATGGCTTGAGCCACAGCCACTGTACCCGGGCCTCTTAGTGTATGATAAATATACATAGTTTTTTAAATGGATATTACTATGTATCCATTAAGCAAACTCCCACTATGGGTATTTGTTTTTTAAATGATATATTTTGGTATTTTACAATCTAGAAACGTATTACTAATTTAAAACATTTTGTAATCGAACATTGCATGTATTTTATATTTCTTTAAGCATGATCGATAGTGGTACTTTTTATTTTTTGTGTCTTGGTTCATTGGTGTGCCAAGTTAGTAAATTCAATTAGATAATCCAATTTTTTTTGGTTCGTAACGACATATTATATTCATTTATTTATTTGGTATTTGAGATGAAGAGAAAACTCAAGATTATTTGGGAGTAAAGAGGTTTTCTTTTTGTGAAATACAAGCAATGGATAGTTTTATAAGGGACGGTTATCGACAAAGTGGATTTGGTAAGTTCTATAAGGGACGGTTGCCAATAGTTGGTGGCTGTAAAAGGACTCAAAAGGATGATTTTTGGTTTCACCATTTCAGCTGTGTCGTGAATTACATAAGGTTACAAGTTGTGCAACTTTCATGAATCATAATATATATCTCATTATATATACACATTTAGTTTACATTCCTTTTCTTTCTTAATGTGTTCAATAAATAATATGTCAGTATGTTTATAATTGATTTACACTTGGAAGTTTTTCAAAAGCTGAAAGGCTATAAGCTTGATCTGACTTTCAAGTTTAAGCTGCTATAAGCTTTGCTTAAACCAAATAAGCTACTAAAATCCTAAAAGCTAACTAATAAAGCTATTTCAGTCCTAAATCTAATAATCTCAATAAGCCATAAGCTAATAGTTTCAAATAAGCTACTAGGCTTAACTGATAAGCCAAACAAGCTGCTATAAGCTGTACTACCCTATTAAGCTCCTAAAAACTAACTTAACCAAGCTAATATAATCTAATTTCACCTAACCTAATAAGCAATAAGCTAAGAAACTACAAATAAGCATTTAAGCTAAACTGATTATCAAACAATCCAAAGGGGGCAACTTTAAGCTACTCTAAAAGCTATCTAAACAATAAGCTAACCAACAAAAACCTAAAAAGAGCATAGACCACACATCAAAGAACTCACAAATCAATTTCAATCCATTAGAGCTTATTTTGAGCTTTTTATTTAGTTGATAAATAAGTGACAAAGACAATATTTTTTTTTTGTTTTTTCAATTAAAATTGCAAACCTAGATCCCTACTTTTGACACTTTTGCAAAGTTAAATACATGACTTTTAAACACATTTTGACACAAAAACACAACCTTAAAATGGCTTTTGACTATTTTATCTAAATATGTTGTTATAATTATGTTTAGACTGTGAAACTTTTTAAAACTCAACTAAAAGCTATGGAACTTTGCAATAAAACTTTGAACTACATAAATACTACCAAATGGACTGAATTTAAGCCAAACTAATTTGGCTCAATGGTTAAAAAAAGGATAATCAGTTTTAGCCAAGAGCTAAAACTGATTACCAAACACCCCTTTATTTTTTGATTTTTGATTTTTAACCTAAATAAACCTTAAACTTCAAGTGATTTTAACTTTAAACGACTTATAATGACTTCAATATGAAAACAAAATCAAACAACTATAAGCAGATAATAAGCTAGGTACTAAAAGTGACTTATTTTTGGAATTTTTTTTGAGTTTTATAGAAATTTAAGAACAAGTGACTAACTAAACTTTTATTAATGCTATTAAAAGGTTTACAATGATTGAAAACAGATTACAATTTGAATTTTAAAGACAACAAGTACCAAATGCTAAATGAAGCCTATTTGACCAGTTAGAGCTACAACATACTCAAACAAACCCATTATTATGGTAAAGGTCAAGAAGGACATCGGAATAAAGAAAGGTCGAAGGAGCATTTATCTCCATTCTGAAACAATATTTTTAAACGGAAATGCTTTAAAGGGGTTCTTTGTAATTGCTAATTTTACTCCTTATAAGTAGTTTTAATAAGCATACCCAAACTGTCCTATAAGAAGTCTGAATAAGCAATCACATTTGATGCAACTCTTTAACACCATTATAAGTAAACGAATCTACGGACTTTTAAGGATTTGCTTACTAAAATTCTTCATAAAGGTCTATTTTGTCATTAAAAAACAAGAAATTTCCAAATATCATAAACAAAAAAACTTAGTTTGACAGCAAGTACCACATGTTAAATGAAGACTATTTGACCCGCTAGAGTTAGAACATACTCAAACCAACCAAGAAGGACATCGGATTAAAGAAAGGTCCAAGGAGCATTTATCACCATTCTGAAACAATACTTTTTAATGGAAATGGTTTAAAGGGGTTCTTTCGGATTGCTTATTTAACTCCTTATAAGTTGTTTAAATAAGCATGCCCAAATTGTCCTATATGAAGTTTGAATACGCAATCCCATTTGATGCAACTAAATAACATAATTACAAGCAACCCAATCTATTTACATTGTGATTTATTTGTGAATATGTTGTAATTGAACCTAACAATGTATGCAACGTGACTAATAACAATACAAAAACACAACAAACATATTTATGCATAATAACAAGTCTGGCCCGTTTGAATGTAATGACTAAACAAATCCATGTATAAGTTTGTGATATGACCAAGTCATAACATTCAGCTACAATATCAACATAGTGAACGTTTCTAAAATAATTTTTAAACAAACAATGTATACGTTTGTGATATGACTGAGTGAAAACAAATAGCTGCAAAATCAACATAGGGACTGTTTTAGTAATTCCTTTTTCGAAATTGAGAAAACTTTAATTACCGAACTAGCCATTTTTTTACTTTAACTAACAAGCTAGGGTATAAAAAGGTATAGTTACAGACGGTTCAGTTGTTAAACTAAGCTATTATTTTATGGAATGTTCCCTTATTATTTGTGATAATCTTGATCCACATTTCATGAACTCATTTATACATGTTTTTTTTAATTAGATTGCACAATGGTTCATCAATGCCCGGGTGCACCTACGGAAACTGATGATTGAATACATGTACCAAGAAGAATCTTATGATCAAGAAGACAAATACAGTTTTTCGTCATCTTCAGAAGACAGTGAGAAAGATTTGGCTCCAATGGCTACCAACTCAACACCTAACCTTTACAACGAGATAAAACGAATCAGTCTGCGACACATATGCAGAGAGTTTTGGTATACATGCTATCATGTGATTTTGTGGTATAATAAAAAAAAACTAACGAAGCGTACACAACACACATGTTGATCTTGATTTGAATATGTAAAGTAGTATTGTAAATAAGGATGTGAATATAGTTGGTATTTTGTTTAGACATATAGCTAAGATGTTGTCATCTAAGAACAAACTTTATGTTAAATTCATATTGGATAAACATACTTTATATTTGGTGAGTATAAATGTGACTTAAGTGTTGCCATTTTTATTTTTATACACCTCAATTGATTGTCCCGTCATCTTTGTATTAAGCTAGGTACCTATTAGCATAAGAAAAATGTTGCTTGGGTAGGGGTGTTAGGGTTTGGAATTGTTAGGACCAGTTCACCTTTAGTACCTGTGTGCTTATCAGTGAATTAACTTGGTCATAGCTTAGTCATCTAGGTTTTGTTGAATTGCTAACCTAATACCAAGTGTGTAATTACGCTCCACCCATATTTTGGAGGAAAAGATCCAATAAGAGAGGATTCGGGGGAAAATAATGATCTCAAAGAGCGTGCAAGTTTAACATGGAAGCTAGCAAGCCCTTTAGTGATCGGGTTAGATAATCCGTTGTTTAATTCGACCATGGACAGTCTTATTCATATCCGGCTTATAACAAACCTATAAGAATAACCTTTATACGGGTTACATAATGGAACGACTAAGTTTTTTGTTGCCTTACTTTTGAATGTTCAAGTTACCAAACAAAAATATCATTTATCATTATTAATGTTAATAAAAATACATAAAAAGTAAAAAAAACATGTGCACTATATATAAATAAATCTAAATCATGTCTAAACAATAAAAATATATTATTAAAAAATTTAGAAAAAACCCCGCGCGTGCGCGGGTATTATAACTAGTATATAGAATAAGTTAACATGCTATTGGTTTCACTGGATGCCTTGAATCGTACTACCTCCGTCCCAAAATTATTGTCCACTATTGACTTTCTTAGTCTTTCTTCTTCAACTTTGACCATAATTATTTTTGTTTGTGTTATATAATACTTGATGAAAAATATATGAATGTATTGTGTTTTAAATGTATTTTTCATTGGTATAATTTTTATCAAGTATTATATAACATAAATAAATGTATTAATGGTCAAAGTTGAACAAGAGCATCAAAGTCAAACAGGACAGTAAAAATGGGACGGAGGGAGTAATATTTATTAATGCTAGTCTTGTTTTACGGTCCAATTATTTTAATTTGACATCATAGACTTTGATTATAATATATCATGGTCGATCATGCTTTAGTTAATGTATCACTATTTCCAACTCAGAACATCCACTATAGTGAACCTATTAAAAGATTTATAAAAAGCCACCTAAAATAATGTTAATAAATCATAAAACTTTTTATATCATGAACCTATTCTCACTATCAATAAAGCTTTTGATGTTTATAAATTAATCCAACACAAATTAGTGTTATTATATAAAAGTTTCAATCATAGTTGTCGATCGATATCTTAGATTACGATTTACGAACTAGCAAAAACGATCCGCATCCTACATAGGATCTTTGCAAGCTTAAGATCTTATAGGATCCCGATCTTGACCATACGATCTACGATCTAATCCGATCCGATCTTACTTTTTTCGGATTACAAACTAAAAACTACAAATTTATGGGTTGTTTGTTTGTAGAATTCAAAAAACAACATGTTAATCTTTTAAACATTTTATAATCATAATTTAGGACAACATTTATATGAAACATTCATAGTATTTTGTAGTTATAATGTATTAGAATTTGTAGATTTGTATAAAATTACATAAACTATTAAGAAATATTATAGTAGGATCTTAAGATCCCGATCCGATCTTACGAGCACGATCTTGCAAAGACGAAAACGATCCTGGGTAGGATCCCGATCTTGACAACCTTGGTTTCAATATTGATGAATCCAATTATTGAACTAGTAAATCAATTTTTCTTTTGGCTTTTTTATTCGTTTTGTCCAAAGCGCTTCCAAACATGCTCAACCAAAAATTTGATGATGTACTAAACGATCATGTACTTCTTTCGTCTATTGAAGGTACTCTTGATATTGTTGAATATGTCATTGTGTTACTCTGTGTGTTGACACAAACTCTCTTTTTTTAAAGCAAAGAAGGTGATGGAATTTAAAATCAAGAGTAAATTACGATGAATGCAAATGCTTCTAGTCACATATTTTCTGTCTGAAGATGGATTTGTTTCATAAGTTACAACACGCTTTTGGTACGCAATTACATTTGGTCTCGTTAGAGTTAAAGTGAAATATATTAGCTTAGAAAATTTATGTCTACTTCAATACATGTACACGGGGGTTCATATTGCTAATTTACTTAGGTTATCTTTACCATGGAGCGATGATGATCCAAATTCATACAAAATACCTTATAATTCTATATACCATTAATTACTAGTACTCTTGTAATCTATATGTGGTAGATTTAATTAACCCTTTACATCTAACTTAAAGTTAGTTGCAAATTGCATATTGTACTTTTTCACATTTCATTCATTATATCAGTCATGTAATCATAATAATCTTAGTGTGGTCAAGCCTATAATTTTTCGGGTGAAAGTGAGTGTAAAGAGATGAGTTCAATGTTGCGATAGATCTTTCGTTGTGTTGGGTTCAGTAAATACCCAAACCCCTTAAATCTAGGATTTGAATAGAAAATACCCTAAGCGTTGTCCGTTAAACACTAACAGATCACTGAGTGCATAGTCTCTCAGTGAGTCATCTTCAGGACACTCAGTAAGAGGCGAAGAAGAAGTCTCTCCACTCAGTAAGGCGGAACTTAAGGGGTGAAGACTGAGTCAAGAAGAAGATGGTGGATTCAGTGAGTGATGACAATAACTCATTGAATCCCTAAAACTCCTCACCAACTACTTTCATGAAGACAAATGAAGTAGAAGACTAAGGCAATGAAGACTGAAGAATGAGCGGGATAAGGCGGGACAAGTTGAATCAGATAAGACGAAGTCCTCATCATCCAAAGTCAACTTTCCTTGAATGGCAAACTATCGGCTCGTCATCACTGACTTATGGAAAGCAACCTTGTCTCTTACTTTTAATATAGTTGTGAAGCGAGACAAAATACATCAATATTTTGTCTTTTGTAAAATGTCAGTTTGTCACTTAGGATAAAGTTAATACTCATACTTGTATAAATAGCATAAGAGATGGAGTGAAAGATATAAGCTTGTGAATTGTAAAACACACACACACACACAAGCCATCTTTCACTCCTCCAAATACAACTCTGTCCCTGAGATAACTCAGTGGTACCTTTGTAGTTGTGTTCAGACTTAGCTTGAACTTAGTGAGGAGTTACTAAACTTTGTCATTTCAATCCCAAGTACTATTCCACAAGTACTTGGGTAATGTATTCTTTTTTATTCATTTCTAATAAAGAATATTATGTTTAAAATTTATCAGTGTGTTTTTACTTATATCATTTCAGTCGTTGATTCACTATTAGTTTGTTTTTAAATACTTAAACTGTTTTATACGATAGTGAATAGGGAACAACAAGTGGTATCAGAGCAAGGCTGATTATAAAACCGTTTTAAAGCTGCTCTAAACGTTTTAAATCAGGATCCAAATGGCTGAAATTGATGTACCCCAACTAGTCGACAAAAAGGGTGGAGCTTATTCAGCTGTTGCCCCTAGACTTGAAGTTGGTAAATTTAACAAATGGAAAAAGCGTATGCTTTGCTATTTGACTGGGATGGAACCTTACTACATTAAGTGTATTAATGAAAGTCCATTTATCCCAAAGACTGCTGAAGGTTTGCCTAAACACGAAGCTTAGTGGACTCAGGACGAGAGGAGAGTGGTCAACCAGGACCAAAGGCTCAAAAGTATCATAATATCTTATCTTCGATATTATGGAGTCATATAAGCTGTAGTACGGCTAAACAAACCTGAGATGACCTGGTTCATAGTCATGAAGGTCCATCTGATACCAAGGAAAACAGGATTATGGACCTGAAACTTGAGTATAACACCTTCAGGGCTAAGAACTCGGAAACTCTGTCTCAAACTTACACCCGTTACAAAACTTTGCTAAATGAACTGTCAAATGATGGTGTTAAGTTGTCCAAACATGAAATCAATGTTGGTTTTGTCAATAGTCTTCCTGAGAAGTGGCTGAATTTCTCGTGGTCTTAGGAATGCTAATCATATTGAATCTTGAACTTCGAAATTTATGGGAAATTTGTCTATGAGGAAAACCTCATCGCAGACGATACTCGACTTAAAAAGTCTCAGGAAGTCAAGATGTCCCTAACCACCACTTCTACACCAATATCTACGCTTTTATTCTAACAGGTGTGGTTCAAGATTTTCGTGAGAATTCGGATGATGAGCCCGATGAGAGATCAAGTGAGAGTACCTAAATGACCAACATCGAATTTGAAAGGGCACTCCTTGCTAACCCCAAAGGTTTATAAAAAGAAACAAAGGTTTTTCAAATGCTAAGGCGAATGAGGACACTCTAATGCTTTAAGTGTCATAAAAGGGTCATTTTGCCAAAGATTTTTCAAAAACAATTTTTGAACCCTCTTATAAACCATCAGGGTCAAATCAATACTCAGGCTTTAGCAAATTTCAACCAAAAAATCTATCAGTCTCATCAAAATTTTCAAAATAAATCTGAACAAAGTTAAACTGTTGATTTTGAAGCTAAGTACGGGAAAGCCAAAGCTAAGCTTGCATTGCTTGAGGCCACACCCTCAGAAACAACAAACACTGTTAAATCTATGCAGGGTAAAAACAAGGGCCTTGTTGCTGAAGTCTTCGACTGGGATGAAGAGCCAGTCTCCTCAGATGATGAAATGGTGCAAGTCAGTGCACTGATGGCTCTCTCAGAAGAAGACAAGCTAGCTGTTGGGAAAAATCATGCCAGGAATGGAGAATGGGTTAACATCACAATGAAAAAGGTAAATGTTTTACTTGCTATGGATGATGACTCTGACTGGCAGTCCTTTATGAACTATATCAATGTTGACCTTAACTTCGTAGAAGAGCAACGTTTAAATCTTTTTTCAAAATACAACAAGCTAAGTTTTGAATTAAACAAGTGTAGGGATGAACTGCTACTTTTAAAACAAGCCAAACTTGAGGCTGTCACACTCAAAATTCAAAACACTGAATTAGTTAAAAGAAATTAGGCTCTTCAAGATTAACTTAAAAAGGAAAAAGATATCATTGAAAGTTGTACTGCTAAGAATCCTAGGGTCTTTGATGTTGTGGGTGCCCCCAGTAGCAAAAAGAGAGTCATAGGTGAAGATCATCTTCCTGACTCTCACAACAAAGACCAGAGTCCAAAACCATTTGTGTCTGGTGGCATGATTACCAATATGTTGACTGTTCCCAAGCCCAGTGATTGGATTGAACGAGTTAATCTTGAGAGTAAGCTTCCAAATTTCGATTCTGGGAGGATTCTAGAGCCTGAAAGCCAAGCTCTAAAGAGCATGCTTGGACTCGATGTGCCCTTAGTACTGAACACATCTCTAAGTCCGGCAGAATCTCAAGCACCGCTTCCACCCTTGAAACCTCTTCGTGTGCTGCTCCTAGCTCGAGCTTACTCCATTACAATTCAATCCTCACTCACCAAAAATAAAGGTCTGGACTTGGTAGAACCATCTTGAAAAGACCAACAAAACCAATCCAACAAGAGTCTACTCCCACTGAGACTTCCACATCTTCGCCCTACTGAAGCACACCATTCAGAATCACTGAACTAGTGAGGAAGTTGACGACAAGATGGAATCCATCAAAAGCTCTGATTCAACAATCAAGGAAACTAAGTCACTCCCTAGTTCATCAAGGTCAAAATCCACCAACAAGCCCAAACAGAAGTGTGATATATGTCACTATACCAGTCATACCACTGACAACTGCTATAGAATCCTTTTTTGTATGATCTGCAAAAAGGATGATCATAGAACTTCTGATCACTTACAATATATAAGTTCACTCAGTAAAGCAAACTATACCAATATAGGTCATCAGTATGCTTCAACCTCCAAATCTGCTCACAAGTATAGAGCAAAACCCTTTCCTCCTTGCCCACACTGTGGATTCAATGATCATCATCAGGATGATTGTCTCATGAACACATGTTGTGATATTTGCAAAAATCTAGCTCATGAGACATCTCAACATGACAGTGTCATCCAAGCAAGGAGAAGTTCCAAACAACCCCGAATCACTGAGACATCCTCGGTCACCAAATGCAAAACCAGTGGTAGCACAATGCACTCAACCACTGACCATGAGTCAATTGCCAAATTCAAGCAGACCTTTAGACCCAAACCCACTAGTATGTGGGTCAGCAAGAGAAACTAATCCAGTTTACTATTTGTGCAGAGATACGCCAGGGAGCCTATTTGGCATCTAGATAGTGGATGTTCAAGAAGCATGACTGGTGTTACGGAGTATCTGCACAAGTATGAAAAGGAACCAGGACCCAAGGTAGTATTTGGTGATAACTCATCATGTCCCACTAAAGGTTATGGTTCGGTATACTACAATGGAATAGTTTTCTCTAGAATAGCTTATGTCAATGGTCTTAAATACAATCTCATCAGTGTCAGTCAACTCTGTGATGCTAAGTACATTGTGCAATTCAATGACAAACAAGGCACCATCTTCAATTCCAACAAAGAAGTTGTTTTGATAGCTCCTAGGAGAGATGATGTTTATGTCTTAGACATGTCAACACTCTCTCAAGATGGAACTTGTCTCTTTGCCAAAGCCACTGAAACTGTCAACTGGCTATGGCACTAGACACTCTCTCACTTAAACTTCAAAAACATCAACAACTTGGCAAAACAAAACAAAGTCCTTGGTCTACCATCACTGGTTTTTGCAAAAGACAAACCATGCTCACGTGAAAAAGGTAAACATCATAGAGCATCATTCAAAACCAAACAAAATTTCTCCATCAAAAGCTGCCACTCTCCAGATATGGATCTCTTTGACCTGTACCCGGATCTATCCAGATGAGAAGTATACACTTGTCATCGTTGATGAGTTTTCAAGATACACTTGGGTATATTTTCTTTCTAAAAAGAGTCAGTACTGATACAATAATGTCATTCATCAGAACATTGAAAACCGAATGACATTATCATTAAACAAATTAGGACTGACAATGGTACAGTTCAAATCAAGAACTTGAGAATTTCTGTGATGAAAAAGGAATCTCCCAAAACTTTTCATCCCCTTACACCCCTGAACAAAATGGGGCTGAAAGGAAAACAACTCTCATTGAGGCTGAACTATGTTAAATGGTTTAGCACTCTCAAAACATTTGATAAGCGGTCAAATAAAACTGTTGCACTCAAAACAGGTCAATCATTGTCAAAAGACATAAAAAAACCCCATATGAGATATTCAGAGGTAGACTTCCTGATATCAGCTACTTTCATGTGTTTGGATGTCCTGTGTTTATTTATAACCACAAGGATCATCTAGGCAAGTTTGAGGATAAAGCTGATGATGGATACTTTCTAGGTTACTCACTAATCTCCAAAGCCTTCAGGGTATTTAACACAAGGAGACAACAAGTTGAGGAAACCTTTCATGTCACCTTTGATGAAAGTTTAGAAAGCATCAGTTCACCAACACCTGGAGGAAATAGGAATTGATATCTCATCAAGATATCCTCCTGATGAGTATAACACTGAAATCAATTCCTCATGCCAATCTAATGCTTTGACATCTCATATGTCTTACCTCACAGCCTTCCCCGACCAACCATCCCGATTGAATTCATTGATAATCAATCGGTCCACTACTAGGATAGGTAATACTTGAACCAAATGTCCGAGGAACTTTTGTGATTCAGAACCACAACACGAACCAATCATCTCGTCCGGATGATCAAAATGATTCCTGTGCCCATGCACTTGAACTCACTCACGAGTCTCCGGTGACCTCTTCAAGCTTTCAGATCCTAGACCATAAAGTAAGTGGACAAAATCTCGGGACATTGAGCTTGTAAACATCATCGTGAACCCATTGAGGGCATGCTCACTGAAGCATGGCTGCAAGTTAAGCTGCAGTAAGCCAATGAATGTCATATCTTTGATTTTCTATCGAAATTGAACCCAAAAGTGTCAGCGAGGCTCTAAAACATCCAAGATGGGTTCGAGCTATGCAATAAGAACTTCAACAGTTTGATAAAAACAAGGTTATGACCTTGGTCAAATGTCCTCAGGATGTCATTGTCATAGGAATGAAGTGAGTTTTCGGGAACAAAGCTGATGAAAATGGCCTGTCATTAAAAACAAAGTCGACTTGTAGCCAAAGGTTCTGATCAACAAGAAGGCATTGACTATGATGAGACATTTGCTCTGTTGTAAGAATGGAAGCCATCAGGATCTTCCTTGCATATGCAACATACATGAACCTCAGGGTCTACCAAATGGATGTTAAAAGTGCATTCTTAAATGGTGATCTCAAGGAAGACGTGTATGTTCGGCAACCTCGGCTTTGAGAGTAGTGAATACCACGACTATGTGCGCAAGCTTGACAAAGCCCTATATGGACTTAAACAAGCTCCAGAGCATGGTATGAAACTCTCTCAGCCTTCCTGATTCAAAACAAGTTTGTCAGAGGAAAGATAGACAACACCCTGTTTGTCTATATGACTAAACAAGATGTGATACTAGTCCATGTGTATGTTGATGACATCATCTTTGACTGAACAAATTACAAACTTTGCAAGCAGTTTGAAAAGCCATGACAAAGAAATTTGAAATGAGTATGATGGGTAAACGCACATACTCTTGGACTACAAATCGGCAAGCTGATAAAGGAATCTCCATCAGGTCAAGAGAAGTACACCGAAGTCTCTTGAAGAAATATGAGATATCTGACCATTGCCTCGGTGAAGACACCAATGGTCCCTCCTAACAACCTTGGACCTTATCTCATTAGCAAATCAGTCAATCAAACTCATTTCAAGGGGATTATTGGCTCCGATGTATCTAATCGCTTCGAGCGGACATACAATTCTCAGTTTGTCTAATAGCAAGATATCGGTCAATCCCAAAGAATCCCATCTCACGCAACCAAAAGAATACTCAGATACACGAAGGGAACTCCAAGCCTTGGACTTTATTACCCAAAGTGCTGAGGTTTGATCTCAAATGATATTCGACTTTGATTATCTTTGGCTACAACATGGACCGGGAAAAGTACCTCGGGGTCCTGTCAATTTCGTGGAGGAAAACTGGTTTGTTGGAGTGCTAAAAGCAACAATCAGTGGCTATGTCTTGGTTGGCGAGTATGTGGTGGCTGCGAGGATGTTGTGCCAATATTTTATGGATGAAAAGTCAACTCAGTGACTATAACATCCATTACAAAATGATACCCATCTTCTGTGACAACACCAGTGCTATTGCAATCTCCAACAACCCTGTCCTTCACCAGAGAACCAAACACATTGATATCAGATATCATTTCATCAAGGACCACATAATTAAAGGAGACATAAAACTTCATTTCATCCCTACTAAATATCAACTTGCTAATATCTTCACCAAACCATTAGATGAACCCGCTTTTCAGAGAGACTCGAAGCTGAATTGGGAATGCTAGACATTGAAAGTCAAAGAACTTGAAAACCAATCCAAATCTCATAAGTTTTCTGAAATGGTTCATCCTCCCTGAACAAAACTCCATAACAACCCTTTCACTGAATGAGTAAGACTCATTCAGGGACCCTGACAGTTGATATTGAGCATTAAATGAGTAACTAAATGCTTTAAGTATCAGTTACTTAAATGTCCTAGGTTCGTAAACATACCAATTAAATATTGGAATAAATGTCTCTTTGTCTTACTGTCATCCTTGTCAAGGGTCCCTAAAAAAAACTTACCTCATCCCACTTGGCATTAAATGCCTCCTCTCACATAAAATATCATGTGGATATTTTATTACTGCAGAATGCACTTTTACTGTGCACTGCAACTGTTTCCTTGAAAAACAAGATTTTATTGCGGGTAGTTGAGTGGTGGCATTAAATGTGGAGATTCAAAACGTTTTCAAAAACTATCTTTACAAATCCCCATTTATGCACATTTTACCCCTCTCATCACTCTATAAATACCCTTCTCAAAAACACTAAAAACACACACAAATATTTTCTGCAACTAAACTCTATCAAAATCTCTTCTCAAAACAAGAAATCTTTGTGTTATTTACTCCTCAAAACAAGTTTTTCACTAAAATCTTCTCTGTAAACATTTACAAAAGGTTTTTCACTACAAACTTAAGAGATTCAAACTCTTTGATTGTTCTTATCAAGATATCTTTCTTTCAAAACTCTAAAACTTTCAAATGGAAATGGCAAGAACACAATCTTCATTTTGCAACACAGTGGGTAGGGGATCTCAGTAATGTTGAATTTAAAACAAATAATGTTATAGGCAATTTTGAATACCCCTTAAATATCCCAGCCTATAAGGACATAATGAAATTTTTATTCAACTGCCCACTGAAAATGGCCTTTGTTCAGTGTCCCTCTATACTGCACCAAAACCTCCTCGTGGAGTTTTGGGCAACTGCGTGGCCTATGACCCGACACCCTCTCTGATGAGAATGACCTTAGACCACTCGGGAGTATCTCATCGGTTCGCCTTTTTTAACCGGGAAATGTACCACCCCGGATTATAAAACTTTTGTACTTCAACAGGGTTAGACTATAATAATGGAGTCTATGTTGCCGATCCTGAACCCTCCACGTTAGGATGGGTTAAAACAAATTGTTTTGGATCCTAAGTTTTTGGACGAACCCGTCACCAAGAACTCATTTCCTGCGGCTTGGAAGATCCTGTTCACATTTGTGATTCAGGTTCTCGGCGGGAACCACTCATCCACTGAACAAGTTAACTCTATTCAGTTGATGGTGGCATACTGCTTGATGAATGGGGTCACTGTCGACATAGGGGAGATCATTTACAGTGATCTTGTAACCAAGCTACAAAGCAAAACTAGGACGAAATACGTTTTGTATCCTAGGTTTGTCTCTTGTGCTTTGCAAGTGTTACTGGGTTGCAATTATCCCCAGGAACAAAAATATTGTGCTTTACCTGGCATCCTGAGTCAATCTAATTTTCAAAAGGACCCATCCCATGTCATCGATATCGAATTGATTGACGGCCCATATGGTTGTTTGTAAACAACCGAGGGACTCGGTGTCTCCTAACCCTGCTCCTAAAAGAGAGGGGAGTCTCTGGGACTAAGATCAAACCCAAGTCTCAGGCCCCTGAGGCTTCAGAACACGCCCTAAAAGGCAAAAAGCCCAAGACTCGATCCGCCACCCACCGGAGACCAATCATCATCCACCCAGGTGACAACGAAGGACACATATAAATCATAGTCAGTGCCCTTTGTCCTGACTACTACTCCCCAAGATCCATAGGGAAACAAACAACCCGCTGGTAGGGGAGCGCCTTCCACAATGCCCAAGGATGACATTCGCAAATCACAGCTTTTGTCGAGGACCAACCTGAATGATCCCAAAGACTTCGGAGGAACTGAACAACCCCGATAGGGATCTCCCACCGACTCCGCCAAAGGCACTGGGAAACACCCACCAGTGTCTCAGGGATCATAGGGGGACAATGAGTCGGAGGGAAAGAAACAACCCGTCGATACGGAACCCACCACCAATCCTGACTCCAGAGAACGCACTGGGAAACGCCCACCAGTGTCTAAGGGGTCAACGGGGAACAAAGACTCAGAGGCAAATATACCACTCGCTGATACGGAACCCATCACCCCCACTTTGTTAACTGTTGCTGAAGTTGCTGATCTTATATTCTCTGATGAAGAACAAGCTGACAATGAAGATGAAATACTATCAGCAGGAGAAGAAATGGACGATGATGTTCAAGCTGAACAAGAACATCAGCCTGATCCACAAGATCCTAAAGAGTCACCTTTCCAGCCTGAAGATAATGACTCTGACTCTTCTTCATCTTCACGTCTGAAGAATTCGAAAGTTTGATAATACTCTTCCAGACGAGAGGCAACTTGTAATGTGGATCACTAAAGCTTCAAGGAAGCTATATTCGGGGTTATTCGAAACATTATGGGATCAACACACCGAAGGTCTTTGCCGCTATCTGAGTCGGTGAGGTACAAGCTTTTGATGCAAACACTGATGAACACATGGATCTCATGTACCAACATCTTCATAGACTGGATGAAAACTTGGTTAAATTTCTTAAGCATCTTCAGGGTTGTGGCACAAAGATAGATGAAATCAGGGAATATGTCAAAGAAGACCCAACACTCAACTCGAAAGTGTTGGAGGCTACTGAGGCTTACTTGAAACATTCCTCTAGCCTCACTGAACTAATCGACATGCTCAAATCTGCCAATGTTCAGGGTCTTCAGTCTTCAGTCCAGTCTCTTCAGGCAACACTAGGTTCTTTGGATACTCAAGTGACTACTTTGGCTCAGGCATCATCTTCTATGGCCTGGAATCTTGGGCCTCGAATGACTGCTTTGGAACTCTTTCAGGCTAATCTGGCAGCAAAAGTCACTGGTCTTCAGAAGGATACAACTGACATTAAGGCTATGGTCACGGAGATCTACCAAGCCTTCAAAGGTCAAGCAGCACCAACTCCCTCAGTATCCGAAGCAACTCTTGCTCTCACTGATGTTCCAGCAACAGTTGAGGGGGAGAAAAACACTTAGGGGGAGCCAACTCAGCCAGTTTCAGCAACACCCATATCATCAGTCCCACCAACAACAGCAACTACTATGACAGCGGTGGCAACACCTATCATGACAACAACACCACCTTTGGTAGCATCATCTTCTTCAGGCGGGACAAAGGAAAGGCCAAAATAAAAACACGAGCACGAGAAGATTCCCTACATGATGCGGCAACCGAGTACCTTTCACCCCACAACAGCTAAGTGCCTATCTTGCAAAGGAAGAAAGGAGAAAGAAACTAGCTGAAGAAGAAAGAAAGAGCAAAAAAGCACTGGTACAAGTCGTTGTTGAGGAAGCTGAGAATATGGGAATTGATCTAAAGAAGCTTCAAAAGGGTCAGGTAGGACAGAAGTTCAAGGATGCTCAAGCAGCTAAAATGGCTGAAATGAGAAAGAAGTTAGATGAAAAGAACAAAAGAGCTGCAACCATCAAGCAAGAAAGAATTAAACATTACAACTGGTCAATGACAAGCAGAAGGCTGCCTGAGAAAATCACTGATGTCAGAATCATCCCCAAGTCCAAACCACTGGCAATGAATGTCTACAGGGAGGATGATAAAAGACACTTCGAGGTTCATGATCCCCTGAAATTCACTGACTTTGGGATCACTGAAATCGATGAGCTTGGTCCAATTATTGAAAAGAAGCAGAATCGCGTGGTTAAGGAGGATGAAAATGCTCGGCAAAAGGTATGAAAGACTGAGGGAAGCACCAACACTCTGGGGATTGACCCTTATACGCTTGCACCTCAAGGGTCTCAACCTCAATCATCACAGAGCAAGCGAAGAGGGTTGAGTTCCTGAGATCAAAGTGCCTCGAATTTGGAATGCAATAGGGAGCTACCGAAGGTGTGAAGTTTTCAACTGTCTTGTGATTGAAAAGCACGAAAAGAGGATTTTTTTCATTGATGTATATGGAAACCCAGCATTCCAAAGGTGGAGTGACATTGATCGAGCGGTGTGGCTACAATCTGAGCTACATACCGCCTCTCAAATTCAGACTCTGCAAACGCCCAGGTTCTGTGCTGACTTAAATGCCAAGATAAGATAGCACCCTGACAGAGAAACACTCATCACAAAGAAAGTCAAGCTTGAAGCACTAGGGATCCATCTTGATTGACATCATTATCATTTGCCTTTTGTACTAGTGATAGGAACTATGTAATTGATCAATAAACGATGTATGTTTTGTTAAAATATTCAGTGTTCCTTATTATGTTCATTAGTACATTCGGTGTAAGAAGAAGCCATTTGCTCACTTACAGCGATCAAACACTAGGCTATTTGTATATCCAAATAGGGGGAGACTGTTGGGTTCAATAAATACCCAAACCCCTTAAATCTAGGATTTGAATAGAAAATACCCTAAGTGTTGTCCGTTAAACACTAACAGGTCACTGAGTGCATAGTCTCAGTGAGCCATTTCGAGACACTTTCGAAGAGAAGAAGAAGTCTCTCCCTCATGGGCGGAACTTAAGGGGTGGACTGAGTCAAGAAGAAGATGGTGGATTAGTGAGTGATGACAATAACTCATGAATCCCTAAAACTCCTCACCAACTACTTTCAGAAGACAAAGCTGAAGTAGAAGGCTCAAGGCAATGAAGGCTGAAGAATGAGCGGGATAAGGCGGGACAAGTTGAATCAGATAAGACGAAGTCCTTATCATCCAAAGTCAACTTTCTTTGAATGGCAAACTATCAGGCTCAGTGTCATCACTGACTAATGAAAAGCAGCCTTGTCTCTTACTTAATATAGTCTTTGTAAACAAAGACAAAATACATCAGTATTTTGTCTTCTATAAATGTCAGTTTGTCACTTAGGATAAAGTTAATACTCATACTTGTATAAATAGCATAAGAGATGGAGTGAAAGATATAAGCTTGTGAATTGTAAAACACACACACACACACACACAAGCCATCTTTCACTCCTCCAAATACAACTCTGTCCCTGAGATAGCTCAGTGGTACCTTTGTAGTTGTGTTCAGACTTAGCCTGAACTTAGTGAGGAGTTACCAAACTTTGTCATTTCAATCCCAAGTACTATTCCGCAAGTACTTGGGTAATGTATTCTTTTTGATTCATTTCTAATAAAGAATATTATGTTGAAAATTTATCAGTGTGTTTTTACTTATATCATTTCAGTCATTGATTCACTATTAGTTTGTTTTTAAATACTTAAACTGTTTTATACGATAGTGAATAGGGAACAACACGTTGAGTATGCAAGAAGAGTTTTTTTAAACTCTTTCAACATAGAAGAAACAAAGAATTTTTAATGTCATGTTTTATCGTGATAAACATCTATGAAATTTTTAATTATGAATAAATTAAAGGATGATCTATGTACTGACGAGTTTGATGTATTTTTTAATGAAGTCATGATAAACGCGGAATTTTATAAACAAGTCTACGATCAATTAAATACAACGTTGAAACTTTCAACATGTTTAGCGAAGAACTTGATTTTGTTGCAAACACAAGTACATCAACAATTGAAACTTTTGGATAAACTATGGGGTTGATCGAATAAGTTCTGAAGAGGCTTACTAGTCTTTGAAGTTATTATTCCTCACAAAGTTCATAAGATACAAAGCTACTCAAGATGCTAATTATTTATCCCTTCATGAATCACTAAAGAACTATTAAGAACTTTAAAAATGACAACAAAAAAAATGATTTGCATTTAATGATGGACACATGCGATGACTATTTAATATAAATATTGCGTAGGTAGGAGGCCAATATTCGAGTATTAATTTAGTTATTAACAATTTATTTAAAAGTCATGTTCACAAGTTATTATATTTTGTTACTTTGTGTTTCTCATAAGCAACCAATTATAAAGAAGACTTTTTAACCAATTTTCTGTTGTAATTAATTGCAGTAATTCATGGAAATGAAAGATTTACAGCCAAATTGTATATCTTTAAGGGTGAGTCATTTTTTTCGCCTTCCGGTTGTTCTCACCAATAGTGAGGACCAGTGTATTAGGTAGCTAGCCATCTGTGACACCTTGTATTCCTTTTGAACTATTCTTTTTACCACTTCCATGCGTAGAACACTTTGTTGAGACACAAGTCGTTCAAGATATTATCATATGATCATGGATCCTGTTTACTTGGATGCGCGTGAAAATGTAAATGAGACCCAAAAATGTAGAACAACTAAATCAGAAAATGGTAAAATGAGAACTCTTTACATTCCATCGACATTTTTATTGTGCAAGTCTTGAATGCATTGTTGGAATTATATAACATGACTAATCATAAATATAAATATAAACAATAAACATCAAGTACACATGCGGAAGCGTATAGGAAAGATTAACAAATAATTAATTAACATAAACAAGAATATGCGTACCTTTCTTGATTCTTGCCGAACAAGAATCAAATCCACAAAACTAGCAATTGGATGAACCCTAATTAGGGTTTATAGGATTATGTGAATTACCCCTTACCGTTTTGTAATTCAATCCAAAAATACTAACAATAATGTGTTAGTACCACTTTCTTGTACACACGTACTATACCGAATTAAAGGAATGCTAGTTTTAATTAAACAAAACAATTTTAGTTGGAAAAGTAATGTGTCGACTCCCAAGAGTCTTAGTCGACCGAATTATGCAAAACACACACAAAACAATTTTAGGTTTAGCTTAATGAGTACAAGAGATGCAAAATACAAGACCCCTAGCCTTGTATATATACTCAACTAAACTTGGAGAACAAGTTTGAGTTTGGGTTGGGTTGGGATAACCCCGTAGCCGATCGGTTATGTAATCCCAAGGGGTATTCCAGAACCTTCCAAATATTAATTTGCATTATAGTCTTTTCCAACTACATTTAACGACCGTTAGTCCATTACACTTAATTACTTAACGTCCGTTATATTATTTCATTTAATTAATAAATAAATATAACATTTATATTTAATTATTAACTTTAATTCTCATACGCAAAGTGTGCAATCCAGTGGTCTCGAGTTCGATCCTAACACACGTCTATTAATTTATTGTCCATTAAACCAACGTCCCACTTGGACATATATTAATAGAGTGATCACATCGGTTAGCGTCTAGCAACACTTCGATGCCTCTAGTACAACTCGAGTAAAACTCCTGGAAAACCTTTTAATGATTTCTCATTATTATTATCTTTTTGTTTCTAATACCATGTTAATTAAAGATATGGAATTAAGTCATTCTTTATTCAACCATTATGTTTCTCGTTATAAGTGATTGAGCAAGATTACCAAATCTTCTAAACATATTTAGGGAGATTTTGGAGTGCGGCCACACAAACATCTTGTCAACCCTACTGAGGGGCCCAGAGATAAACTCCAAAATAAATTTGAATGAACAAATTCTATCTTGACTATAAGAATAACCCATGAACTTTGCAACACTTGAGGAAAACAACCCTTACGACTACCGATTACGTATAGCGTTAAGTTGTTCCAGAAGTGCACTACATTCATGACACTTATCCGGTATCTCAAGTCTGAGGATAACTATTCATGATTTACTTAATAACAATATCCATAAAGTAAAATCATGTAGTTGGGATAAGTCCTATATTCAATTTATTGAATATCATCTGAAATTGGTATGCTTTCTCATCAATATACTTTCAAGTATATTCTACCATATCTCTCAGATTAGTCTTAGTTTAATGATACTCCCATATCATTAATTGACAACGGACGATTTAGAATAAATAAATTTATTCACGGATTAAACATGCAAATATAGGATACAATATATTATAAAATCAAACATACCAAGTATTTGATTTATTATAACAATTGTTTAACATCCCTTATCCAAATACCAAATAGAACAATGCATAAAAATTTGATTGATGAATTATGCCTCAAGTAATGACAATCATGCTTGTTGACAAGGCATAAATCAACCAACTTGATCTATCTTAATTTTGAGAATACTTATTTCTTAGAATTCAATTTGATGAAGTCTTTGTATGTGTGCATTCACCAATCCACATAATAATTCATAAAGTATGTGACATCCTCTATCACCAATTTATGACAATTTAAACTTTCAAACATTTTAAAGTTTAAAGTATTCTTATTCTTTTAATGTATAATGCAACTGTGCTTTTAGTAGCACAACTAGTTCACATGGCCATTAACAAGGATGAAATCCTACCATGACTAGTATTGAGTGTCATCTCAATTAAACCAGCATCATTGTATACAAACAACAATTTGCTCATTAAAACTCCGTAAACTTTAATATCTTATTGTGTAATGTTTGCTATCTTCCAAACTTTCAAGTTTGTAGCTGATGACAATTTGCACAACAATTGACATATTGTTCATCCATAGAATCTAGGAGCAATTCCAGGCTGATGATGTAATTCTATTAGAATAATCATTACACAAATTATCTAATAACTTTTAGTTAGATATCAATGTTGTCAAATCAATTCTTATTCAAGAATGATACAACAATTTTAATATACACAACATGATGTACATGATGAATCTACATGTCAAACTTAGAATTCATTTCAAAAGATATTTATCCATTTCCCAAATGATATATCATGTTTTATTAGAATCATTTATTTTACTGCATATGTTTATTGATAATAAACATATATTCAAAGGTTGTATGTTTTAATTCTTAAATCTTACAAGTGAAGTTTCATTCCAATCTAAGACTTAACATTTAGCTTACAAGGAATGTTACTTCCTATATGTTATACAACATATAAGATTTAAAACCTTAACATAATACTCCCACTAGCTTTCAGGAATACTTAAAATTTATCTTATTTCAATTATAAATCGAAACTAGGATTTAATAATTAAACATAAGAATAATTTCATAGATGCATGCATTTATCCATTCATGAATTATTGCACTTAGTACACTACCAAAGATTATATGAATTCAAAAAACCTTTCGATTACTTACCGTCCTCGCTCAAGTAATTTCTCAAGAAAGAGTTTTGATATTCCATTGTCATATTTCATATTAATGAAAACAAGTATGAACATTATCATCTTCATATATTTAATGTGTCTAGAAAAGAATATTCAATCATAATTAATTGCTTAAGTATGATTAATAATCTTGTCAAAAAAACATGCATTAAATATGTGTACAATATTGCCCATATGATTTCTACATAGAAATTCAAACCACTAGGGTTTTTCATCTCTTTGAAGAAACTCATTTCCATTATCTAGTCTAACTATTAAGATAAACCAAATTTCCAAAATTGATTATCTTTATGGACAACATCTTTAACATTCATAGTATGAGTAATTTACCCAATTCAATATTTGGTAATCCATCATAATGATTATCAGGTTTACTATAATCCTGTAACTCATGTTCTTCTCAACATATAAATCAAATATCTGAGATATCCTTGCAGATCTATGAATGAAAATTCCGTCATCTTGAGGTTAACATTTCATATCTAGCCTCATCATGATATTTACTAGTGTATTTAAGAAGATTATGTATCTTGTAATTTTATCTTTCAAAAAAACTCCACTTGCCTTTTGTAATATATAGACTATCTATATATACTTAGCAATTAGAGCAAAACTACATTGTTCTCTTTTTGGGACATTACAAATACACATTGATAATTCCTGACTTAAGTTTGTTAATAACCTATTCATAAGTAGTTTAACAAAATCAGAATTTTCAATTTTAAAACTTAATGTGATTCATCACATTCCAAAATAAAATGGTGTTTTATTAATCTTCTAGGTTTGAGTCATATTGAGTATATTCAATTCATACTCAATTTTCTAACCTTGTTACTTTTAAGAAAGAAGTTATGATTATCTTGAATCACACAAATCAAATAGAGTTTGATTCTCCTAACTGAATATGCCATCAACTTGTGGTATTCATTAGAATTAATATTGTAAGACAATCTAACAATATATAAGATAAACATATTCCTTTTGTCGTCTTATTAGCAAATTGTGGTTGGGGTGTAGTTTTGAAGAAAGAAAGCTGAGGTGACACTGATGTGGCAATGGGTGACCACCATTAGCAACGACCTTAGGCCTAATATATTTCGGTTACCAAAAAACAAAGACAGAGCGGTAATATATATGCCCAACAATTTTTTTCACTAGTGGTGCTGTAGATGACGAACAATGAGACCTAACATTAGACCATTTCATTCATCTTTTGACAAGCGTGATACTTTTTTTTCTTTTTCATCATTTTTCACCAATCAATTTTTCAAATGCATCAACATATCTTTAGGTCTATTTTTGGGTGTAGGTTTTAAGCACGCACTTATAATTATTCTTCATTCATTCATGTAAGTTCGTTGTGTTAGTGAACTTATTTGTATTAGATTGATATTAGTATTTATGTAATTGTGTTAGATTTTTGTTGTTATAGTTTAAGCTCAAGCCGAAGTGTTAGGGAATATATATTGAAACTTATATAATCTCATAATTGATTAATCAATATATCACGTCTTACATGGTATCGAGCCAAAACATTTTTTTTTCTTCACATATCTTGAGAGTCGACTGCTAAATTCTAGTCGACTAGATTTTCTTCATAACACAAAGTCGAAGATTTTCTTCATCGCCCAAAGTCAAATATAAACCCTAACAAAGTTTTTTTTTCATAACCTAAACCTTCCTTCATAATGATGAACGACACTCCTCCTCCTCCTACCCTATCACACACTGATAAACTATATGCCGTTAACTTTATTACCAACCAAATTCCTATTAAACTTGATATAGATAAAGCAAACTATGATGCGTGGTGTTACTTTTTTACGGGTACATCTTCTAATGCAACAAGTTCGGCTCCTCCAACTGCGGAATAGCTTAAGGCGGATTCAATAGTTAAATCTTGGATCTTTTGAACCTTTTCGGAAACCCTTCAAGGTAGGCTCGTTACAGCTAATCCAAAGTTTGCTAAAGATGCTTGGAATTTTATTGAAGCCATTTTTCTTGACAATAAACACACTCGTACTATTACTTTTAAAGGTGAACTACGGGTTATCCAACTTGGTGATCAAACAGTCAATGCTTACCTTTAAAAGATAGAATCCATTGTTACATTATTGAATGCTCTTGGCTCTCCGTTGAGTAATGATGATGTTGTTACGTATGCTATTAATGGTTTGAGTGATAAATTTGCTCATGTTGCCGGTATAAATGCCCACCGTGATCTTATTCCCGATCTAGCTACGGTTCGCTCCATGGTTACCACTGAAGAGATGCGCCTCAATTACAAGCAACAACAATTTCTACCAAGTGACACGACCTCCTAGGCACCCACGGTGCTTTTGGCTGAAAACGCTATCTCACTAGACACTCGTTCTCGTGACACACATGATAACCTCTCTTCTAACCAACCTAAGGTGTGTTTCAGCTTTCTACGTGGTTGTTGTAGGTTTGGCAATGACTTTCGTTTTGTACATGACTCTACTGGTCGTGTTCCTATGTCCCAAAATAACTCACTGTGGCAGTCTAATAGTTTATCTACCAATGGGGTCTCGTCTAATAATATGCATGGGATTGGTCGAACAATTCAACATACATCTACTGGACCAGCTGTTTCTTCTTCGAATATGGGCCAGGCCCAGCTATTAGCATCAAGTCTAGTACCATAAAAGGCTATTATTTGAAGCAATTTGCAACTCAGAAGAAGCTTATGCTAAGTGCTAACTAATACTTAGCGACTTTGTATACTTAGGCTATTTTATATTTAAATTTATTCAAAAACTACCAGATACTGAAATGGCCCAACAGTTTATGCTAACTAATATACCTTCCATTAACATGCCTCAATTAATATGCTCTTCATATTTGTTAATTTCCTGACACTAAAATAATATATTAAAACTATAAAAATCATCCAGATTGATAGAAAAATAAAACAAAACACTTATTAATCTCTACAATCTCGCCGCATATGAGGATTTATCGTCAACATCGCTACCATTTTTCGTCATTTCCAACGACCGGTAACTCTTTCATAACTTATAAACCAAACAAAAGTAGCATATCGATAATTAAATAGTAGTTATAAAGTTATTACTTATTTTACACATAATACAATTATAAATGCGTAGTTTTCATATTCATCATCATGAAATTTTTAGCAATGTCATCGATAATTTATTGTCACGAAGAATGTATAACCAAATAATATTTGATCACAAGAAAATTTAGCTACACGGGTACCAAGGGTCGCAACACGCGAATACCTGACTAGTTTCAATAAATATTTAAAGGCATTTAATGTTGATCCCAGTTGAGCAAACGATCTTATATAGAAGCTGACTTAAACGAATATAAACTGTTAAACACTACGCGGAATTTAATGTTTAACCTTAAGAAGAATAAAAATGATTATTACTAAACACCTCAATATATTATTAATATACGAATACTCTGAATAGTATTAGGGTTTACAACCTTGAAGTGTATCGACTCTAAATATCACAAAAACGTATATCTAACTCTAACATAGGACCTCCTTTTATAGGCTAAGGAGTCCTTTACAAGATACAATACGTAACCTACAAGATAAATATCTTTATCATATTTATCTAATACAAAACATTAAACCTACATAACATACTAGCAGTGATTCATTACAATAGCAGTGGTATAAGACTTCTACTAGCAGGGGTTTAACTTGAGAAGTGGATCCATTCCTTCTAGCCGTGGTATCTGATGCATTGGCAGTGGTTCCATACTTAGAATAATTCTTGTTTGCATAACCAAAAACCCAACAATCCTCCCCTAAACTTGATATTCACAATCAAAATTATCAAGTTTCTCTGTAAGCCCACAATACCTTTTATGCAGGTTTTACTGACCAGATTTTAATATTTATAAGTCTCGTTATACCTATGGTCTACCCTAATGTACTAACGGGCAGTGTACCCGGTCGTGTGTAGTGTATTATTCGGTAAAACCGAGGTCGTCCCAAGAGCTATGTGTGTGGATTAATACTAAATCTAGGTGTCACAGATTTTAATAAGATTTCGATAGGGAATTAATTAATTAACTACTAAAGCAGATAAAGGCAAAGGATGTGATCAATAGAGGAGAGTGGTGTTAACTTAGTTACTCATCCTAACTAGTAATATTTACGTCTAATTACTTCCAATTACTTCAGGTGGGGTCAAAGTCGAGAGGACAGCATTTAGTCATTTCGTCCTAACCTATCAGCAAAGAGCCACCACTAGAGAAGTCAGGTGTCCCCTCATAAGTCCAGTTGTTCCTGGTCCCCTAAGCCAAGTCATGAAGTTCCGCTATATGATAGATTTATAATAGTGAGTGCCCGGGCGCTAGCATCTTAGACACTCACCCCCTAATTCTTAAGTTCATCCAAACGGTAGGTGATCAGTTGGTCAAATCGCACAAGTAGAAAGGGTCGTCAGTTGGTCATATCTTACCATTCCCGTCTCAGTCTACTCACTTAGGGTCAGTTGGTCATATCTCCTAAGCAACTAGCCTCTACCGCCATTCAAAACTACCGAAACAAGGGTAGCTACCAATAAACTATGCATGCATGCACTTAGAAATAATTATACGGAAGCAATGTAAACGCAAACAAAACAATTAAGGAGTCATAATTAGGCCAGCACCAAGAGGTGCTTAGCCAATTCAGGTCACAACGATACCCTAAGAAAAGTTTCTCTCCTCAACTAGGCGATTTTGGCGACAAATCGATTCACAAACAAACCTTATTGGTCGATCTTTAAAATACTTCTTTTCTTAATTGATCTCTTAGTGGATCGGTGATACTTAGAACTATTTAATGATTACAAAGTAGGGAATATTTTTGTTAATCGCTATTGGTTATATTTGCCTCACATTAATTGTTTCTTATTGCATCACATTAATTGTTACTGATCACACAACATTCTTTAGTATTTAATCGATTATACATCTTACTTGTGTGATCATAATGGCGGGAGGTTGATTATTTGGTACGTTTTGTTTGAAACCCTAACTGTTTACAATTAGGGTTTTATCTAAGTGGTCGATTTAATTTGTTTGATGTACGTGGGTATTAAGAGAGATGAATAAGGGTTTTTTAAATAACACTAGCGCGTATGCTTCTACTAGTGTTCGTGTTGATGTTGATGATACGGGTACCGCGCAATACCCTATGGTTGATTCACTCAAGGCACCATTGGTCGATAATGTTGAAAACAATGGTATTAATAAGGTGGTTTTAGATGTTTGTAAGGACTTTGAGGCAGCAATGCATGATATCCAATTGAAGAATGCGGGGGTGGCTGCTAGTGGGAAGCCGGTTTCCTATGCGGGTGCTACATCTAATGATCCTATGAAACGAATGTCTAACTTTCGTAGGTTGGAGTGTAGCAATAAAACTAATGGAGTTGATCTTTCCGTCCCGGTGAAAGTGGTTGAAGAGGTGAATACCAGATTTGAGAATACTTTGTATGGCTATTTTCTTGGTAAACGTATTGCTTTCCCAGTTGTTGATTATTATGTACGTAATAAGTGGGCTAAGTATGGCGTTCAAAAGGTCATGATGAATGCTAAGGGTTTCTTCTTCTTTAAGTTTAATTCTAAGAAAGGTGTTGATGATGTACTTGAAAACGACCCGTAGATGATTAGAAATGTGCCTATTATTCTTAAACATTGGACCCTAAACACCAACCTTCTTAAAGAGGATTTGACTAATATTCCGGTATGGGTTAAATTCCATGATGTGCACGTTGCTATATTTTTTGATGATGGTCTCAGCCTCCTAGCCACATTGATTGGTACACCAAAAATGTTAGATTCTTACACTAGTCAAATGTGCTTGGAATCATGGGGTCGAAGTAGTTTTGCTAGGTGCTTGATTGAAGTTAAGGCGGATCAGGTTCTTAGGGATAGCATCACTGTTGAGATACCATTACTTGATGGGACAGGTTCTACTATTGAAAAGATTCGGGTTGAATACGAATGGAAACCGGTGTGATACGTGTAAGCTTTTTGGTAATACGCTACTTGATTGTCCTAAATGCTGTTCCACCTCTACTCGGCATAAACGAGTGTTGATGATGGTTTTCAAACCGTCAATACCAAGAATAAGGGTAGGAATGGTGGTCAAAGTGTTCCAGGTAAGGGAGGTTTTACTAAACCTGGTGTGGGTCCTAAGTTTAAGTATCAACCTAAAGTGCCTCTTCCTGAACCCAAGAAGGTGGATAATACAAAGAAGAAAGCCACTGAAGTGGCTAGTACAGTGGGACGGAGATTGCTACATCTAATCCTTTTGATGCGCTTAACATGATCGATTCAGATGAAGGTGGTATTCCTAATGATGTAGTGGATTCTGAAAGTACATTGGAAGCTAAGGAGGTTGGGTCTGTTAAGACCGGTAATGTATCACAAGAACCGCTTGTGAGTGATTCAATGGAAGCTAACGAGGGTGGTCCTACCCCTATTGTTGAAAAAATTGGGGAGTTTGAAAAGCTTCTTATTGATGGGAAAGCTACTCTTATTGATGATGATGGTAATCCTATTAAAAAGGTTGATTATCCAGGTAATAAAAAGGATTTTCCGTCTACTTCTTCTGCTAAGAGGGTTAACCCATTCTCAAAGGTGGGAGAGATTGTTGATTTCGATAGTGATGAAGAGGAGGTTGTGAACACTTTTGATGAGTCAATGAACCTTTTTGGTGGCGATCATGATCGTGAAGATGATTATGATGATTATGCTTATGATGACTATGCAGATCAGGTCTACGATCTTCCAGGGAATTTGGATGCTTATTATGACACGTATGGTATCAAGCTCCAAGGCCTTGGTAGGAAGTAATTTTGTTCTCATAGGATTCTAAGGTTATCTTTTGAGTAGTGGTTTATTTTCTTGTTTAGAGAATAGGAAGTTTCTTGTTATGTAAGCTGTCCGCCTATGTAACGGGTTGAGATATGGGATTCACCCATATCATTTGTACTTAAACTAACGTTTTTGGAGTAATATATTTACCGGGTCTTTGACCTTTTACCCAAAAAACAAGAGGTGCTTAGCCGCTCATATTAACCATACAAATCAATTCAATGTTTAATGTTACGAAATACATGAATCGAAAGTAAAGAAAACATAAAAAGCTAATGCTTATCGTAGGGGAGTGATTTCTCCCTCGGAGATAGCTCCGTATGCTCCTCTAGATCTGCCTTTGGCTTCTCCTCACGTTCTCTGATTGTTGTGTGTGAAATGGGATGATTTGAAATGCTGGAAATCGTGGGGTATTTATAGGCCAGATCAGGTTATGGCGTAACTATTAAAAGAGTTACGTCGTAATCATATAATACTTCGTAAATTGCACTAATAATGCTGGTTACGGCGTAACCTCAGGAAGGAGTTACGCCGTATCTTCAATAAATTTTGGTTACGTCGTAGTTGATGCATGAGTTACGGCGTAATTATCAGCGGCGCGGAACCTCATTTGACCTAATATGGTTACGTCGTAATCTTGGGAGAGTTACGCCGTAATCTTCTGATAAGTTGGTTTTCTAAGCCACGCTTTAGTTACGGCGTAATGTGAGAGAAGAGTTACGCCGTAACTTCTTCAAAGTGAGCATAGTATGATAAATCTTCAATAAACTCTCCAATTCCGCGTCTCTTTAGCTCCAATGCTCGTAATTTTCCTGACAGTGAAATATAATGGAAAACAAGCGTAAATCCATATAAATGATATAAAATACAAGCATTATCAGGGGAAATTGACACTTAATATTCAGGATAATTTGATGTTATCAAATATCCACCCACTTGATCTCTACATGCCCTCAAGTAGGGGTGTCAAAAATCCTGACCCGACCCGGACCCGAACCCGACTAAGCATATTCGGGTCGGGTTACTCGGGTTAGAAATTGAATTCGGGTTATTCGGGTCAACCCGAGTAACCCGAATACAAAATAGGGTCGGGTATCGGGTTGAGTTTTTTTGGTTAAGTCGGGTTCGGGTCAACCCGTTTGACCCGAATAAGGATTTTTTTATTTTTTTATATATTTATTTTAGAAATTTTCTATATAAATTAGAACAAATAGGCAATTTTGTCACTATTTAACTTATATTCGGGTTGACCCGAACCCGAATTGACCCGACCCGAGTTGACCCGACCCGAATTGACCCGAACCCGACTAACCCGAGTTCAAATAGGGTCGGGTTCGGGTAAATTATTTTTAGCCTTGACCCGACTTTGACCCGACCCGAATTGACCCGAACCCGACCAACCCGACCCGAATGACACCCCTACCCTCAAGTAGACCTTATTAGAAAGATTCCTAAAAAGATATCTCCCATTACCTGGAAAATATAAGTTTACAAATCCCTTATGCTAGAATAAAACAAAGCCGAACACCTCACGAAATTGGAACGAAACACTCAAATCTCTCAACTATTCTAAGTGTCAATTTCGGGGTAATCACTTAATCGCACAGTCATAACATGTATTCTATCATAAGCTTGGCGGTTACACAAATCTCCACCACTAGAGTTAAGGGCTAAACAATTATCGAAGGCAATATGGGTAGACACGACAAAGGTTAAGGGTGACTCGTCATTACAAACATGTCACGGCGAAGTGTACAAAACCAAATGGTACATGACCAAATCCATGGCCAAGACACCAAAGATTGCTCGCTGCATCACCTAGACACGCTTCATGACTAAAGGGTAGGATAAGACATGGGATATATAAATGGTGTAAAATAAAAATCAAGCAAATAGTCTAAATCTATAACCAAGTCATCACCACTTATCGTCCGCCCAGAGTTCAAGTTTCGAAGTTAAGAAACCGGATCATGATATACTATGTAGATGTGTCATTAGAGGACGTCATGATGGGCACACTACCTTTTCTCCAACTGTTGGCGCAATTACCAACTCAATTCTTCAAATGTGACCGAGGTGGCCTCCTCGATACTAAATCTATATAAAGCTCATAATGTAGTGCTTATAACATCGCACTTTACAATAAATAACATAACTATTTTTTTTTTCGAATCATTTTTTTTAATCATAACTAATAAACATAACATCCCCCCACTTGAGATGAACAATGGGAATTCGGGGGGTCTTCAATGATCTTTAAGAATATGTCGTCGACGAAAACGTGATTTCCGAACCTTTCCACTTGAACCTTGAACTTAGGCAAATGATGACTTCCCAATCACAAATAAAGACTACAGGGTAGGCTAAGGTGTATGGGTGTAACGAAACAACATATTGGTTAACAAAATGAAAGGAATGGCTCAGATGGGTGTATCTAGGGCTATCTTTCACTAAAGGTGAATGCAACAAAAGGGCTTCACATGGGGGTCGAGAAGTCGAAGTGACTAATCGATAGACACACATTGGTAAGCTATTTGGGTGATAATCATATAATACTGCCTTCTTAAACTGAAAAGTCCAAATACATCGAGCTAACTCAACATACCTCGTCTATGGTCTCGAAATGATGCAAAGGCCAAGTTCTAAAGTTTACAAGCTACCGGCACACTCATAATTTTGTGGATTTGGTGTAAAATTTTGGAAACGGATAAGGCTAATCTCACCATATAATATCAAGGGTTATATGTGCTCGGCTAAGGTCTAATCTAGTTAGGTTAAGAAAAACATGTCAAAATTTTAAAAATAGCATAATTTTTCAAAATAAACTAGAAAAACGAGGGAAAAATAAAGTTCAAGAGACAATTCTACTCCCGTCCCCTGATTCCAATACCCGAACACGTCAAGCTTACTCACACAAGCTAGCCACTTGTGAATGACTAACCGTAAGAAACTTAAAACGGCTCGGACACTGATTCTATGATAATGAAGGCTTAGGGGTTATGTGTATGGATAAAACCTCAATATCGATATCAAAAATAATCACGAAGATAGATTCAAATTCTCTTAGGAAAAAGAATAATAAATCAAATCCCGTGTGTGATCGGTATATACGGATTAGACAATCCGAATCGTTTCCCAACGAGGCGTGAATTGCCAACGTCGTTCTTGGTTTGGAATTTAATGCTCGATGTTTTGATTTGTTTGATTTTGGTTTTATTAAACTACGGGAATGGAGAAAGTAATTAAGAGAATCTATTTTACGGGAAATCCTAAGTGTGAATTACTAAAACGTAATTAATAAAACGTAATAAAAATACAACTACGTCTAAAGTATACCCTAAAAATGCCTAAAATTACTTTTACTCTAGAAATGATATTTGAAAACTAATTTAGAATTAAAACTATTTTTTTTTTTGGATTTTTCTGGATTTTATTTAAATTAAAAACTAATTTTTAACTATTTAAACTAAATTAAAATACTAAAAATTATAAAAATCAAAGGGAAAAATGTGAAACTATTTTTATAAAATCTAAAATATCATAAGAGACTTTTCAAAACTATTTTTTTATTTTTTAGATTAATTTTCTATTTTATAATAATTTAAAACTATTTTAATCTAATTTAAATTGTGAAAAATACCAAATAAAAGGGGAAAAATATGGAAAAATCTTTTTTATGCTTTTTATATTTTTATTAAACTGGAAAAAATGAAAAATTATTTTTTTGAGCTTTTTCTTAATTATTTGTAATAAAAGCTAATTAAAAGTGATTAAAAACTATTTTTAATTAAGAAAAATACTAAACAGTGACCAAAAATTATGAAAATCTCAGGAAAATTCTAAAATAATAATCTAAATCTATGAAAAATAAGAAATATAATGATTATGTGGAAGAGATCAGAGCTGCAGTGTAAATGTATAGCAAATAAGCACTTAGAAATAAGCAAACAAGCGCAATAAGCCACCAATCTTCTACACAAGCTAAACTATACTATGACCACTCTAAATAAGCTAACTACTGCTACTCCTAACCTTAAATAAGCAGATTAACAAGCTTATGAGCTAACTGATTTAGACAGCAAAACAGTGAACTGGCCCAGTGTTTGAGCTTATTCACCAGCTTATCAGAAAAGCTTAAGCCAAAAACAGATATGTGGCCTTAGAGACCACCTAGCAAACTGCAAATGTGCCAAAGATCAGACCCCAACTATTTAAAATGAGCACTGCACAGTTGCTGCAAGTTCTGCACAAAACTGATTTTTGACAAGGTTTTGACTTTGAAAGCAGTTTGATACTTTGACTTTGGTGAGATTTAAGATCAAATGTAGAACTGATTAAAATGAAATATGATGAAATGCAACTTTATCAAGCTAGATTATCAAATTTTACATCTATGTGAAATGATTTCAGTCACTGTTTTCAACAGAATATGCATACAAGATCAGTTGAAAAGAAATTTTGACTTAAGTTGAAAATGGATGCAAAACAAGCACAGCTATGAAACCAACAAACTATATCAAACCTAAAGCAATATATCTGATCCAGTATTTCAAACTCTAGCCCATTTTAAACACTAATCCAAACAGTCCTTTAAGTGAAAAAATGCAATCAATATAAGCTAAAACATAAACTTAAGCCTACTCTTTAACTAAAACAGATTCAAATTACTGAAACAAAGCTAATGTGACAGCAAATTTAAGTATTATAACAGATCTAATGAGAATGATAACTGCTACTGTTTATAAGCTAGATATGAAATGAAAGTTGCACTTACAAGAACCCTAGCCACAATGGCTTGCAAACCAGCAAAAGGACCACTAACCTAACCCATATAACATCAAACTCAACCCAGATCCATCATCAAATCAAACCATAACCATCAAATGAGCACACAGTTGACTTTCGTTGACCTGAACTTTTTGTGAATATAAATGAGTTAAGTGGACAGTGAGGTGCAATGTAAGCTCACTAGAGCTATAATAAGCTGAAATGAGCTTATTCCATCATTCCAATTAGCTTATTGATTATTTTAAAATAGAAATGCAAGATTAAAGGTAAAAACTTGGAATTTTTATTGATATTTAAAAGGTTTACAAGAAACTGAGAATACAATAAAAGCTTAAGAAAAACATTTAATAAACTACTGAAAATTAAAGACAATAAGCTAAAATGAAAACTAGGATTGCACGTCTCAAAATGGTGAGCCAAAGGGGTCCTTTTATAGCCACAGGAGGTCTTGGGATGCCTTTGAGAAGAACCTAGAAGCAAATAGCAGCCACAAATCCATTTCATGTCACCACATCCAATCAAATTGCTCCAAATCCTTTGATGAGTTGTCGCGGCCAATAGAGTTGTGCCATTTGCCCACGTGGCACCTTATCTGACACATCAGAGGTCTAGAAGGTTTCCAAAGATGCTAGTACGAGGTTTTATGTTTGGGATTGGTGTTAAAATGGTGGTGTTTGGGTGTGGGGAAGACAGGGGTTGCTTGGGGCGCGTTTGGGATTATTTTAATGTTTTTCAAAGGTTTTGACCGGGTAAAATGGGCGTTGACTTGGGTAATTATCCGGGTAATGGATTGGATACTCGGGTTGGGTGGTATTAAACCGGGTATTGGGTGTTTAGTTTAGTTGGGCCGGGTAAATGATTTATAGGATTGGGCCGAAGGTTTTATATATTGGATAATGGATTTGTATTGGACTAGTATTGGATTAATGGTAACCATAGGGACCAAATATGCAAAGGCTGAAAATCCAAGGACCAATCATGTAAATTCTGAAATTATCTTCAAGGACTGAATTTGTCAATCTTCAATAGACCAGGGACTGAATTTGCAACTTTTGAAACTTGAGGGTGTTTTCGTGGAGTTCTTTGAAAGTTCAGGGAATATTTCTGACATTTCTTCAAACTTTGATCAAATCTTCACAAATCATCCTCAGAGATTAGAAATCTTCATAAATGCATAATTTAGACCTTCCGGCTCAGCTTAAGCTCTCTTAATCTCTCGTGCTCGGATTTACGTCGGATTTGGTTCCTTTTTGCGTGATTTTACATATCCATACCTGCACAAGCACAAACTCAAGAAAACCACAAATATTAGCAATAAACGGCTCTTTCTTGGTTATTTTGGGTCTATTTTGATATAGAAAAGGTATGTGTTTTAGCACATACCAAAATACCCCAGACGAGACTATTGTCGTGTCCTCACGCAATGCAATCAACTCACGCTTCTAAAACCAAGGATTTCAATCTCTTTCTACTAAACCATTGATATGTCCAAATCGTCAAGTTATCTCACACAAGCTAGCCACTTGTGAATGACTAACCGTAAGAAACTTAAAACAGTTCAGACAAACCAATTATAAGAGAAGAAGTAGTCAAGGTTCCTCAAAAGAGATTAAGAAAGCCTTAATTCTAAAAACGCCTCGTTTACCTTTCAATTCACATATATAGATATTACGGTTAAGCACATTCCAATTATGAATGACGGTTTGTTGAACTTTCATGTCGATCAATAACTCCAACATTTTTCAAACGACACGTTAGGATCACGGAGTAGAAAACACAACACAGCGTGAAGTGACCATACGGATAGAATACATCGTCCCTGATTTTTCACAAGTCCCAAACTAAGCGTAAAACCGAAATCATTGTTAAGTATGATTCTAGATGCTAACACTACCCATGGAAGTTACTTGTGTGATTACCTTTCGTTCCCATTTTCCTATTTTCCTCTAGATTTTTTTTTATTTTTGTGAGAATTGAATTTCTTCAGGTTCTCGTTTCGATAAGAATTATTCCGATAAAGATACAAAGCTAAGTCGATAATTAGTTATCCCCCTTCCCTCAAGAACCATTGTCGTAAAAATGAGGTCCACATCAAGGAATTTTTATTCACTTATACTTGATTTTTCATTTTCATTTTTCAACATTTTTTTTTTTTTTTTTTTTATTTGAAATAGAACTTAGACTTTTACGTGTATGAGCTATGAACTACGGAGCTTCACGGGGTAATTCCAAGACTATAGGCTTCATGAAATGAGGATCCCGGCTGGCTAGGCTAAGACCTCACTCAATCCCGGCTAAAGATCCAAGGGTCCGATCTCGACACCGCAGCTCACAACTTTACTTATTACATTTCACATATCACTTATTCTGATTACTTTATACGGATCCTTGATGTGTACCCAATTTTTAAAACAAAGATTAATTTAAGAAGAAAAAGAACTAACTATCGCCAAAAACTCAACATCTCTAATTATTTAAACAGATATGGGGTGAAACAATTTTGTGGGAACAAAAAGCCATAAGTACCTTCGATGGGCTTTAAAGAGAACCAACTACTCCACGCTTAGCATCTAAACTCATAAGTAACTCTATCATTTCTCGATCTCTGCAAATTTAAAATCCCAAATAATGAGATCCGCAGGTGCTTAGCCGATAATTTTTAGATTATCTATGGTTAAGGGAACAAGCTAGGGCTCAACACGCCGGTCAAGTCAGAATTCTATTCCTACTCTCACCAGCGGAAAGTCAACAAGGTGTCAAAACATATATTAACTTAGCAAATGCTTCGTCTAATGAAATCAAGTCATGCATATTTAAAATCACTCAGGGAAACTTGCAAAATCTTGGCCTTGTGAGCTAGAATTCGCATTTTATAGCTTCTTATCTAAGAGACTAGCAAACTTTTCAATCAAAAAGACTTAACAAAAGCTTGAAATTTTTTTAAATTTTGCTCATTTTTGCACAATTTTTCATTTTTAAGGAAAAACGGGGTTGCGAGAGAAACACAACAGAAATAAGCAAGTGCGGTCAAATCAAATCGAAGATTACCCTACCCCAGACTAGAACGAAACATTGTCCTCAATGTTTAAAAGCAAGGGTATCAACGAAAATCTAAAAGCCGTTTATTAAGTATGCTAGAAGATAAACGTTAGTCGATAAGATTAGGATATCGGATTTCCATCAGCATCGATCATGAAACTCGAGTAGAGAAAATGACAAACTTCGAGCACGAGAGTCTTCATATCGGGAAAATCCTACACAACATCACAAACAACCAAACACGAGAAATCGAAGAGGCAGACCCCTTCGCGTCACTTATTAGAAAATAGAAAGAAGATAGATGGATAAGCATGGGGTGCCTCCCACGAAGCGCTACTGTTTTTGATTACCGAGTCGCTAGCTTGACTCGATCCCCAAATTCATTTGTCCATGGGGAAGAAAGTTTGGAGATCCGGGACAACCATAGATGGAATGTCCCCTCCAAAATAATGTTTCACACGATGACCATTCACCTTGAAATTTGGGCCATCGGGCTGAGAAAGCTCCACCGTTCCATAAGGGAAAACTTGAGCTATGGTGAATGGTCCGGACCAACGGGATTTGAGTTTGCCCGAGAATATCTTCAATCGAGAGTTAAAGAGGAGAACTTGATCACCAACGTTGAAAACGCGTTTTTTGATTTTAGCATCATGAATCCTCTTAGTCTTCTCTTTGAAAATCAAAGAATTCTCGTAGGCCTGATCCCTAAGCTCATTTAATTCATTCAATTGAACTTTTCGGTGATCACCCGCGGTCTTAAGATCGAAATTAGCACGTTTCAAGGCCCAGAATGCCTTATGTTCGAGCTCGATGGGCAAGTGACAAGCTTTTCCATACACCAACTTAAATGGGGTGCACCCGATGGGTGTCTTGTATGCGGTGCGGAAAGCCCATAATGCATCATCTAACTTATCGGCCCATGAAGCTCGATTTTCTCCTACGGTCCTTTCTAAAATCCTTTTCAAACCACGATTCGAGACCTCAACTTGTCCGCCCGTTTGCGGGTGATACGCGGTAGAAAGACGATGGGTAACTCCATATTTAGCCATAACTATAGCAAATTGTTCATTACAAAAATGGGTACCGCGATCACTGATGATAGCACGAGGTGCTCCGAATCGGGAAAACAAATTCTTCAAGAACTTAACAACCACTCGGACGTCATTGGTGGGGAGCGCCTTCGCTTCAACCCATTTAGACAAGTAGTCGACGGCCACGAGGATATACTTATTTCCTCTAGATGATGGAAATGGCCCCATAAAATCGATGCCCCACACGTCAAAAATCTCACAGACTTGAATAGCATTTTGTGGCATTTCATCCTTCTGTGAAATTTTCCCTTGACGTTGGCAAGAATCACAAGATTTGACTAAATCATGAGCATCTCGATATATGGTTGGCCAATAGAATCCGGAATCAAAAACCTTCTAAGCGGTGTAACTTGCACCATGATGGCCACCAGTGGATCCGTTATGGCAAGCATTAAGAATATCAATAGCCTCTTGGCCATGAACACACCGCCGGATTACTTGATCCGCACAAATCTTAAACAAGTAGGGTCGTCCCGAAATAATGCTTAACATATTTGAAAAACTTGTTCTTTTGTTGGGACGACATCCCTTTCACGATGAAATTGCCCGCATGGTAATTTGCAAAGTCGGCAAACCATGGGGTGTTCGGGTCTTTCTTAGCAACCATCCCAAGTGTCTCAAGAGGAAATGTTTCCGTAATCTCCTTTTCTCGAGCACACTTTGATGGGGATTCTCAAGTCTAGACAGGTGATCGGCAGCAAGGTTCTCCGCTCCTTTTTGTCAAGAATAGTAACATCAAACTCTTGAAGGAGGAGAACCCACCAAAGTAATCGTGGCTTAGCATCTTGCTTTGCCAAAAGATACTTTAGGGCATAATGGTCGGTATACACTATGGTCTTCGACAAGACAAGGTAGGGTCGAAATTTCTCAAAAGCATAAACAACGGCCAATAATTCCTTTTCAAGTAGTCGTAATTGTGTTGGGCCTCGCACAATGCCTTACTCACATAGTGTATGGGTTGAAAATGTTTCGACTTACGTTGCCCCAAGACTGCCCCAATTGCGTAATCACTTGCATCACACATGAGTTCAAAGGGCAAATCCCAGTCAGGGGCAACTAAGATCGGTGCCTCAGTTAATTTCTTTTTGAGAATATTAAACGCTTCAACGCATTCGTTGGTGAAGATAAACGGAGCATCCTTTTCAAGGAGATGGGTCAGAGGGCGGGCTATCTTAGAGAAATCTTGAATGAAACGGCGATAGAAACCGGCATGACCCAAAAAACTCTGAATACCTTTGACGGTAGTGGGATGAGGGAGTTTAGCTATAACGTCGACTTTAGCTCGGTCGACCTCAATCCCAGATTTTGAAATCTTATGGCCGAGGACAATGCCCTCTCGAACCATGAAATGGCACTTCTCCCAATTCAAGACCAAATTGGTGTCTTCACACCTTTTGAGCATGTGGTCTAGATGAGAGAGGCAAGAAGTGAAAGAATCTCCATAAACCGAGAAATCGTCCATAAAAACTTCCATAGATTTTTCGATCATGTCATGAAAAATAGCCATCATGCACCTTTGGAATGTACCGGGAGCATTGCATAGCCCAAAAGGCATGCGTCGGTAAGCAAAAGTTCCATAAGGGCATGTGAAAGTGGTTTTCTCCTGATCCTTTGGATCGATCGGGATTTGAAAATAACCGGAGAAACCATCGAGAAAGCAATAGAACTCATTCCCCGCTAAACGTTCGAGCATCGATCCATAAAAGGAAGCAGGAAATGGTCCTTACGAGTAGCATCGTTCAATTTTCGATAATCAATACACACCCTCCATCCGATGATGAGGCGTGTGGAAATCAACTCATTTTCATCGTTAGCAATGACGGTCATTCCTCCCTTCTTAGGGACACAATGGATAGGGCTAACCCATGAGCTATCGGAGATTGGATAAATGATTCCGGCCGTCGAAGTTTAAGAACTTCCTTTTTGATAACATCATGAATCTTTGGGTTAACCCTACGTTGTTGTTGAATCACGGGTTTACAATCATCCTCCATCAGAATTTTGTGGGTACAGAAACGAGGATTGATTCCTTTGATGTCAGAAATTTGCCAAGCGATTGCATTTTTATGTTTTCGTAAGACATCCAAAAGTGCGGTTTTCTCCTCATCTTTCAAGTTTTTAGCAATGATGACGGGAAATTTGTTCGGTTTTTCAAGAAAAGAATATTCAAGATGAGGAGGTAAATCCTTGAGCTCGGGCTCCGGAGGATTTTCATTAGACGTTTGTACTTCTTTGATTTCTTCAATCGTGATTTCTTTCGGAGGGAGTGACGGTAATGGATCTTCATTCAACAATTGCTCAAGATAACGGATATCTCCCTCCGAATCATAAACACCATCATCAATTCCCGGTGGAATCGATTCATCATCAGCAAGAAACTCATCGATCTCTTCCAAAATGAAGTCACCTCCCTCGAACGGAGTGAGAGAGGGGGAAGAGTCGGCAATAATAGGCTCAGAAGATGGTTCAATATTTTCAGAAGGAATGGTGG
>OU343217.1:283197177-283223191 GCA_910596185.1 Chrysanthemum makinoi
GGCTCAAAGAATCGATTGCATCAGTACGGAAAGGAAAATGGGGTCAACATTATCAAACGAATTGATGAAGGACCATATCCGTTGAGACTACTAGACATAATTGATACAAACAAGATGGAACAATGACCTATGGAATAGATGTAACCAAAGACGCATGATGAGCTCAATGATAAGGAGAAGAAGAGATTCGATGCGGATATCGTGGTTTAACATTATACCGCAAGGTCTCCAAAAGACATTTACAAGCTCATCAATCACAAACAATGAAGCAAAAGGTCGTATGGGATAATGTCAGATGCTTCTCTCGGTTTCAATTAACTATGGAAGACAGAGAATCACAACTCTTTGATGAGTTTGAGCACTTCAAGATGAAACAAGATGAGAGTGTCTATGAGTATTACGCGAGATTCCACAAGCTTCACAAGGGAATACATGAGGAACATCGTAATGACCATGCCTAACATTCAAATGAACTCAAAGTTTGTAAACAACATGAATCCGAATGGCACAAGTTTTTCACTTCTCGAAGCTCACTAAAGGATTGAAGAATACAAACTATGAGCAAATCAGATGCCTTCCTTCTCCAAGGTGACATGCTATGTTTGAAAAGGATTTTGAGCAAATTAAAACCAATCAGAGAAACAAATTCATCAAATTATTCAACTGCCTTTTACACAAATGTTGGAATTACCACCAAAGCTTCTCAAGTTGTACCCATGGGTAATGGTAATCACAAACTCATCCCTGATCCAATGTTCAAAAAGCCGAATGCCGATGCGTACCTGGAAACTTCATTAATCAATTAGTCAGTCGCGGATCACCAAAACAATGAACACCTCCCACACACCAACAACAACCCTTCAATCCATCCAATCCACACAATCGCTTCACCGCTGATATGGGAAGGTTATGGTGCAGCCAAGAAAGGCAAAGACGATCGCAGGCGGGGCGGAGTAGCGGAGTTACGGTGATGGTAGCTAAAACACATACCTTTTCTATATCAAAATAGACCCAAAATAACCAAGAAAGAGCCGTTTATTGCTAATATTTGTGATTTTATTGAGTTTGTGCTTGCGGTGTATGGATATGTAAAAACACGCGAAAAGCGAACCAAATCCACGAACTGAAAGACGGAGATTAAGAGAGCTGTCGGTTCGGGGGTCTAATTATGCATTTATGAAGATTTCTAATCTCTGAGGATGATTTGTGAAGATTTGATCAAGGTTTGAAGAAATGTCGAAATAGTCCCCTAACTTTCAAAGAAATGACGTAAAACACCCTCAAGTTTCAAAAGTTGCAAATTCAGTCCCTGGTTTATTGAAGAATGACAAGTTCAGCCCTTGGAAGACATTTTCAGATTTGCACTTGTGGTCCTTGGAATTTCAGCTTTTACATGTTTGGTCCTCCTATGTACTACTAATGGGTCTAATATCAATCCTAGTCCAAGATTAATCTATGTCCAAAATCCATTATCTAATCCTTAATCAAATCCATTATATCCATAGTCCAATTCACTTAACCTTCGGCCCAAATCCACAAACAAACCAAACAACCCTGGCCAACTATATTTGAGAAATAATATAATAACCAAACGCTACCAAATGTTGTCCCTCCCCTGCTCTCCCAAACGCACTCCATTCACCCCTTTTCACCACCATTTACCAATCCCAAACACAAACCTCGTACTTAGTATCTAACAAAACCTTATCCTCACCGACATGTCGATATAAAGTCGCCATCGTGGACAAATGGCATAATATTATTGGCCGTGACAACCTCACTGAGTAATTGGAGCTTTTGATTGGATGTGATGACAATGGATGAATGAGTGGCTGCAAATTGCTTCTAGGTTCTTCTCAAAGGCATCCCAAGACCTCCTCAAGGCTATAACTTTGGCTCACATATTTCGTGTCGCGCAATCTTTTAGTTTTCCTTTAGCTTATTGTTATTGTTTTCAGTAGTTTTATAAAGGTTTTATTAAGCTTTATTGTATCTTCGTTCTCTTGTAACCCTTTTTAATATCAATAAAAATTCCAAGTTTTTACCTTTAATCTTGCATTTCTATTTTAAAATAATCAATAAGCTAATTAATGATGTAATAAGCTCATTTTCAGTTTATTATAGCTCTAGTGAGCTTACATTGCACTCACCGTCCACTTAACTCATTTATATTCACAAAAAGTTCAGGTCAACGAAAGTCAACTGTGTGCTCATTTGATGGTTATGGTTTGATTTGATGATGGATCTGGGTTGAGTTTGATGTTATATGGGCTAGGTTAGTGGTCCTTCACTGGTTTGCAAGCTTCATCGCTGTGGTTCTTGTAAGTGCAACTTTTCATTTCATATCTAGCTTATAAATAAAGAGAAGTTATCATTCTCATTAGATCTGTTATAATACTTAAATATGTCACCACATTAGCTTTGTTTCGCTAATTTGAATCTGTTTAGTTAAAGAGTAGGCTTGTTTTATGTTTTAGCTTATATTGATTGCATTTTTTCACTTAAAGGACTGTTTGGATTAGTGTTTAAAATGGGCTAGAGTTTGAAATAATCGGATCGATATATTGCTTTAGGTTTGATATAGTTTGTTGGTTTCATAGTGGCTTGTTTTGCATCCATTTTCAACTTAAGTCAAAATCTTTTCAACCGACTTGTATGCATATTCTGCTGAAAACAAGGATCAAATCATTTCACATAGATGTAAAATTTGATAATCTAGCTTGATAAAGTTGTATTTCATCATATTTCATTTTAATCAGTTCTACATTTGATCTTAAATCTCACCAAAGTCAAAGTATCAAAACTGCTTTCAAATTCAAACTCTTGTCAAAATCAGCTTTATGTAGAGAACTTAAAGAACGTGTAAAGTGTCATTTTAAATAGTTGGGGTCTGATCTTTGGCACATTTGCAGTTTGCTAGGTGGTATCTAAGGCCACATATCTGTTTTTGGCTTAAGCTTTTCTGATAAGTTGGTGAATAAGCTCAAACACCGGCCAGCTCATCGCTTTGCCTAAATCAGTTAGCTCATAAGCTTGTTAATCTGCTTATTTAAGGTTAGGAGTAGCAGTAGTTAGCTTATTTAGAGTGGTCATAGTATAGTTTAGCTTGTGTAGAAGATTGGTGGCTTATTGTGTTTGTTTTGCTTATTTCTAAGTGCTTATTTGCTATAAATTTATTGACCGCGATTCCTGATCTCTTCCACATAATCATTATATTTCTTATTTTTCATAGATTTAGATTATTATTTTAGAATTTTCCTTAGATTTTCATAATTTCGTCACTGTTAGTATTTTTCTTAATTAAAAATAGTTTTAATCACTTTTAATTAGCTTATTACAAATAATTAAGAAAAGCTCAAAAAAATAATTTTTCATTTTTCCAGTTTAAGAAAAATATAAAGCATAAAAATATTTTTCCATATTTTCCCCTTTTATTTGGTATTTTTCACAATTTAAATTAGATTAAAATAGTTTTAAATTAGTAGAAAATAGAAAAATTAATCTGAAAAATAAAAAAATAGTTTTGAAAAGTCTCTTATGATATTTTAGGTTTTATAAAAATAGTTTCACATTTTTCCTTTGATTTTATAATTTTAGTATTTTAATTTAGTTTAAATAGTTAAAAATTAGTTTTTAATTTAAATAAAATCCAGAAAAATCCAAAAAAAATAGTTTTAATTCTAAAATAGTTTTCATATTTCATTTCTAGAGTAAAAGTAGTTTTAGGCATTTTTAGGATATAATTTAGACGTAGTCGCATTTTAATTACGTTTTATTAATTACGTTTTAGTAATTCGCACTTAGGATTTCCGTAAAATAGATTCCCTTAATTTCCCCCAGAAGTTTAATAAAATCAAAATCAAACAAATCAAAACATCGAGCATTAAATTCGAAACCAAGAACGACGGGTTGGCAATTCACTAATGGGAAACGATTCGGGTTGACTAATCCGTATACACGATCACACATGGGATTTGATTTATTATTCTTTTTCCTAAGAGAATTTGAATCTATCTTCGTGATTATTTTTGATATCGATATTGAGGTTTTATCCATACACACATAACCCCTAAGCCTTCATTATCAAAAGACTCTGTCCGGAAAGCCGTTTAAGTTTCTTACTAAGTATTCATTCACAAGTGGCTAGCTTGTGCGTAGATAGCTTGACGTGGTTTAGGTTCCGGAGAATCAGTGGAAATCGTAATCGAGGAAGGATTGGAAATCAAGGACAAACAAAGCCTATTAAATGCTACAATCATGGTGGTGAGGGACATATTGCAAAGAACTGCGACATCTCCAAAACGCCCACAAAATGTCAGTACTTCAGGGATAAGATGTTTAGTGCAAGCTCGGGACAATGGAGCAGCTTTGATGAAGAGGAGTTACCGTTTTTGGTCAAGGGAATGCCAAGACATGTGATGCTGATGTTGATGAACAGCCAATTCAGGAGATAGGTCATAATCATGAATGCCTTCAAGTAACTGATTGTGATGCATTTGACTCATGTAGATGAAGAACCTACGTCAGAACGCATCTTCATGGCTAGCATCTCACCTATGGTTTCTCCAAAGGTCTCCTCCACAAGCGGGTCCATCCAAAGACAAAATCATTTCAGGTATTAAAACTATACGATGATAACGATGTGCAAAAGATGCATGACAAAGTACAATCAATGAAACTATTGAGTCGATATTGAAAATATGGGTAATTCAATACTGTCCCATATGATCAATATGAAACAAAGTGAAAGTGAGACGTACCAAGTAATGCATCTTCTCGACTCAATAATGACTATGTTTTTGATGAATTCACCGCTACCATGATTCTCGTCAACTTAATGCCTATAAAGAACGTGTTACTATTTATGAACAACGTGCTAAATTTGAGATTGACCACCGTGAGGAAATGGATGACCAAATGCGTACAATCATTAGAAAAGTAATTTTAGAGAAGAAGTATTAAAACAAGAGTTAAATTCCTTACAAGAAAATCTTTTCAAAACTCAAGCAAAAACAAGAACTTCAAGAAAATGTGAAAATGCTTAAGCAAGAATTCAATGCTAAGGAATCAAAACTGTTGAATGATTTTTCTAACTAAAACCTTGAAAAACAAGCTTGAAAATAAGTTGTACATACAAGGGAACACCATTCAGACGCTTCACATGATCACTAAGCATAGAGTCTTAAGCGATAAGCATAGCATTCCCCTAGTTGAGGAATCAAATCCTGAGGTCATTAAAAGGCTAGAAGTTCTCATAAAGTACTTTATGATGGCAATGAAATCCTTAAGACTAGACAAACCTAGTTACTGAAAGGCAACCGAGAAGATAAGAAATCGATGAAGTCACTAGGGAAAAGATGAACAAGAAACTAGATGATCCTAAATGTAAAGCGAAGAAAATAAATATCACACCCATGATTACAAGAAGGAGAATTGGATTTCCTTGAACATGTTTAAGCCTCAGACGTTGTCAACACCCGAACAAGTATCGAAAAAGGATTTAGATAAGCAAAAAGCAGAGAATCTTGTTGTAATAAACCCACCCTTTAGGAAAATTCTTCCGACCGTGGTATCCTCCCAATACACCAATGCATTTAGTTCCTAGGACTATTGCCACTAAAAGCAAGACCTTAATCAACCAATATGTTATTTTTCAATTATTTGTTGATTTTGAGAAAACTTGTAAGGAAAGGATCACACCCACCTGTATAATCAAGGGAAAGGGTTTTGAGCAAACTAAAGAATGCTATTTAATCAAGTCATGCCTTTCTTTAAACAACTAAAAGATCATTTTGAAAGTCTTAAAAGGGAATGAATTTAGACATTAAAGAAATGGAAAAGGAATTTGATGCAATGATCGTTGAGGTTAGTGACTATGAGAATTAAAATATAATGAGATTGAGAGGAAGAACTTGCATACACTATATGAGAATCGATTTGAATGTATTGCTCAAGATGTGTTTTCATCTGCTACAAATTGTTCCATTAATGCTTCTCAATTTCATGAATTATCTGTTGCTTTGAAAGTCTCCCACAATCGTGTCATTGAGCTTGAAAAAACTAACTCTAAACTAAATGAGAAAATTGATCCGGATGATCACGATAATTTGGTAAAACACTTTTCTAAACTAGAAGTTGACCATTTTAATTTACAACTAAAATATCAACATCTTAAAGAAAATGTCAAAATCTCAAATATCAAGACATCCTCGATGCTCCGTGATAAACAAACGCGTGATGAACATATTCAAGCTCATTGTAACACATCGTAAAGTTGAAAGCCCAAATCTCACAATTAAAGGGTGAAAAGAACAATGTGACTGGCTCCCAAATGCCTCCTCCTTTAGGTTCTCAAAATTCTCAAACGTTTCATCTTCAAAACCTAGTAAATGCATTACAAAGGAAAAACGAGTTTTCTAGAAGAAAATGAAATGGTTAAACGTCATTTCAATGAGTTATTTGAATCAATAAAGGTCACCGTGAACAAAAATAACGAACAAATAGCTTCATTGCAAAAGGAAATTGAGAATCAAGAGCAGTGTAAAAGGGAAAATGCCAATGACCAATGGGGAGAATGATGGATCAAAGGTACCTGCTTGTAATAAATATGTTATGTTCAGAAATATGTTCCTCCTCATCTTAGGAACAATAAACTGCAATTCAAACATATTTCTCATCCCTAAGGATTGTCTAGAATGTCTCGTGAGATTGAGAAGAGGATAAGTTAGAGAAACCACTTGATAATGCAATTGGACATGCATGCTTATATGCCAAACGATCTCAAGAACTTCTAGAATGCTTAATCATAATATGCCCTAAGTCCCAGAGAGTTAATCCTTTGATTCCGTGTTCTATGCCTAGTGCCAAGTATGAAATCCATTCAATGCCCAATGTTATGAATGGGAACTGTAGTATACCTTCAAGTAGTTCGATCCCAACACCTCTAGTGTTAAAAAGGTGAACTTCAAAGGCGCCAAATAGTTCACATCCCAAACATCTCAAAACAGAAAATGCAAAAGTAACAAAACCAACTAATGTTCCCATTCCTCTACAGGAGCACTGACATTAAAGTGAGTGTGTCAAAGTCTCAAGACAATACAAGGAATGATAGGACCTCGCAAGCTAAGAATGTGCATTGGAAGAGAGTAGAAGACCAACCTAGTAACTTTAAGCTTGAGTCGAATAAAACAAATCGTGTTGATTTTAGTATTAGCTATAGGCTTATCGTAATTAATTCAAATTCGATACTATTTGCAAACCTTGTAATGATATCTCCGCTGAATTTGCTAGTAATCATGAATGTGGTGTGAATGTTTTGTCTAATGTTGTCAAATCCCCTGTTAACATTGTTAATGCAAAATATCATGCTAAGAAGGCAAAAGGCAAAGCAAAGAAAGTTAGAAAACAAAGGGAAGTCCACAGAAGAACATTTAGTAAGATAGGTTATCAATGGATACCTCAAGTACCATAAGGTTAATCGTGCAATGCCCACTAGAAAATGGATGCCTACCGGTATAACTATTCCTTAAGAAGTGAACATACTTTGAATAGGGCAAATAACGGACACTCAGTAACTGATCTATTCATAATGATTCCATTGCCTCAATTTCGATATGAATGTTTCTATTTCTGATGGTATTCCAATCATCGTTACTAACCAATTGGAACCCATTCTTGCATGGGGATCCCATTATCCAGCTATCCATTCTTATCGGTGGTTCAACCGCAGATCATTCAAATCGATTCTGTGGTACCGGACTTGCGTTATTCCAAGCATATGACCGAGACCTGGTCGCGCTCATGAACTTCGGAGTAAATTTATCATAACTGTTAGATTCGGGAACGACCATTTTGAAGCAATTATGGGTTATGGTGACTATGTAGTAGGCAAAAGTGTAATCTGTGGTATATTATGGAAGGTCTTGGTCATAATTTGTTTTCAATCACCCGATTCATCTAGAAGTCGCCTTTAGAAAACATACTTGCTTCATTAGAGAACTTGATGGTGTGGAATTATTAAGAGGTACTCGCGGTTCTAATCTATACACCATCTTTATCGATGACATGATGAAATCTTCTCCCGATCAACGAGAGATGCCTTGTCCATTATTGAGAACAAATCTAAAGTTCGTACCTCAAGTAGCAAATCGGTTGTCGCCGAGTGAATGATACACCATTGTCTTCGCCTCACGGAAATACGCTTCTAGCACCGATGCTAAGATTGATAGCTTACGGATATGATCCGTGCTTTGGTTAAGATTAATTTTCTCCACCCGCCAAGTCAAAGCGTGGAAACGACTTGTACTACTTGTGGTGGCCCGCATGCCTACTACAATTGTACCGCCACCGATTGCAATCCCTTCGGTTAATGCCGTGAACCGAGGTAACCAATACCGCTTCCGGTTGAAACAAACCTCGTTAGTAATCAACGGGACCTCCGGGATTTTCTCCATCGAACAATCAGAATCGTTTTAATCAGAATCAAGTTTGTGGACCAAATGTTCAAAACCAATTCAAAGCTCCACCAAATCAATACCCGAATCAAGGAGTCAATTACAATCAAGGATATCAAGCTTCAAGCTATCAAGCTCCGCCTTTGCCCTTGATGAGTGTCTAAATACTCATCATTTTTGTATTATCTAGACTGTAAAAACATCTGAAAACACGTAAATGCTTCAAAATGATAAAAATATCACAAACAAGTGTTTTATATGTTTTAAATGCAAAAACATCAAAATCTGATGAAAAACGTATCAAGTTTGCATAATTGGCAGTTTTAGTCCCCCAAGTTACAAAAGTTGTCAAAATTAGTCCCTGGTAATTCAAAAACTTGTAAAATATCATTTTAGGTCCTTGGGATTCACAAGTTGTCAAATCAAACCTTTTAAAGTTTAAAAATCACAAATTGACAACTTTAGTCCCTCAAGTTTGGAAAATGTCAAAAATAGTCCTTGGTGAATTTTAAAAGTGAAAATAATCAAAAATAAACCTTGTACTATTTATAAATGACAAAAATGGTCCTTATGATAAACTTTTGGAAATTTACAACTTAAGTCCCTCAAAAATCCAAAATTACATTTAAGGTCCTTAAAGTTTTAAAATACAATAATTATATATTTTTGGTCCTTGTGTTTATATTATTGGTGGTTCAAATTCTAAAAGAAGTTTGAAAATGTTGATGATCACTCCATCAAGAATGGCAGAATTACATTATTGGTCCTTGTGTTTATTAGCTATACCAAATGGACCCTTGGTGTTATTAACCATTTAACCCAAATCCAACAAACCAAACTTAACCCGACCAAACCCAACACCCAAACCCAAATCTTTTTAAATAAAAGGAAAACCAACAGATCGTTCAATCTCCTTCATTAAAAGTCGCTTTTAGCCAAAACCGCATATGGTTTTCACCTTTCCAACTCAACCCTTCCACCTTTACACCTGTTAACCACTCCCCCTCCACCTCCATATCAATCCAACTCCAATTAATGCAGAAAACCAACTCTTTGAAAATTGGCCAAATTTAATATATGGCATCCCAATGATCCGCCCAAATCAATGGTCAATATATGATGGGATTTGCTCAGAGGCTCCACAAGAGATATTTGAAGTCAATAAATACAGAAAAGAAGCAGAGGAAAAAGATTATTAGAGTAGGTAGTGTAATTTAGTGTCGATATAGTGTAGTTTTCAATTTCAGTTTACTTTAAGTCTTTCAAATGCTTTGTTAAAGTTATTTAAGTGTATTTGAATCTTTTGCAGTCATCAATTTCAAGGTTTAGTTTCATTTCCAAATTTATGCAATTTCAAGCTAAAAATCTAAGTATGTGTTAATGTTGTTTGTATCTGATAGTTTGGACTCATAAGCCCACATAAGCTCCCTATATAGCTTATTCAAGCTTTTAGATACTCTTAAAAGCAGTTTATTAGCAAAAATCAGAAATTCATAAAAATATCAAATAAATAGCTTAAAAATAAAAATCACATGGAGGTAAAGAAGAAAAGCTGGAGCAGGGTATATTTTGGATTGCCTTGGGTGTAGTGCTTATTGGTAAGCTATAGGATCTGTTATTTGGTCCTAATTCTTGTTTTGTGCATAATCTCAATTTGTAAGCAATTTCCTAATAACTTGTATTTCTTAATATAAGTGTTTAAAGTTTGTTGATTTTAATTTGATTCTATCTCATAACAGTTAGTATAAGTTAATGAATAGACTTCTTAATTTAAAAAGCTATTTCAGTGTTAAAAGCTTCACCACAGTTTCAATAAGGGGTGTTTGTTTTACTGTGTAAACTAGTTATAAGATTGCTCAAGCTTTTGTTCTTGTCTGCTACAAGTTCTATTAGGTTCTAATAGCTCATTTAAACTATGAAAACCAGTCCTTGTTTCATGAAAAGTCAAAATCATGTTTAATCTCATTTTAAAAGCTAACTGTTAGTATCTAGAGTGTCATATTCATCAAATTAGCTTATAACTCAGTAATCTAGCTTAAATTAGTCTTATTATAGCTTAGTACAACTTATTCAATCCATAGGATCAATTAAAATTTCATAAAAGTCAAATAGTTAGTACAAGTAAAAAGTCAAAATTTCCTTATAGCAGTTTTTGAATAAAATTAATATTTTTACTGTGTATTTAATACTTAGAATTAGCTCAAATCCTTTTGGCATAATAATATTTAGCTGCTAAAGAAAAATATAAAAATACTAGCTTACTCTTAATTAGTTCATAGGTAGCTTATTTTGTAGCTTCTTTTGACCCCCTTAACTGAAAAGGTAACCAAGCCTTCTTGAAGTCCCAAGCTAAATTTCCTATTTTGCAGCTTATTCTATAGGGCTGCAGTTAACTTGTACTTTGTCCCATTTTCTGCCTTAACCTGCATACTCAAGTGAAATGGTAGCTTTTCATAAGCCCCTCATAAGCTCTTCGCACCAAAGTGCATGAGAGTTTGACTTTTGAAAAGCCCACCACCTACTTGTTAGCTCCATAGTTCATTTCCATTTTGTAGCTTATTCATGTGCTTAAAAAGTAGCTTATAAGTGCCTAGTGATTCAAACTGTCCTGTGCTTAACAGCTACAAACCAAGGCTTATTTTAAGTCATTCAGTTGCTTATTTCTTTATAAATTGTGCTTATTCGTTTTCAATTTAGCTTAAATACGTTCTTAGCTTATTTCCCGCTTATTTTGCTTATTAAGTAGCTTAAGTAGCCAATAGATTTAAACCTTGTGCTTATTTTAAATCTTAGTCAACTGTTGAGATTAATAAGCTATTACAGAGCTTATTGTTAGTTTTTAGAAAAAGTTGTAGTTTTCAAATTTGCTTATTACATAGTGCTTAACAAGTTTGTGAAGAAAAATTCCAAAAATAAAAATGTTTTGCAAAAAGGGAGAGGCAGGGGTCGAACCTGAGACCTCTCCCTTATGGGGATGATAGTGGTGTACCTGGATGCCATGCCCTGGGTCTTTTTTCTAAGTTATGGTTCTGCATTAAATACATAACCCTCTTTTCCTCTTTTAAGCTTATACGAGCTTAATAGCTTATTTAGAGCTTATTCTTAGTAGCTTTTTCAGGTGTTTGTATTTTTATAAATTTGTAATAGTATAAAGTATTTTTACAAAAAGTTTCAGATTTTTCTCTATAGTTTTAGTATTTTTAAACATTTAATTAGTGTAAAATCTTAATTAATTCATAATAAAAATCTAAAGTCTAAAAAATATAAACCTTTTTTCTAAAATTTTCTTTTGTCATATAGTACGTAATAAAATTAGTTTTACATTCGTAGGCCTTTTCTTTCATAAATTTTACGCTTTGTCACCTCCAAATATATTTTACACTTAACGCCGCTTTCCATTTTAAGTAACGTTTTTAGATAATTTAAGGTTACGTTTTAGTTAAGATAGTTTATTTAAGTTATTTTGTTTTATAAAATAAACGTTCATCGATCTGTAAAAATAGTGATAGCGTTTATTTAATAGATTTTAACCTTTTAATTTCTTTTTAATTTGCATTTAAGTCACCGTAATTTGTAAATCTTTCCTAGGTAATTATCCATTCAAACCTTACCTATCACTATCCTTAGTGATCATTCTATAATCCAAGTTGTTTTAACACCAATTCATCCTCCGCGGGACTTAACGACCCGTGAATACACTATATTCTCCTCGATTTTAAATTGCATTCGCTCGAAAGCAAAGCCGATACGGTCCGCCATTCACAAGTGTAAGGTAGTTTGAGGTATTTAGCTTGACTGCTTGGCAATTTAATCCCTCTAATGAATTCAACGAATTACGTTCGAACAATAATGCTACCATCCAAACCATGAGAACCCAGATTTCAAGTTTGAGAAACGAGTTTCAATCTTCATTAACTAGACAAAGCAAGGAGTTTAGGAACGAAATTCACTTCGAGAACAACAAATTGGATGCTTCGCAGATAAACTTGAAAGTATGTTGAATGTTGTTTTTGTGCCAGTGAGTCAACCCTCGGGTTCCGGTTCTCTCCCAAGTAACACCATTCCAAACCCGAAGGGAGAAATGAAATACGTTTCCATTCGAGATGATGGGCCCTCGATGACTTACTTCCTCTCGTGAGGAATGTAGCACGAGACCGAGGTGACAAAGGACCCGGTAATTCCTCTTGATAATGGAAAAGCCAACTACGTCCAACCTCTGGTTGCCCAAGTTCCTTCTATCTCTGTCATAATGCCTAGTTCTAACCTTACACGCTGCAAACTGTTCAATCACGGTTCGATAAAATGAAAGTTGTTTCCGGAACCAAGTTCAAACTTACGACCGATATGATTAAAGTCAAATGATTTATGAAGAAATTGGAACAAATTTCAAAGATTTCAATTGAGCCTACACCGTTTAATTCTTCCTCAAACCAAGCTTCCGAGAAGCTTGGTGATCCCGGGAAATTCCTCCTTCCTTGCTCCTTAAATGATATTAAGGAATGTAATGCCTTAACCGATTCGTGTAAGCATAAGTCTCATGCCTCTTGCGATATATCATGAGCTTGGATTGAAGACTCTTATACCGACTCGTATGACTATCGAATTAGCTAATCGAACAATTGCTCACACGGTTGGTGTAGTCAACGATGTTATGGTATGAGTGGATAAATTCCATTTTCCTGGATTTCGCCAGAAGTTGATATAGAGGTCGATGCCCGAGTCCCTCTCACTTTAGGAAGACCATTCTTGAGAACCGCGAAAGTCATTGTGGATCATTACCAAGGAACGTTGACGATAAGAAAAGGAAATGAAAAAATAGTGTTCTATGTCGAAAAAATCAAAACCTCCACCATGATCATTCAATTCTAGCATCGATGTGATTGATTTCTCCAAGAAAGTGGCAATCCCACTTTACCATCTAATCCGATTATGACCGACTCTTTCCCGTCTCTCACTACGGAAAGTGACCCTACTTGGGAAGAGATCGAGGCCTTTCTTAATGAGGATTCAGGTTCCTCTATTGAGATTGATGATGCTACTTTTGACCGAGGACATTCTTTTCTTGAAAAATTGTTATATAACGAGCCATCTTCTACCCCCCGGACGATCCGGATGATGTTGATAAGTTGAAGAAAGTTGAGCCTAAAACGTCTCGAATTGATCTTTCAAGGTTTACAATCAAGAATATGTCGACAATACAAGTGACGAAAAAGAAACAAGAAAAGGAGTCTACACCGGTAGTGGTGGAAACTGCTAGCTCTAAGAGCACACCACTTGTCCCACCTCCGATTTCTAAGAAAATCAACCTTCCTTTGAGTGGCAATCCCACTCCTTTTTCTGAAATCATGAAACCTTCTTTTGAGACATCTGTCAGAATCTTTAAGACATTCACGAATCCCTTGTTTGAATTTGATTCTGAATATACTCAAAATTTTGAAAATCAACTCTTTGACTAAGAAAGTGAGGAGTTCACCGATGAACTTGCTCCTACCAACTCGATTTTCTCTGAGGATAAAGAAGAATACGATGATCCATTTTTTTCAAAGAAAGATAAGGAAGTGAAGTTGTCGACATATGAACTTATTGATCCCGAGGTCCAATATTATTTTTTAGCCGAGAGTGAATCATCTCCTCGTGAGGATTTTCACATAGATGACACTTTGATCTCCTTCCTCTCCGAAGACAAGATTTTCAACCCCTGGATACGCGTTGATGAGTTTTATGCTAAAAATGTCATTCGAGATAAGGATCCTCCCTTGGATGCCTTCGTTGATGAGCCTTTGAGTCACACCTTTATGTACCATGAGCTCCGATTTCTTTGGAGTATTCTCGTATCGATCCTTCATCCCTTCGTCCGCCCGTAAAACCGCCGGATGATGGATCGATCTTTCACATGCCTTATGTGAGTTTGGGAGGAGTCATTCCGTATGTGCTTGAGCCCGACATTTCTTTCCTCCCAAACCACCCAGTCTCATTCTTTTGGGAATGAGGACACCGTTTTGACCTGGTATCTCTATCGCTTGCTTCCCCAAGGACAAATGAATTGGGATCGAGTCAGCTAGCGACTCGTTTAAGAAAAACAGTGAGCGCTTTCGTGGAAGGCACCCCATGCTTATCCATCTATCTTCTTTCTATTTTCTAATAAGTGGCGGGGTGCGCCTCTTCGATTTCGTGTTTGGTTGTTTGTGATGTTGTGTTTAGGATGTTCCTGATATGAAGACTCTCGTGCTCGAAGTTTGTCATTTTCTACTCGAGTTTCATGATCGATGCTGATGGAAATCCGATATCCTAATCTTATCGACTAACGTTTATCTTTGAGCATACTTAATAAACGGCTTTTAGATTTTCGTTGATACCCTTGCTTTAAACATTGAGGACAATGTTTCGTTCTAGTCAGGGGTAGGGTAATCTTCGATTTGATTTGACCGACTTGCTTATTTTCGTGTTTCTCTCGCTAACCCGCTTTTCCTTAGAAAATGAAAAATTGTGCAAAAATGAGCAAAATTTAAAAATTTTGAAGCTTTTGTTAAGTCTTTTTGATTGAAAAGTTTGCTAGTCTCTTAGATAATAAGCTATAAAATGCGAATTCTAGCTCACAAGGCCAAGATTTTGCAAGTTTCCCCGAGTGACTTTAAATATGCATAACTTGATTTCATTAGACGAAGCATTTGCTAAGTTAATATATGTTTTGTCACCTTGTTGACTTTCCCGGTGAGAGTAGGAATAGAATTCTCGACTTGACCCGTGTTGAGCTAGCTTGTTCCCTTAACCATAGGTAATCTAAAAATTATCGGCTAAGCATCTACGGATCTCATTATTTGGGATTTTAAATTTGCAGAGATCGAGAAGTGATAGAGTTACTTATGAGTTTAGATGCTAAGCGTGGAGTAGTTGGTTCTCTTTAGAGCCCATCGAAGGTACTTATGGCTTTTTGTTCCCACAAAATTGTTTCACCCCATATCTGTCTATGAATAATTAGAGATGTTGAGTTTTTGGCGATAGTTAGTTCTTTATCTTCTTAAAAGAATCTTTGTTTTAAAAATTGGGTACACATCAAGGATCCGTAATAAATAAATGAGTAATAAGTGATAAGTGAAATGTAATAAGTAAAGTTATGAGCTGCGGTGTCGAGATCGGACCCTTGGATCTTTAGCCGGGATTGAGTGTGGTCTTAGCCTAGCCAAATGGGATCCTCATTTCATGAAGCCTATAGTCTTGGAATTACCCCGTGAAGCTCAGTAGTTCATAGCTCATACACGTAAAAGTCTAAGTTCTATTTCAAATATTAAAAAAAAAAAAAAAAAAAAAAAAGAAAAAAAAAAAATCAAAAGTATGAGTGAATAAAAATTCCTTGATGTGGACCTCATTTTTACGACAATGGTTCTTGAGAGAAGGCGGATAACTAATTAGCGACTTAGCTTTGTATCTTTATCTGAATAAAAGTTATCGAAACGAGAATTATGAAGAAATTCAATTCTCACAAAAATAAAAAAATCTAGAGGCAAATAGGAAAATGGGAACGAAAGGTAAGTACACAAGTAACTTCCATGGGTAGTGTTAGCATCTAGAATCATACTTCACAATGATTTCGGTTTTACGCTTAGTTTGGGACTTGTGAAAAATCAGGGACGATGTATTCTATCCGTATGGTCACTTCACTCTGTGTTGTGTTTTCTACTCCGTGATCCTAACGTGTCGTTTGAAAAATGTTGGAGTTATTGATCGACATGAAAGTTCAACAAACCGTCATTCATATCCGGAATGTGCTTAATTGTAATATCTATACATGAGAATTGAAAGGTAAACGGGGCGTTTTTAGAATTAAGGCTTTCCTAATCTCTTTTGAGGAACCTTGACTACTTCTTCTCTAATTGGTTTGTCTAAACTGTTTTAAGTTTCTTACGATTAGTCATTCACAAGTGGCTAGCTTGTGTGAGATAACTTGACGGTTTGGACATATCAATGGTTTAGTAGAAAGAGATTGAAATCCTTGGTTTTAGAAGCGTGAGTTGATTGCATTGCGTGAGGACACGGCAATGGTCTCGTCTGGGGTATATTGGTATGTGCTAAAACACATACCTTTTCTATATCAAAATAGACCCAAAATAACCAAGAAAGAGCCGTTTATTGCTAATATTTGTGGTTTTCTTGAGTTTGTGCTTGTGCAGGTATGGATATGTAAAACACGCAAAAAAGGAACCAAATCAGACGTAAATCCGAGCACGAGAGATTAAGAGTGCTTAAGCTGAGCGGAAGGTCGAATTATGCATTTATGAAGATTTCTAATCTCTGAGGATGATTTGTGAAGATTTGATCAAAGTTTGAAGAAATGTTAGAAATAGTCCCTGAACTTTCAGTAAATGACAGAAAACACCCTCAAGTTTCAAAAGTTGCAAATTCATTCCCTGGTCTATTGAAGAATGACAAGTTCAGCCCTTGGAAGACATTTTCAGATTTGCACTTGTGGTCCTTGGAATTTCAGCTTTTACATGTTTGGTCCCTATGGTTACTAATGGGTCTAATATCAATCCTAGTCCAAGATTAATCTATGTCCAAAATCCATTATCTAATCCTTAATCAAATCCATTATATCCATAGTCCAATTCACTTAACCTTCGGCCCAAATCCACAAACAAACCAAACAACCCGGTCAACTATATTTGAGAAATAATATAATAACCAAACGCGCCCAAATAGTGTCCCCTCCCCTGTCTCTCCCAAACGCACCCATTCACCTCCCTTTTCACCACCATTTACCAATCCCAAACACAAACCTCGTACTTAGCATCTAACAAAACCTTATCCTCAGTGACACGGATAAAGCTGCCGATGGACAAATGGCACAATATTATTGGTCGTGACACCTCATTGAGTGAATTGGAGCTTTTTGATTGGATGTGATGACAATGGATGAATGAGTGGCTGCAAATTGCTTCTAGGTTCTTCTCAAAGGCATCCCAAGACCTCCTCAAGGCTATAAATAGACCTCTTTGGCTCACATTTCAAGTCGTGCAATCTTTTAGTTTTCCTTTAGCTTATTGTTATTGTTTTCAGTAGTTTTATAAAGGTTTTATTAAGCTTTTATTGTATCTTCAGTTCCTTGTAACCCTTTTTAATATCAATAAAAATTCCAAGTTTTTACCTTTAATCTTGCATTTCTATTTTAAAATAATCAATAAGCTAATTGGAATGATGGAATAAGCTCATTTCAGCTTATTATAGCTCTAGTGAGCTTACATTGCACCTCACTGTCCACTTAACTCATTTATATTCACAAAAAGTTCAGGTCAACGAAAGTCAACTGTGTGCTCATTTGATGGTTATGGTTTGATTTGATGATGGATCTGGGTTGAGTTTGATGTTATATGGGTTAGGTTAGTGGTCCTTTTGCTGGTTTGCAAGCCATCGTGGCTAGGGTTCTTGTAAGTGCAACTTTCATTTCATATCTAGCTTATAAACCAAGAGTTATCATTCTCATTAGATCTGTTATAATACTTAAATTTGTTGTCACATTAGCTTTGTTTCAGTAATTTGAATCTGTTTTAGTTAAAGAGTAGGCTTAAGTTTATGTTTTAGCTTATATTGATTGCATTTTTTCACTTAAAGGACTGTTTGGATTAGTGTTTAAAATGGGCTAGAGTTTGAAATACTGGATCAGATATATTGCTTTAGGTTTGATATAGTTTGTTGGTTTCATAGCTGTGCTTGTTTTGCATCCATTTTCAACTTAAGTCAAAATTTCTTTTCAACTGATCTTGTATGCATATTCTGTTGAAAACAGTGACTGAAATCATTTCACATAGATGTAAAATTTGATAATCTAGCTTGATAAAGTTGTATTTCATCATATTTCATTTTAATCAGTTCTACATTTGATCTTAAATCTCACCAAAGTCAAAGTATCAAACTGCTTTCAAAGTCAAAACCTTGTCAAAAATCAGTTTTGTGCGAACTTGCAGAATCTGGCAGTGCTCATTTTAAATAGTTGGGGTCTGATCTTTGGCACATTTGCATTTTGCTAGGTGGTCTCTAAGGCCACATATCTGTTTTTGGCTTAAGCTTTTCGATAAAAGCTGGTGAATAAGCTCAAACAGGCAGTTCACTGTTTTCTGTCTAAATCGGTTAGCTCATAAGCTTGTTAATCTGCTTATTTAAGGTTAGGAGTAGCAATAGTTAGCTTATTTAGAGTGGTCATAGTATGGTTTAGCTTGTGTAGAAGATTGGTGGCTTATTGTGCTTGTTTGCTTATTTCTAAGTGCTTATTTGCTATAAATTTACACTGCAGCTCTGATCTCTTCCACATAATCATTATATTTCTTATTTTTCATAGATTTAGATTATTATTTTAGAATTTTCCTGAGATTTTCATAATTTCTGGTCATTGTTTAGTATTTTTCTTAATTAAAAATAGTTTTTAATCACTTTTAATTAGCTTTTATTACAAATAATTAAGAAAAAGCTCAAAAAAATAATTTTTCATTTTTTCCAGTTTAAGAAAAATATAAAAAGCATAAAAAATATTTTTCCATATTTTTCCCCTTTTATTTGGTATTTTTCACAATTTAAATTAGATTAAAATAGTTTTAAATTAGTAGAAAATAGAAAATTAATCTGAAAAATAAAAAAATAGTTTTGAAAAGTCTCTTATGATATTTTAGATTTTATAAAAATAGTTTCACATTTTTCCCTTTGATTTTTATAATTTTTAGTATTTTAATTTAGTTTAAATAGTTAAAAATTAGTTTTTAATTTAAATAAAATCCAGAAAAATCCAAAAAAAATAGTTTTAATTCTAAAATAGTTTTCATATTTCATTTCTAGAGTAAAAGTAGTTTTAGGCATTTTTAGGATATAATTTAGACGTAGTCGCATTTTAATTACGTTTTATTAATTACGTTTTAGTAATTCGCACTTAGGATTTCCCGTAAAATAGATTCCCTTAATTTCTTTCCCCATTTCCGTAGTTTAATAAAATCAAAATCAAACAAATCAAAACATCGAGCATTAAATTCCAAACCAAGAACGACGTTGGCAATTCACGCCTCGTTGGGAAACGATTCGGGTTGACTAATCCGTATACACCATCACACACGGGATTTGATTTATTATTCTTTTTCCTAAGAGAATTTGAATCTATCTTCGTGATTATTTTTGATATCGATATTGAGGTTTTATCCATACGCATAACCCCTAAGCCTTCATTATCAAAGACTCAGTGTCCGAGCCGTTTTAAGTTTCTTACGGTTATTCATTCACAAGTGGCTAGCTTGTGTGAGATAGCTTGACGTGTTTAGGTTCTGTGAGAATCAGTGGAAATCAGAATCGAGGAAGGATTGGAAATCAAGGACAAACAAAGCCTATTAAATGCTACAACTGTGGTGGTGAGGGACACATTGCAAAGAACTGCACATCTCCAAAACGTCCACAAAATGCTGAGTACTTCAGGGATAAGATGTTTCTAGTGCAAGCTCAGGACAATGGAGCAGCTTTGGATGAAGAGGAGTTACTGTTTCTTGCTGAAGGGAATGCCAAGACATATGATGTTGATGTTGATGAACAACCAATTCAGGAGATAGGTCATAATCATCAGAATGCCTTTCAAGTAACTGATTGTGATGCATTTGACTCTGATGTAGATGAAGAACCTACTGCTCAGACGATCTTCATGGCTAGCATCTCACCTATGGTTTCTCCAAAGGTCTCTCCTCCACAAGCTGGTCCATCCAAAGACAAAATCATTTCTGAGGTATTAAAACTATACGATGATGCCGATGTGCAAAAGATGCATGACAAAGTACAATCAACTGAAACTATTGAGTCAGATATTGAAAATATGGGTAATATCAATACTGTCCCATATGATCAATATGTGAAACAAAGTGAAAGTGAGACTGTACCAAGTAATGCATCTTCTGCACTCAATAATGACTATGTTTTTGATGAATTCACCGCTTGTGCCCCCGATGATTCCGTCTCTCGAACTGAATGCCTATAAAGAACGTGTTACTATTTATGAACAACGTGCTAAATTTGAGTTGACCACTCGTGAGCAGGAAATGGATGACCAAATGCATACAATCATTAGAAAAAGTAATTTTAGAGAAGAAGTATTAAAACAAGAGTTAAACTCCTTACATGAAAATCTTTCTAAAAGCGCTAAGCAAAACAAGAACTTCAAGAAAATGTGAAAATGCTTAAGCAAGAATTCAATGCTAAGGAATCAAAACTTTTGAATGATTTTTCTAATCTAAAACCTTGAAAAACAAGCTTGAAAATAAGTTGTACATACAAGGGAACACCATTGATTTGCTCACATGATCACTAAGCATAGAGTCTTAAGCGATAAGCATAGCATTCCCCTAGTTGAGGAATCAAATCCTGAGGTCATTAAAAGGCTAGAAGTTCTCATAAAGTACTTTATGATGGCAATGAAATCCTTAAGCCTAGACAGAAACCTAGTTGCTTGAGTGCACGAGGAAGATAAGAAATCCGATGAAGTCACTAGGGAAAAGATGAACAAGAAACTAGATGATCCTAAATGTAAAGCGAAGAAAATAAATATCACACCCCATGATTACAAGAAGGAGAATTGGATTTCCTTGAACATGTTTAAGCCTCAGACGTTGTTAACACCCGAACAAGTGTTCTGGAAAAAGGATTTAGATAAGCAAAAAGCAGAGAATCTTGTTGTAACAAACCCCCCTTTAGGAAAATTCCTTCAGCGACTGTGTATCCTCCCAATACACCAATGCATTTAGTTCCTAGGACTATTGCCACTAAAAGCAAGACCTTAATCAGTCAATATGTTATTTTTCAACTATTTGTTGATTTTGAGAAAACTTGTAAGAAAAGGATCACACCCACTGGTATAACTGAAGGGGAAAGGGGTTTTGAGCAAACGAAAGAATGCTATTTAACTGAAGTCATGCCTTTCTTTAAACAACTAAAAGATCAATTTGAAAGTCTTAAAAAGGGAATGAATTTAGACATTAAAGAAATGGAAAAGGAATTTGATGCAATGATCGTTGAGGTTAGTGACTATCAGCGAGAATTAAAATATAATGAGATTGAGAGGAAGAACTTGCATACACTTATGAGAATCGATTTGAATGTATTGCTCAAGATGTGTTTTTCACTGCTACAAATTGTTCCATTAATGCTTCTCAATTTCATGAATTATCTGTTGCTTTGAAAGTCTCCCACGATCGTGTCATTGAGCTTGTAAAAACTAACTCTAAACTAAATGAGAAAATTGATCTGGATGATCACGATAATTTGGTAAAACACTTTTCTAAACTAGAAGTTGACCATTTTAATTTACAACTAAAATATCAACATCTTAAAGAAAATGTCAAAACCTCAAATATCAAGACATCCTCAGATGCTCCAGATAAACAAACGTGACGAACATATTCAAGCTCATTGTAACACGATCAGAAAGTTGAAAGCCCAAATCTCACAATTAAAGGGTGAAAAGAACAATGTGACTGGCTCCCAAATGCCTCCTCCTTTAGGTTCTCAAAATTCTCAAACGTTTCATCTTCAAAACCTAGTAAATGCATTACAAAAGGAAAACGAGAGTTTTCTAGAAGAAAATGAAATGTTAAACGTCATTTCAATGAGTTATTTGAATCAATAAAGGTCACTCGTAACAAAAATAACGAACAAATAGCTTCATTGCAAAAGGAAATTGAGAATCTGAAGAGCCAGGTAAAAGGGAAAATGCCAATGACCAATGGGGAGAATGATGGATCAAAGGTACCCGTTTGTAATAAATATGCTATGTCTGTGAAATATGTTCCTCCTCATCTTAGGAACAATAAACTTGCAATTCAAACATATTTCTCATCCCTTAAGGATTGTTTAGAATGTCTCCGTGAGATTGTAGAAGAGGATAAGTTAGAGAAACCACTTGATAATGCAATTGGACATGCATGCTTATATGCCAAACGATCTCAAGAACTTCTAGAATGCTTAATCACAATATGCCCTAAGTCCTTAGGTGAGAGAGTTAATCCTTTGATTCCGTGTTCTATGCCTAGTGCCATGTATGAAATCCATTCGATGCCCAATGTTATGAATGGGAACTGTAGTATACCTTCAAGTAGTTCAGATCCCAACACCTCTAGTGTTAAAAAGGTGAACTTCAGTGCGCCTTCAAATAGTTCACATCCCAGCACATCTAAACAGAAAATGCAAAAAGTAACAAAACCAACTAATGTTCCCATTCCCTCTACAGGAGTAATCGGTGACATTAAAGCGAGCAGGTCAAAGTCTCAAGACAATACAAGGAATGATAGGATCTCGCAAGCTAAGAATGTGCATTGGAAGAGAGTAGAAGACCAACCTAGTAACTTGAAGCTTGAGTCGAATAAAACAAATCGTGTTGATTTTAGTATTAGCTATAGCGCATCTGTAATTAATTCAAATTCGATACTATTTGCAAACCTTGTAATGATATGCTTGAATTCGTTAGTAATCATGAATGTGGTGTGAATGTTTTGTCTAATGTTGTCAAATCCCCAGTTAACATTGTTAATGCAAAATATCATGCTAAGAAGGCAAAAAGGCAAAGGCGAAAGAAAGTTAGAAAACAGTGGAAGTCCACAGGAAGAACATTTAGTAAGATAGGTTATCAATGGATACCTGTTGGCCATAAGGTTAATCAGGCAATGCCCACTAGAAAATGGATGCCTACTGGTAGAACTATTCCGTTAAGAAGTGAACATACTTTGAATAGGTCAAATACGGACACTAAGTCTGCATCTATTCATAATGATTCCATTGCCTCAATTTCGATATGAATGTTTCTATTTCGATGTGGGTGTTCCAATCACAGTTACTAACCAAATGGAACCCATTCTTGCATGGGGATCCCAATTATCATGTTATCCATTCTTGTCGTGTTCAACTGCAGATCGTTCAAATCGTTCTGTGGTACCTGGACTCAGGTTATTCCAAGCATATGACTGGAGACCGGTCGCGGCTCATGAACTTCGTGAGTAAATTTATCATAACTGTTAGATTCGGGAACGACCATTTTGGAGCAATTATGGGTTATGGTGACTATGTTGTAGGCAAAAGTGTAATCTCCAGGGTATATTATGTGGAAGGTCTTGGTCATAATTTGTTTTCTGTTGGTCAATTCTGTGATTCCGATCTAGAAGTCGCCTTTAGAAAACATACTTGCTTCATTAGAGAACTTGATGGTGTGGAATTATTAAGAGGTACTCGTGGTTCTAATCTATACACCATCTTTATCGATGACATGATGAAATCTTCTCCAATCTGCTTGCTGTCAAAGGCTTCCAAAACAAAGTCATGGTTATGGCATCGTCGTCTCAATCACTTGAACTTCGGCACCATTAATAACCTTGTCAGAAAGGATCTTGTCAGAGGCTTACCTAGATTAAAATATGAAAAAGATCACCTTTGTTCAGCTTGCCAATTGGGTAAAAGCACGAAATATGCCCACAAACCAAAACCCACAAATTCAATAATGGAAGTTCTTCATACCCTTCATATGGATCTATGCGGACCAATGAGAGTGCAAACGATAAATGGGAAGAAATACATTCTAGTAGTTGTTGATGACTACTCTCGATTTACTTGGGTAAAGTTTTTGAGGACAAAGGATGAAACTCTAGATGTCATCATCAAACTAATCAAACAACTTCAGGTTCGACTCAACAATAACGTCGGAATTGTTCGAATCGACAATGGCAACGAGTTTGTTAACAAAGACTTAATTCAGTTTTATGAAAGTGTTGGAATCAGTCATCAAAGAAGTGTTCCACGAACTCCTCAACAGAACGGTGTAGTTGAAAGACGAAATCGAACTCTTGTGGAAGCCGCAAGAACAATGCTAATTTATTCGAAGGTTCCAATGTTTCTATGGGCTGAAGCCATTGCCACTGCTTGCTTCACCCAAAATCGTTCCCTTATTCATACCTCTCATGGAAAAACTCCATATGAACTTGTTCATAAACGAAAACCTGATCTTTCCTACCATCGTGTGTTTGGTGCTTTGTGCTATCCAACGAATGACGGTCAAGACCTAGGTAAATTAAGAGCAAAGGCAGATATTGGAATTTTTGTTGGTTATGCACCAAACAAGAAGGGTTACCGAATCTACAATAAGAGAACTCGTAATATCATGGAAACAATTCACGTTACGTTCGATGAGCTGACCGGTCAAATGGCTCCTGGACAATCCAGTTCTGGACCCGCACTTCAATACAGTCCCATTGGTTCATCCCTTATACCAAACTCATTTCCAGCAACTCCATATGTACCTCCATCCGAAGATGATTTAAAGAAATTGTTTGATCCAATGTTTGATGAACACTTTGAACCGAATGCTGATGAAATATCAATTCCATCAACAGAGGTGCTCATATCCCGTGAATGAAGTGAACCCTTCAGTCTCAATATCATTAAGTCAAGAAGCGCCTGCTGCTGATCACTGTCTCATCAACAAATCATCAATCATCAAATGTACATCATGGAATTGTGTCTAGCATCAATGATGAAGTTAATCCCTATGCTACTCCCGAAGATGCTCCATTTGAAAATATCTTTGCTCCTGAATCATCATAGAACCTTCTTCATCGAGGAGATATCGACTCGCTACTTCCACAACAACAACCACATGAACACCTTAGAAAATGGACACATGATCACCCATTGGACTACATCATTGGAAACCCTCTCACCCGTATCCACACGGAAACAACTTACAACCGATGCCTTATGGTGCTTCTTCAACTCCGTACTCTCTAAGGTCGAACCAAAAGACATTAAAACCGCCATGAATAAAGACTGCTGGTTCAATGCCATGCAAGAATAAATTCATGAGTTTGATCGACTTGATGTATGAGATTTAGTACCGCCCAGATTGTGCTATGATCATTGCTCTGAAATGGATCTTCAAAGTGAAACTTGATGAGCATGGTGATGTCCTAAAGAACAAGGCTCGATTGGTTTCCAAAGGATACCGTCAAGAAGAGGGTATTGACTTTGAAGAATCTTTTGCTCCTGTTGCTCGTATCGAAGCTATCAGAATCTTCTTGGCTAATGCGGCTAGTAAGAACATGGTCGTATATCAGATGAATGTGAAAACAGCCTTTCTTAATGGTGATTTGAAAGAGGTGGTTTACGTCAGCCAGACAGAGGGTTTTGTGAATCCAGAGCATCCTACTCATGTCTATCGCTTGAAAAAGGCTCTTTACGATTTAAAGCAAGCTCCTAGAGCATGGTATGATACGCTGTCAAAGTTTCTTTTATCCACTGGATTCAGAAAAGGAGCAGTTGATCCTACATTGTTCACCCGGAAGTCACGCAAACATTTAATTCACGTTCAAATTTATGTTGATGATATTATCTTTGCCTCGACTGACCCCAATGAATGTGATCGTTTTTCAAATGAAATGGGTTCCAAATTTCAAATGTCAATGATGGGACAAATGTCATTTTTCTTGGGATTACAAATTTCACAAAGTCCGGTAGGCATTTTTATAAATCAATCTAAATATGCAAATGAGATTTTAAGGAAATTTGGA